>CADEHL010000883.1:3448569-3949766 GCA_902827135.1 Harpagifer antarcticus | reverse complement strand
AACCTGTTAATGTACGCATTCAAACACTTTTTCTTTTACCAGCTGTATTCACCTTGCAGGTGCAGCTATGTGACTTTTATCCTGGACAAAGTGTTTAAGTCATGGATGTTTAAAGTTTAACTTTTTCATATTTGACTAGTATTATAGTTTTCATTCAGTATGACGCTGCGCTGTCAGTACGCTTCTCCATGTTTGTGATTGGTCGAATGCTCCAAATACCACCCCTTTCATGTGAACGTGCACCTAACTAGATAGGACACGGCTGGCTTGAGCGAACGAGTTGATAGCCAGCGTTGGAGGACAGTTTAGCGGAGAGCGGCTTTGTTTTGGATTAAGTCAACCGGATAACTCAAAACATATCCAGGATATGTTGAACTAGATTCGTAGTATAGGCCCCTGGCCTCTGGTAACCAGCTAACTTACAACAAGACTGAAAATATGTTGTTTGGATAGTTTTAATATATATTTGTAACATCCAACAGTATAAAGTTGTCACAGACAATGAAGCAATAGAGCTGAACATTAGACAGCAATTTACCCTGGAATAAATAACGTCCATCTGTTTCTGCACAGGATGAGGCCCTGCATGACAGTAGCATTTTCTACAGAGGGACTTTCCAACAGGTTCACTTCCCTCCGACCCCTCGTGATAAGTTTTCGTTGCACTCAGAAGCTTCCTTCAGTGTCTGCATCACCAGAGCGGTCCTCTTCCTCGTCTCGTCCATCGTTTGTGAGCTGTATTCAGGCAGATTCTGATGGGCGGTAAAGCAAGAGGCAGATAAATGGAATTAATAAGTGTATTTCACCACATAAACATATCTCTTCACACTCGCATATCTACCCTGATCATTATCCATCACACATCCTCTGTTTTATTTATTTGATTTTTTATATACTGCATTGTCTTGTTTATGTTTCTTATGCTGGTGTTATGTATTGTGTATCTTGCACAGATGGAAGGCTGACAGGCAGGTAGGCCATCCAGTTATTTCAGCCGGGCCGGCTAAAATGTACGGTGGCCCTGAAGTGCAAGACACCACAGCATTTCAGAAAACACCACAGCATTTCACATTGGATGGAAAGGTTATTCCTTTTTGTTCACATTATATATGCTTCCAATATTATAAGGAATCATTCTGTACATTTTCATTGTCATGTGGATGATACTCAACTATATTTATCAATCAAGCCTGATGAAATGAATCATCTAAATACAATTCAAGACTGCCTCAAGGACTTAAAAACGTGGATGACCTTAAACTAAACTTTTTGATGTTAAACATGAAATTATTGTACTCGGCCCAAAGAAACTACGAAACCAATTACCTAAAGATATACTAACTATGGATGGCATTAATTTGGCCTCCAGTGAGACTGTAAGGAATCTTGGTGTTATATTTGATCAGGATTGATCCTTTAACGCCCACATAAAACTAATCTCAAGGACCGCCTACTTCCATCTACGTAACATTGCAAAAATCAGGCATATCTTGCCTCAAAACGATGCAGAGAAACTAGTCCATGCATTTGTTACTTCAAGGCTGGATTATTGTAACTCCTTATTATCAGGGTGTACCAAGAAGTCAGTTAAGTCGCTTCAGCTGATTCAAAATGCTGCATCTCGTGTACTAACCAGAGTTAGGAAAAGGGACCACATTACTCCTGTTCTGGCTGCCTTACACTGGCTCCCTATAGAACACAGGATAGAATTTAAAATTCTTCTTCTCGCCTACAAAGCCCTTAATGGGCAGGCGCCATCTTACCTTAAAGAACTCATTATACCCTACTGTCCTACTAGGGCATTGCGTTCCAAGAATGCAGGGTTGTTGGTTGTTCCTAGAGTCTCTAAAAGTACAATGGGAGCCAGAGCCTTTTCTTATCAAGCTCCACATTTGTGGAATCAGCTTCCAGTTTGTGTTCGGGCGGCAGACACACTATCCGTTTTTAAGAGTGCGCTTTAGACCTTCCTTTTTGATAAAGCTTATAGTTAGGGCTGATTAGATTCAGCCCCTAGTTTTGCTGATATCGGCTTAGTTTGTCGGGGGACATCTTACTTCTTCCTTCTCTCTGTCTATACCTGTGTACTCCCATGTTCCGATTAACCCAGCTTCCCCAAATTTCTTTTTGGTGTCTATCTACGGCGGGATCTTGAGTCGTGGCTGTGCCTGTTGCTGTGGTCCTGGATCATAGGTCCTGGATGGATATCCTCGTGGATTGGTCTTCTTATTATAGACACATGCATTTCCAAACATTTGGACTACCTATGTTGCAAATGTATTATCTTTTCGATTTACACACGTTATCTATTGCACGTCTGTCCGTCCTGGGAGAGGGATCCCTCCTCTGTTGCTCTCCCTGAGGTTTCTCCCATGTTCCCCTTTAAACTGTGGGTTTTCTCTGGAAGTTTTTCCTTGTACGATGTGAGGGTCTAAGGACAGAGTGTGTCGTATTGTCATACTGATATTCTGTACAAACTGGGAAGTCCACTGAGACAAATGTAACATTTGTGATATTGGGCTATATAAATAAACATTGATTGATTGATTTAGGGAGAACACTTCTTGTTTGTGATCGGACAGAGCCAGCCAGAGAAGCACTGCTGTGATTGGTTGTTTTTGCTGCCAGTCAAGAAATGACGCTTCGTGATTGGTCAGCACCCGCCTGCGCAACATGTCCCAACACATCAGCCGTTAGCTGTTAGCACACACTCAGAGCTCACAGCTCCTCATATCTGTTCAGAAACTGGACATAAGTTAAACAAGTACAAAACACAGACTGTCTGTGTCATGGCGAATACAGTCGCTGCTTTATTTATGTCTGTATGACGTTGTTGTGAGTGTTGGTGGAGCAGCTAATCCGATTCCGATAGGATTTACATGGAGATACGCCCCGCCCCCTCTCCAGCGCGTCTGGTTTGAATGACAGGGGTAAACACTGACAGCCGCGGTGAAACTCGAGCGATTAGAGCGATGCGAAAAAACCATGAATTAATGCTTTATTAATTCATGGTTTTTAAGAGGCTTATCTCCATGTAAATACTATGGTAGACTACCCAATATTCGCATCGCTCTAATCGCTCGAGTTTCACCGCGGCTGTCAGCTGCGTGTACTCCTGTCATTCAAACAAGACGCGCTGGAGAGGGGGCGGGGCGTATCTCCATGTAAATTTTATGGGAGATACCAACTACAACAACATGAACATATTTTACCAAAAATGTATCAAAAATGATGCCGAAGTAACTACATACTGATACCGGTTAGTAAAAACCATGAATTAATGCTGTGACAAGTGTGCAGACAAGACGGCAGGCGAAAAGCTTTTAAAATGCGTGTTTTCTGAATGGAATCGGATCGATCAGGCTAAACTAACCTGTAGCTGCTCCGTCCAAACTCACAACAACGTCATACAGACATAAATAAAGCAGCGACTGTATTCTCCATGACGCAGACAGTCTGTGATTTGTATATGTTTAACTTTTGTCCAGAGTCTGAACAGATATGAGTAGCTGTGAGCTCTGAGTGTGTGCTAACAGCTAACGGCTGATGTGTACGTGTCAAGCCCCCAGGAAGTGTGCCGGACTCAGATGAAAATATTCGTGCTGGCCAAACGGCGGTACTACACTTCCGGTTGGTTGCCAGGCCCGGAAACACTTTTTCCCATTGACTTACATGGGGAAAGAGTGGTCTGTAAATCGTTGGATAATTTTTTTTAAACTAAATAAACTACCCAGTATGAACACTTGCATAGCCCTTATTAAAAACATTCGTTCCTCAAGTTGTAATAATGTGCTAATAACGTTATTCTGAGAGATATTTCCCTCTGCATTATGAACGCGCATCTAAGCCACGGGACCGCGCCGCCCGCCACGTTCATGTTATGTGTCCCGACCAATCAGAGCACACTGTGCTCACAGGGAGGGTGGGGGCTGGAGCTATTGGAGCTACAGTGAGCCGTTAAAGGCAGAGAGTGAAATTCAGTGAATACACGTAGTTTACAGAGATGCTGTTTGAGAAACCAATGTGAGTTGCGTTTATCTTTACCCATGGATGCACAATAAGAACGGACCCATATCGTCTTAATGCCATCCCACGGAGCTGTAATAATGGATATATTGCACATGTTTGCTATAATTCATTATCATACTACATGGGCTGTATGATTAAATCTTGTACCGTAAATGTTGTATTAAATAAAGTTAATATTACTTATTATTATAAGTAGATATATATACAGTGCAATCATTCTTTCATGCTAAATTAAGCTCTGTTGCTTGGATATCACTAGATCCTGTTACAGCGTAATATAAGTACATAATAACGATTGATGTGTACATTAGCATAATGACTAGCTAGCCGCTAGCTACTAACTGCCACCTCGTTAATATCAAATCCATCATAATAACAAATCATTACCATGCTGTCATGAACGTGCGGTGCCGTGTACGCAAATTGACCTGCTTGATGTGAACGAGCATTTTGGTTAAAGTTGTGCATGCGCTATGAGCGCACATACGGGTACTTCTCAGGCATGCCGGGTAATCTGTGACGTTTCGCTCTCTCAAAAGTTGGGCCATTTTATCATCATGCGCTAATGAGCAACTCTCATAGGAATGAATTAGGCCCCGCCTCCCACGCTGTATCCAGTCCGGTTTATCGGCGACTAGGATTTAACATAGAATTTATTTGGTATGTTGAACAATAATACACATAGTTTATGTAATTATTTCATAAGCACAGTGATTATTAATTACATAATATGCATGTTAATTTCAAGTCCCCTAGCAGGCAACTGTTTAAAAAGCATACAAAATAGGATACAATTATTTTAAAAAAAAGTTTGCACATAAAGACAGAATCTGCATGGAGAGCCAATCATCCACAGACTGTACACCCAACAATGGACCACACAGCCTGCTGAGTCCAATCTTAGCTCTAGTGATTTTGATATAGGCCTCCCTATAGATATGTCAGTGTCATGGGCTACGATATATTACATTTACAGTAGGAAACTATAATTGAATGTGAGCTTCTAAAAAATAAAAGCAACTGTTGTGCTTGATACACAAAGTGGTGCTACATTTTTTATTTTAGTTGAGTTTCACTTTGTAGGCTAGTGTATACAGTGAATGCTGATCAGCTGATTCACCTTGACCATCTCTCTGCGCCTCTCTTCTCCGGGAGAGATTATCGACCACATCCCGTAGCCGAGCCCGATGGCAGCGATCATCCCGCTGGAGGCGAGCAGGGTCCGGATACTCATCCTGGAGACACAGGGCGGCTGGTTCTGTGTCTAGTTCAGGGCTGACAGTCTCTCACAGATTGTAGTCAGAGTAGTTCGGTAACGTCGGACACAGCAGCAGCAGTGCAGGCTGGGAGATCTTCTTCTTTTCTAAGGTTTACTGGTGAGACGTGTTGGTGCATTATCGCCATCTACTGGACCGGATGGTAGACAGGAGATAGGAAACAAAACCAATTAAAATATATTACCATCAGAGTTGGGAAGGTTATTTTTAAAATAATCCGTTACAATTACTAGTTGCCTGTACAAAATATATAATCAGTAACCTAATCTGAGTATCACAATATTAAAGGAATGTAATCTAATTACTTACCGTTACTTTTGGATTAGCTCAACATCAAACGCAATGCAAATCAATAAAATAGAAAGAAATATCAATAAGATGTTTTCACTTCAGACGACAAAACAACCAGTGGCGGCTGGTCAAGGCGGGGCGCTGGGGCGCCGCCCCCTCTCATAATATCTCGAGAAGAAAGTCTACTTAAACATGATAAACGTGAATTATTATATATAAAATATTATGAAATAAACGTGTTTCCTTGAACGATGCGCCTGCATATAGTCTGCATTCCGTAAAAAATGGTTCCGCATTTTGGGTATTTTTGTGTGAATACCAGCGACGTGCAGTCAGGGGAGGCAGGGGAGGCAGAGCCCCGTGGGAACCGGCCAACTTCGGTACCGCCGGCCCACCTCGGTGCCGCAAGTAAATACCACTAGTAAACGGGGGGGGGGGAGAGCTAGTGACTTATCCGACTGGCTTACATCGTCCAACCGGCCCACTTCAGTACCGGCCCATCGGGATTCGTCCCGATGGCCAGTCCGCCCCTGGTTGTAGGTTGTTTTTTTTGCGCCCCACCCAACATTTTTATCACCAGCCGTCTCTGAGAACAATGTTAAAGGTAGGGTAGGTAAGAATGGAGAAACCAGCTTGAGTGCGCTGAAAGTACACAATCGGAAAAAATCTGCCCCTTCCTTCAGACTTCCTTACAGAGCCCCTCCTCCAACACACACGAACGCGCACATGACCAATGAGGGCACGAGATAAGTTTGTGCACAGATGGAAGGCTGACAGGCAGGTAGGCCATCCAGTTATTTTAACCGGGCCGGCTCAGATGATTGGTCGTGCTTTTTGCAGTGCTACGGCTTCCACAGATGACATGAATATATTAAATGCTTTGACAATAAATACATATGCATTTAATATATTCATTACTATCGGGATGTTAAGAGCATTCCATGGAATATAACAAAAAGTGTTTCTGAAGTGAATTACCTACCCCACCTTTAAGGTATCAAATAAGTGTACATTTGGGATAGACCCACAAATACAAATAGACCACTGATACCACTGACATCCACACCTCATGCTTCATTTGTTTTGCACTTAATTAATTTGGCTAATTTGAACTACTTGCTTTAATAAACATATTTTCTAAACCGTTGATATGGTGTGTCTCCTCTTTGTTGTGGCCTTTTGAGCCAGGTCATAGCACTAGGCCTAGTGTATTCATACACTTTCGAGGCGAGCCGCAGCTCATCTCAAACAAGCCTATTGACTCTCATTTCTTTGAGGAAGACCTACAGGGGTACTCAAACTTTTTTATTAAAGGTCCACTTGTGAATTTTATACAAGGTCACTGGTCTGGATAAATGCCAGTAAAGTCTCCCAGAAACGGAGCGGAGCAACGAAACTGAAATTAAGAAGCAGTTTCTTACGGCGCGCTCTGGGCGCGCTATGCATGACCCCATGAGGGGGTTTCCCGACATATCGTTGCAGTAAATTAAAGGGTGTTTCATGTTTTCGTTGCTGTGGACCTTCTTAGTCTACCTTCTTTGGGGGCCCGCTTCTGGTCCAAGCACTTGCCTGCCTTGTACAGTATGGTGGCTTGAACTAGTGTGAGAAATGGCATTGTTTGTCTGTAGTCAATGCCTTGAACTTCGGCAAAAAAGGCATTAGAAGCATTAGAAAGTCAAGGTAAACTTGCGGTTAACTTGCAGTCTGCAATGCGTGTCACGCTCACGCACACAAGTAAATATACACGTTCATTCTCACAACGCGTCAGACACAAGAACATACATTAATTTACATCAGAATCAGGAAGTTTTTATTTTTTTATTTTGTATAATTTTTTATAATGGGACACAGGGTTCGGTCCGGATTGATTTGCAGTTCGGTCCAGATCCGGACCTTGGTCCGGAGTTTGAGAAGCCCTGACCTTCACCGTCTGGAGCTTAAAGGTCCCATGTCATGCTTTTCCGGTTATTACCCATCCCCTTGTGTGTTATGAAGGTTTTTATGCATGTAAACAGTCTGCAGAGTCATGGGCTGTGTGTTCGGGCTGGTTTTGGGCTGGGTTTCGCTGTGTCTCGCTGTCTTGTAGACGGCCACTGGGCTCATAGGGGGGGGGCAGAAGCTCCAACAAGCCGTTTAGGACAGAGAATGAATACACATACTATACAGAGATGCTGTATGAGAAACCAATGTGATTTTGGAAAATTGCACAGCATAAATCTATTTTAGTAGACCTCAACAATGGAATTGTGATCAGTAAAAATGGCCATGATATGGGACCTTTAAGTGTCCCACATTAGAGCAACTCACCCTAGTAGAAGAAGAATGAAGCTGCTAACTTTTCCGGGGACAGATTGACCCGGGGATTGGCCACCAAAGCCAGGCAGGCATTTGGTATGATCACCATAGCCATATGAGGCCGGAGGCTTTCCTTTGCTTTCAGCTGTCAGATTGTAAACAAAGTCACGTGACTGGGGACAGATGACAGCGCTGACAAAGTGTGTTTCCCGCAGCGAGCGCTACAATACTAATTGTGGGTTTATCATGTTGATTCGGCCACAACAGAACAAAAGAAAAACAACTCTCGCTCTCTCCAGAGGGGCAGGTCAGTCAAAAAGGGCAAACGGGCCGTTGCCCGGGCAACATTAGCCCGTACCTGTGCACGTCCCTGAAATGCATACATGTATTCACAATCCCTATCCAGTTTTAAGGATTGAGTGCACTGCCAAGCTAACAGAGGCGTTTATTATACTCAATAGTTTATTTACTTCCTGTATGAAGGCCTATGATGAAAATAAGAGACTGTTCAAAAAAGTCTAATTCATCCAATCAAAAACATGCTAAAATGATGTCACTCATACTGTAGATGCTCAGTTAGGGCTTCCTGCCATCAAGCAAACAGCAGACACGTTGTACATGTGTAATTTTTTCCTGTACAGTACTTTTGTGATGTTCACCATTTGTATGAATTGTTCCAACTTTGGATCATTGTTTTGTGACTTCGAAGAGACATGGGGCATCATGTGTCAAGATATGTGTGTCAAGCTAGCACATGATGTTATGTCACGGCAAATCAGCATGTTATGAAGTTATTCGGGGTAATTTAAACAAATACACATTTGTATCGCAAGTAAGTAAGTAATTGTGAGGGTAATATAAGATCACCGATAGAGCATGGAATGTTTCTGGAAAACAACAAGGTCGCAGTTCATATTTACCTGAATGTTACAAAAGTTTGATTTGTTGCAGTTTGGTTGAAAAAATACACTATAATACTAATGTATGAATAAATGAATATTATTGTATAACAAAACATGTTTTAAAGAGCTCATTCAGATAAAAAGTGAAGGTTATTCAGTCAAATGTAATGTATTTTAAACAAGTCCCAATGGGGACAGTTGCTACATCGGACTTTCTTCCTTTCATATTGTTATATGAAATGTGTTATCATCTTGTATGGGTAATAACCAGACACATGTTAGTTTGATACATACAAATGTAGTTGTTCAAGACGAAATTGTCTCTGAGTAACCGAGGGAGTTTAACTTTGGAGACATGCCATACCAGCATGCTTCAAGACATCCACCACCATCCCGGTCCCGAGGAAAACAAGGATCACATTGACACACCTGTCGCCCTGACCTCTGTGGTTATGAAGTCCTTTGAGCGCCCTGTCCTTCCACACCTCAAAACCCTCATAGACCCCCTCTGGACCCCCTGCAGTTCTCCTACAGAGCCAACAGGTCTGTAGACGATGCTGTCAACATGGCCCTTCACCGCCACGGTCCTTGGCTGTAGCTGCAGTGTACCAGATGGTGATGGAGGAGGTGAGGACCAAAACCTCTCGCCACTTGAACAGTTTCACCCCGTCTGCTACAGGCCGCATTAACAGGACTTGGAACCCCCACTGACACAGGCTTTTATCCAACCCAGAAAAACATTTTGCATTCCATTAATGCACATCATGCGAAAAACATATTGCATTTATTTTTATTTTGCATTCATTTGTATTACTGTGAGCCATGTTCAGCTCTCCGAATATATTTTGCCCAGCTCTGCACACATGTCTGCACAGCCCTCCACATACAATACTGTAGTTTGCCATATATATTGTCATATATTCATTGTCCTAAGTATTTTAGTTTTTTAGCTCTTTAAGTTATTTTGTATAGTTAAATACAAATTGGTGTAAATATTTGTCTTTATTCTTTTGTAATGCCAAATAGTTTGTAAAAAATACTTTCTTTTTATTACATTTATATGTTTGACCCACTCTGACAACTTATTCTCTTAGATTGTTTATGTCAGCACTCAGCACCACCAGACACCAAAGCGTGTGAACGTACCTGGCAATAAACTTGTTTCTGATTACTTTCTATGTTTATGGTATCCAGTTTGGATCACTGCTATAGTTTCTTTAATATATATATATATATATATATATATATATATATATACTGTAAATATCCACAGTGTCATTAGGATCGCCCAACCTCTTTGAAACTCTTTTGAAATATGTGTTTCATCAGTAATTTATCTTTTCTCTGAACTCTTCTGAAAGATGGCTATTTGCTTGAACTAATATAGCCCACATGCCAACTTAGATATTTAGAGACGTTTTACTTATGCTCATGCATTTACAATTATATTGCTTGTTTGTAGTAAATAGTCAGCACTGTTCTTGTTGTCCTTAGTTTGAATCTTTATGGTTTATTGCACTATTTGTAAGTTGCTTTGGATAAAAGCGTCAGCTAAATGTAATGTCATGTAAAAACCTTATTGTCACTTACAAGTTTGGTAAGTACTCTCAATATTGTAATAATAACTAGGCTACTACTTAGTTTCCTTTCGGTACGTGCAGCACAATGTGCACTCCTGCTTTGTTGGGATGTGTATTAATAGTCTATTACTGAATATCAGTAATGACAGATTAAACATGACGGTGAATTGGCGCAACCCACTGGCCCTTTCAACCAATGTGGGCGGAGCAGTTCGGAGGTTTTCCGCTTTCCACGAAGTTCTTGACAGATCTGATTTCAGATTGAAAGAATTCAAAATGGCTGCTACAGGTAAGCATTTTACTTGTATCTAAACTGTAATAAACAATTGTTTGACGGCGCGTTGCTGTTATCCTGGCAACTGTATAGCAACAACGGTGTGCAGTTTACAGCATGTCGATTAAATAAGTCACTGCTGTTTATTTTGGGAAGACACATAAGTACTCAATAAGCTGACGCGGTGGTAGAAACCCCACATTGGCTAATGTTAGCTGGCTAGGAGTAGCTTAAAAACACTGTACACTAGAGTAAATTTAACTAGCCTCTGAGTTCTCCTACTTCCCTCAGCATTTAACCAGCTGACTCGCACAGTTTCAAGTCGAGCTGAAGAAATTACAAACGCAATAATAATATTGCATCGTTAGCATTAGCGTACATTTTTTATTACATTAGTTTATACCCTCACCGTACTATCTTCTGCAGTTCTTAAAGTAGTTTGCTAGTTAGTTTAAATCCTTTAACTAGCGCTCCGAGAGAAACATGGCCTTCCAAACTCGAGATGTCATGTTGCTTAGCAGGCAAAGCCCATGCTAAGCTAAAAGGCTATCGTTAGCAAGCATTAGCATGCGAGTTGATAGCAAGTTTGCAGGTTTGCAACTTTGTCTTTCAACGCTATATCTCTACATGCAATTCTAGCTCGTCGGCACATGCACGGATGTTTCTGTTGGTGTACGTGTATAATTGTTATGCTAGTTAGCATTAGCTTTAAACATGTTTCTCGTTTGTATGTGCCGCTAAGTGACCGGGTACGTGCTATCTCTCTTGTATTACCAGAACTAATTCAGTATCTGTGCATACACGGTTTTCCTTGTCAGCAACACATGTTTCTATATAGATGTATTAACAACGGCATCCACCTTATTCACACAGGAGGTAGTCTATATTGTGTCAAAACTGAAATATGTCCATGTCGTTGCAGGCTCCAAGTAAAGGGCTAACTCTCTTGGATCCATCCCACTGCGCATGAAGCTCTCCTAAAGAGGTGGTGTCTAAGTGCTCCTTGTCCCAGTTCCTCCCGCCTCATCATGTCCTCCACCTCCTCCTCCTACTCCTCCTCAGGGGAGACCAGTCCGGAGGATGTACCCCGAGGTGGGGGCACCATACGGGTCTACCTCCCCAACAAACAGAGGACAGTGGTGAGATGATTTGCTTTACTTGCTTCTAATCAATCACTCGGCAGAAAAACACATTTTTGAATACAAAAAGTATAAATGTTATGGGAAGGCTGAATCTATATCCGTATAAATAATTATGCCAGCACTGTTGATTGTAAGTGTTATAACTCACACAGAATGTGACATCCTCCTAAGGATGTCAGTGATTAAGCTATTGTAAAGTTGGTGTGGTGTGAGGTTGCACAGATGGTGCGTTTTTGTGACTTATCTTTCCTATCAGACATGTATATCCTGTTTTCATATTTTTGTTTTAAATCATATTTGTTATATTGTCGTTTCCTGTTCTGCTAAATGTTAATAATACTGATAATGCACTCATCTTGTTATTCATATGAACTGAAAACAGCAAACCATACATGTCCACTTCTGTTGCCTTTTAAGTGAAACTTGAGTTGATAGTTTTGTGACAATATATGTTCAACCTGTTTTTGAAAAATGTATTGACTGCTGAGCTCTTCCAGTTACTCTGCTTGGTGTCTTATATCAAAAGAACAGACAAACCACGCTATGATCAAAATCGGTTTTGGATTACCATGTGAGAAATGCGCACACAGTTGTGACATATTGTGGAGGTAACATCAGTATGGGACCAGCAGCTGTGTTCACTGCCAAACATCAATGTTGTCTTTAAGAGCTCTGATGTAGTCCAAAAAAGGAATAGGATAGAAAAGGAAAAAGTGATCTGTAAACTGGACTGAAGTTCTGTCATAACATGGATAATCTGATAACAACATGAACTCAAAATGTGCAGCTGTCATTTTTGCTTTTCCGGACTTCTGGTATGCATTCTTTTTTCCTGTGTGTACATGGCCAATGATTTTCTTTTCAAAGTCGCTTTTGTTAAAATGCAGTTTCCTGTTTTCAGGTGACTGTTCGCCAAGGACAGACTGTGTACGAGAGTCTAGATAAAGCTCTCAAAGTGAGAGGCCTGAGCCAAGACTGCTGTGCTGTGTTTCGCCTGCTAGAAGGGTAAGATTGCTTACTGTCCTTTGAATGTCCTACAACACCATATAGGGATAATGGATGCATTCCTAATCACCAACATAAAAGATCAAAGGGCATCGGCAAAAAATAAACACAAGTCTCAGATCTGAATATTGTAGACTGTGTTCTTTTGATATAATTGTAAAATAATAAGATTGAAGAATAAAAATGGTTGCCCATTCTTTGTGTTTAAAGTAATTTAAACATGCTCATAAATGCAGTTCCTCCTAGGCCTCTTTCTGATATACGACTGGCCCATCCTCTTGTATCAGCTGGTCTGTTTAGAGTCTTTTGTTATAATTTAAATATCAAATAATATGTTTACACTTTTTATTGTAAACCGCTATTTACACCCTGTAGCTTAAATGAATAATAAATACACCTTATTTACATTTTATTTAAGCTACAAGTTCAGTGAACTGACAATTTAAGTTACAGTAAAAAGAGTTTAAATTGACAGAATTTCTCTGGTTGATCCTAATGATCTGGCTTTTATATATATATATATATATATATATATATATATATATATATATATATATATATATATATATATGTGTGTGTTATTTAAAGGGACATGTTGATTGTAGTTTCATGATTCTTGCCCTGAGGACTCATAGGAAGTTATTGCGTATATCTGTAAACATCTCCAAAAAACAAATCTGACTCGACAAGAAACTACAGCAGTCGGATAATAAATGGCCAAATCGCCCAGGTTAATCTTACTTCTATTTAAAGCAAACATCAAATAATAACCCTGCTGTAGGCATGGGTATCGTTAAGGTTTTAACGGTACTGCTACTTTTATCGATACCGCTTATCAATCCGGTCCTTTAACGGTACACTTATCGGTTCTTTTGGAGAAAAAAAAAGGTAAACAAATTGTGAACAAAACTAACATTGCTTTTTATTTAAATGAAATACATAATATTTCACATCAAAAGAAACAACAGTGTTTTAACAAATGGTATTAAATAATGTGATGACAGAACTGTAAACAGAATAGCTGAAACTTTAACAAAATAAAGAGTAACTCAGTTACCTCTAATCATTAACCCATGTTTGTATCATTGAGTTAACTCCGTGTGTTGCTGCTAGCATACATAACACCTGACGTGGAAACGTTACTCGTGGATGGAGGGGCTGCAGAGCTACTAGAAAGACAGTCGAAAGTGGTGCATTCCTCCGTCTGAATGTGGTGCACTTTTGCTAAATGTTTAGACAAATTGCTCGTGTTACCGCCCTTACATGTTAAACTCTTATTGCACTATTGGCAACGAGCATTGTCCACATCGAGACGGGTAAAGTTTAACCACACCTCGGAGCGCGTTCTCTCCGCCATCTCCTCCGTGTGTGTGTTGCTGCATGTAGCAGCTGCGTGTGTGTAACCTGCAAGCAGGCGGGGCAGAGAGATCTCTCGACTGGATTGGAAAGATCGAAAATACTAAAAATAATCATAGACGCATTTTGCAGTCTTTTTGCATGTTAGAAACGGAGTTGGCGACACTAAAACTGCAATATAATGTTTGTGTAGCAAAAATACATATGACATATATTTTTTACATGTCTCCAGTACCGATAAAAAGACCGATAACGTCGGAGCTTAACGGTACCACGGTCTTTAATAATTCAGCCCCCGGGCCCGTTTAACACCGGCTCGGTACCCATCCCTACCCTGCTGTCAGCGGTGGTCTAACCCAGTTTTTCGACCGGCTTCCTTTTCTTAATGTACTTGTGTGCACCCTGTTTACCTGTGCAAAGGCAGATTATTTCTGACATTTCAAGTAGAAGGAAATTCAGTTTTACTTCTTGTTCACTTTGTTCACTACTTGTTTGAATCATATACGTCATATAATAAACTATGTTTCATTATAGAATACGTCTATAATAATGGACGTTTCAATACCTTTTCACTGTTTAAATTGCAGTCTCAAATTCGGAGATCAATACATTTTTTTATGTGTTTCCAGACGTAAGAGACTGACGGACTGGGACACAGACATCACTCCCCTGGTTGGAGAGGAGCTTTTAGTCGAGGTTCTGGATGATATTCCCCTCACAATGCATAACTTTGTGAGTAGATGTGACATGTTTTGTTGGCTTCTTTGTTATACCTTATATTAACAGAGGGTCAACCTGTAAGGAGCTGGCTTGGTTGATATTCCACTTTATATTTGGGTTCATAAATATATATTTTGCTTGAATCTTTCTTCAATGTTTAAGGTGTAATGTAAATGTTGTGGCTTTTTTTCTGTGCAGGTACGGAAAACATTTTTCAAGCTGGCTTACTGTGATTTTTGCCACAAGTTTCTTTTTAACGGCTTCAGATGTCAGACATGTGGCTACAAATTTCACCAGCACTGCAGTAGCAAGGTCCCTACAGTGTGTGTGGACATGGACACAGTGAGCAAACGGTGAGTTGAGGAAGTGTTCAAAATCGTCAATGAGGGCAATATTTCTCCCTGTTTGAGTGAAGGGAAGGCTGGATTACTTTCTGAACTTCATTTTTATTATGATAAACTGCACCTGTGTCAATGGATGGAGTAATGATCTTAACTCAAAGTCGACATACTATCTTCTTTAGAAGCTTCAAACCACATTTCAATGTCTTCTTCAACTTGTTCAGTTCTCATAACTTTCCGAGGGACTGCGAAGTTCATTAACACAAACAATATATATGCTGATTAACAGATGTCTCCTTCGCAATGTATGTAAAATATAAAAGTCTAAACAACAAGTGGGTGCAATACAAACATATAAATACACAAATAAAAAAATCAGGTTAACAGCATAGATCATAAAAATGTGATCACTCTGGGTAGGTTGAATATAGTTGCACGTAACGAGAGTTGCACCAACTTCCTTAAATCGGTCTTCCTTTGTCTGACACCTTGTTTACATTTTTCTTTGGTCTTATGCCTTTTCTCTTATTTTTTTGTCAGGTGTGATCCTAATCTCTGCACAGATGAGTACCCACGGATACTATTGCCAGAAAGTTCCCCATCGCAGAGCAACCTAGCCTTAACCCCAGAGCCTGCTGGGTAAGCTAACCCTAACAAATAAAATTCAAGTGTCAGTTAAGTCTTTAGGGCCAAACGCATTCAATGTCTTTCCCGCCTCGTAGACACAGGGCTTCTGGTCTGGGAAGGCTAGGTAATATTTTACCGTGTGTGTGTGTGTCAAGAAGCACTGGACAGACCTTAAAGCTTTGGGTAACGATAGCTCTTGATGATGATGATAAATGATCACATTTACCGAAGAATGAGTTGCGTAAAAAAGGAACGATGCCTTAAGAATTAATACGTTGTTTCTCGTCACTTGACAAACTGGGTGCTTCTGCGTTACAAAAGTTGAACCATATGTAACTGTGTGCAGCATTTTGATGGCGCCTTCCACACGTGTACCCACACGTGTACATTGACAGCACTGGATGTAAGTGATCAAGGGCGTGTGTACGACCCCTTAGTCTGTGAAATTCATATTGAATTATAAAATGTGACCATTTGCTTGATTCCACAGGATGGACCTCCTGTCTCCGACTTCAGCCTTCCGCTTTCCTTTGCTTGGTGGAGATGGGCAGTCTCTACAGAGGCATCGTTCCACCTCTACTCCAAATGTTCATATGGTCAGCTCAGTGGACGCTGCTGGTGTCTGCATTATAGAGGTCAGTGTTGGTTGCCTGCTTCATGTTTTCAGTGGTGTCTAATGCTAAGGAGACCTAATTGTATAGAATGTACGTACCTGTTCAATGTGTAACAGCTCAATTGGCTGTAAAACCTAAATCGCACCTTGTGAAAAAGAAAAAAGAAGGCTTCAGTGTTTCCCCTAGGATGGAGTCATAGCAGTGGTGCTAAGGCATGTGGGCCCAGCTTAATGTGAGCGCGTGGAATTTTTTTAGTGCGTGCGAAGTGCGCCCCGCCGATTTGTTTCTATGAGTCTGCCAGCACAAGAAAGGCTCTTGAGGCCTAGTACCAGGGCCGGTTCTAGACAATTTGCTGCCCTAGGCGAGATTTTATATGTAAAGAATAAATGAAAAATCTCTACAAAAGACAAATACACTACAAAAACAGAAACTTATTGACATAGGTAATATACGTCAAAACGGCGTCAAATGTATTCAGTATTGTATGAACATGTTTGAATTGGGTGGTGGACGTCACATCCTCTAGGGAGGTCCGGGGGTATGCCCCCCCCGGGAAGATTGTTTTGAACATTTTAAAGTAAAATGCTTCAATCTGGTGGACTGAGCACACAATTACTAGAGACTGATCTAGGGGGTACAACTCTAAAACATCCATATGAAAAAGATCGGTTTACATTTTAATAATCAAATAAGTATGTGAACATAACCAATAACCTACCATAGCCAATAACAAATAAATGTAACTTATTTTATTTTTGTTGTTCATTTATATCTTATTTTACCTAGTTAACATTTATTTATTTATGCATATTTTTGTATCTCTCCAACTTTAAACGATATTTTTGGTTTAGTGTCCTATAGTATACATTGGAATGATTTCAAACCTGTTTTTATTTATCCTAATAAGTATAAAGGAGTGCCTTGGAAATATTTGTTTACATAATTTGTAAACACATATCTGTTTGTGACCCACTGAGATAACTTAGACTAAAATTAAATATCTAAACACTCAGTCCTGAGTCCCTAACCTCACCTGAGCTGTTTATCTTTCTCAGTCTAACAGCAGAGGACTCTCCCTCCATCTTGTTGTTGAAACAGCTCCTCTGTCTTTTAGAGCAGCTAGCTAAGCAGATGCTAACAACAAAAATACAAGTAACCGGTGCGCTCTCTCTCTCTCTCTCTCTCTCTCCCTCTCCCTCTCCCTCTCCCTCCATACACACACCCTCCTGAGCTTGAATGACACACAGAGACCAATCGAGTGCTTTGATTTATGATCGGTATGGAAGTGGCCATGTTGGCAGGCCACATCATGTAGATGGACGGTCACCCTGTGTGAGGCAAACCCATTTGTGCTGCGTTGCATTCACAATACATAATTGAAAAGAAATCGACAGACCAGCAGGCCACTTAACAGGCCAGGCCATCGGGAAACCTCCCGGTCCTCCCGATGGCCTGTCCGGGCCTGCCTATTACATACAGTGGCAATGTCTCAAGATTTAGCAAAATACACCTTTTTGAACATACAGTAGCACAAATACTACAAATCCACATAACAAACAACCGAAAAGGGTCGGCAGCGGCGCGCATATTTCAGCAGCGGCGCAGCGCCGCCACTATTTGTATATAGGGGAAACACTGGGCTCCAAACACTAACCAGCTGTGGTGCATCAGAAATGTTTGACCAACTGCTGACTAACTTCTTTATATAATTTCCACTACAACATCACAAGTCTAACCCATAGCTCCAGTGCTTGAAATGGCTGGTCCTTATGAAGTAGGCAAACCCGACCTCAACACTTTTTACTTACCTGTGTAATCGTTTATCAAATTGGAATGTATAATATTGGATTTTTTCTCCTTTTTTAGGAAGCGCTAAAATTCAACAACACAATGGGTATGTGATTCAAATCTAACAAAAACAGTTTTGATTTCCTGCTCCCTTTCAGAATTGGTATTCAGTTGTAGTTTTATCTCTGCTCTTTTTTTTGAAGTAATCGGTTGTCCTGCTTGTCATGCCTGCAGGTCCTGAGCCCTCACCAAAGCCCTCCACCAGCCCACCCTCTTCTCTGTTCACCCCAGGGAGTAGACCCCCCAAGTCTCCCTCAGAGCATAAGGAGCGCAAGCCTCCCTCTTCTGATGACAAAAAGAAAGTGGTATGTAGTCTTTGACATTATTCTCAGGTCATTGGTTGACATATTCACATTGAAGAAATCTTGAGGAAAGGGGTTTACATTTAATTACATTAAATCTCATGTGATGTTTCAGCACCGAGGGGGCTACAGAGACTCCAGTTACTACTGGGAAGTCCACTCTCGAGAAGTCAACATTCAGAAGAGAATAGGTGCAGGTTCGTTCGGAACAGTCTTTAAGGGAAAGTGGCACGGAGACGTGGCCATCAAGATCCTGAAAGTCACTGAGCCAACGCCGGAACAGCTGCAGGCCTTCAAAAATGAAATGCAGGTCTTACGGTAAGAAGTGCTAACTTAAAGTCTCTTTTATTCAAAATTGGGCTTCTTCTGTGTTTTGGAAAATGTATTGAGACTATCATTCAAAATGCTCAGTTTAAACAAGACAAAAAAACGTCATATGCTTTTGTCATTTGCTCTGCTCACGATAGTGTACAAAAAAAGATTCACAATCAAAACACAACTCTATTTACACATTCCATGACACATAGACAAGCATGGATAACAGAAATAGATGGTCTCTGAATTACAGTTACTTACACATTTTTTTACAGTTACTTACACATTTTACAGTAACATAACAAAGAATATAATCATTGCCATACACAATAATTCACAATCAACAAAGGAGACAGACTACCTGCCACTTCATAAAGTTGACTTATCAATGCAACATTTACATACTAATACTTACAATTAATGTTCCTTTCTATGATCCCTAACGTCTGAATTGTGTCTGCTAATACACTGCAGGTTCATAAGTAATTATGTCTTTAACTTGACTACATATTTTCAGTTTAATTGTCCTGACTTATAAAGTACCAAATTGTCATTGCAGCGTAATCTGAAACACAATGTGAAAAACATTAATATTCCTCCTTTGTCCTTTTGAGTTCACATGAACTATGTAATATCACACCCAAATGTCTAAATTCAGACACACAATTTTAAACAAATTGTTACAGGGATAGTCAGTGGTGCATATCATCTGAATTCATAGAATTGTTCCTTCATAATAACCTATTTAATAGTACATTAAAAGAACTCTGTCGCAGCCACTTTGACTGCGATTTCAAAATGAACCAGTATTAGTCAAACATGTATATGACTCAATCATAACAGTTCCATGACTGGACCTCAATCTTTTCATTTCTGACACTATTGCCATTTTTGTAATCTTCAGGAAGACCCGCCACGTCAACATCCTGCTGTTCATGGGCTATATGACTAAGCCCAACTTCGCCATCATCACTCAGTGGTGTGAAGGCAGCAGCCTGTACCGCCATCTGCACGTCACAGAAACCAAGTTTGACACGATGCGTCGCATTGATGTGGCTAGACAAACAGCACAGGGCATGGAGTAAGACCTTCTTCTATATTCTATTTCCGCATCACCACTCAACCACTGCTGATAGGATTATCAAATGCTAGAAATCACGTTTTAATTTCACGCAATTTTAAGCACTGTAAGAATGATAGTCAGTTTGGATTGAATAATTATTCCATGTTTACTTTTGATAAACTTGTTTATATGTTGTCAAATTTGTTTCAGCTGTAGATTAGAAGACATTTAAATTGTGTTTTAGTATTGTTGGCCATAGCACAGGAAGCACTCTTATGGTATTGGTAATAGTCAAGAATGGTTACACAGTAGAACCTCTGAATCAATCAATCAATGTTTATTTATATAGCCCAATATCACAAATGTTACATTTGTCTCAGTGGACTTCACAGTTTGTACAGAATATCAGTATGACAATACGACACCCTCTGTCCTTAGACCCTCACATCGTACAAGGAAAAACTTCCAGAGAAAACCCACAGTTTAAGGGGAAAAATGGGAGAAACCTCAGGGAGAGCAACAGAGGAGGGATCCCTCTCCCACGACGGACAGACGTGCAATAGATGCCGTGTGTAAATTGAAGAGATAATACATTTTACACCATATAGACCGAATGTTAGGAAATGCATGTGTCTGTAATAAGAAGATGAATCCACGAGGATGTCAGCAATCCTGTGGAAGCCATCAGGGAAGCAGTGTGGTGAGAGTCTGGCAGGACCGCAGAGACAGGTTCAGCCACGACTCGAAGTCCAGGACTCAGTTCCTGTGCTCAGGATAGAGGATCCAGGACACACGACCACATCAACAGGATCATCCTCGACTCAGGATCCCGGCGTATATATGGACACAAAAAAGAGATTTGGGGGAAGCTGGGTTAATCGGAACATGAGTACACGGGTACAAACAGCAAGAAAGACGGAGTAAGGTGCCCCCCCCCAACAATCCAAGCCTATAGCAGCTAAACTAATGTGTATACATGCACTCCCTTAGGATAGGTTGAGGGAAGAATAAGCTGATGACGTAACCCAGAGGCTCTCTAATATTGTGCAGGATGTAATAAGTGGGGTCAGGTCTTGTAAAAAAGATTTTATTTCCTCCCCTTTCAGTTACCTTCACGCAAAGAACATAATTCATCGAGACCTGAAATCAAACAGTATCCTTTTGTTCCAGTGTTTTCTACAGAAAGCTTCCTTTCGACACCTCCCCCTTCTTATAATCTCTTGCTTGGTTTTTGTGGTAAGTAAAAACGACCAGACTCTGTTGTTATGTTTCCTGAGCTGTTCTGCTAGATATTTTTCTCCACGAGGGCTGGACTGTAAAGATCGGTGACTTTGGCCTGGCCACAGTGAAGTCTCGGTGGAGCGGCTCTCAGCAGGTGGAGCAGCCCAGTGGATCCATTCTGTGGATGGTAAGCCTCTCTTCACACTATATGATGACTGTGAGGCCATGAAGAGACAGCCAATGAAACTATTGTCACCTTTTCTCATTGTAAGTCATTGGAAAGTGCAGCATAAATATAAACGGGAAGCTCTCTGATTCAGTTCTCTCATATTCAAAGTTTATAATATTTGATGAATATTTGTAAGTTTTTTTAGATTATGTAGTATTAATCTAAAAAAGTAGTATTAGTAACACTTTTCTATGTGTTATTTTATGATAGTGATAGATTACTTTGCTTTTTGATCCACATTCGATTTGAACAGTTCAACTATTTTAGAAATGACAAAAGTCTTTACAGTAGAAACAACCAAACCTCACAACATTTTAAAAGTGGTCCAAATATAGTGTGTTGGGGCTGTGGGACAACTCATAGTTTAGTCCTTAGTCCTAGTAAACACTTATTGTTTTTCTTTAGACTTAAACATTATTATTTCCTTTTTAAGTTGACGAAACACTCGAGTCAAATGTAATTTAAAGTCAGATCGTATCTTAGTAGCAGTGATATCATAACCCTGTTAATGTACACATTCAAACACTTGTTCTGTTACCAGCTGTATTCCTTGCAGGTGCAGCTATGTGGCTTTTATCCTGGATAAAGTGTTTAAGTCATGGATGTTTAAAGTTTAACTTCTTCATATCTCTAATATTATAGTTGACTTTTCATTCAGGAAGTATGACGCGCTGCGCTGTCAGTATGCTTCTCCATGTTTGTGATTGGTCGAATGCTCCAAATACCACCCCTTTCATGTGAACGCGCACCTAACTAGATAGGACACGGCTGGCTTGGGCGATCCACTTGATAACCAGCGTCGTAGTACCGTTTAGTGAGAACGCGTATGTTTTGGATTAGGCCAACCGGCTAACTCAAACATATCCAGGTTAGGTTGAACCAGCTTCATAGTACAGGCCTCTGATCTCCATTCAGAAAACACACATTATATTAAAAAAGTTTTTTGCCTGCAGTATTGTAAGAAGACTCGTCAAAGCATTAATTCATGGTTTTTACTATCCGGTATCAGTATGTAGTTACTTCGGCATCATTATGAAATGTAAACGAGTAAACACACCTGACAGCCGTAGTCAAACTGAAGCGATTAGAGCGATGTGAATATTCACTTTTAAACCTCTCTGTTGCCGGAAATACATCCCAGAAGGATACATTAGTGCAGGGGTACTCAAACTTTTTTGCTAAATGTCCACTTGTGAATTTTATACAAGGTCACGGGTCCGGATCAATGCCAGTAAAGTCCCCCAGAAACGGAGCGGAGCAACGAAACTGAAATTAAGAAGCCGTTTCGGCGCGCTATGCATGGGGCCCCCTTGAGGGGGTTTCCCGACGTGTCGTTGCAGTAAATTAAAGGGTGTTTCATGTTGTCGTTGCTGTGGACATTCTTAATCTACCTTCTTTGGGGGCCCCCTTCTGGTCCAAGCACTTGCCTGCCTTGCCTGTGGACAAACGGCGCCCCTGTATACACACACACATTCAATACATATAGTATGGTGGCTTGGGAGAAATGGCATTGTTTGTCTGTAGTCAATGCCTTGAACCTCGGTAAAAAAGGCATTAGAAGCATTAGAAAGTCAAGGTAAACTTGTGGTCTGCAATGTGTGTCACGGTCGCGCACACAAGTAAATACATATGCACGTTCATTCTCACAACGCGTCAGACACAAGAAAATATACATTAATTTACATCAGAATCAGAATTTTATTTTTTTTTACAATTTTTATTTTTTATAATGGGACACAGGGTTCGGTCCGGATTGATTTGAAGTTCGGTCCGGAGTTTGAGAAGTCCTACATTAGTGTATTCTCGCTCATAGTTCCTTCAGCGAGCCTGCTCGATCTTCGCTCCTAGATGTGCAATTTCAAAATTGGGATGTCTTCAAGATGACAGTCTGGCTATAGACAACATTTCACAGTGACTCTGAATAATAAGATAGAAACCCAGTTCCTTTGTTTATTTGATGATCTAAAATAATTGTGGTGCACCCTACTGCGTATATTTTTATGTAAATGTGGAGAAATAGATCTTTTATGTAATGTATTCCTTCGCTTTTAGGATGCATTTCATACCCTCGCAGGTTTTATGGGGAAATAAGTGCTGATGTTAGCATAGAAATATTTGATGTATTTAAGAAGTATCAGCCTATATATTGAATACTTCAATGTGTAACTTTGGATTTGGCAGGTCATTACACCTCATTGAGTAGTGCTTACTCTTTTGTTTTTTGTATCTTTTGTCTTTCCTAGGCTCCTGAGGTGATCCGGATGCAGGACACCAACCCATACACGTTCCAGTCTGACGTGTACGGATACGGAGTTGTGCTGTTTGAGCTGATGTCAGGGACCCTGCCTTACTCGAATATCAACAACAGAGACCAGGTTACTTTACACTCCTCCTCTTGTGTTTATGTGCTCACAGGGTATATTAGTTTTGACCTTTCTATTTTATTTGATAGTTCACAAGTTTTAGTTTGGTTTTAGTTATTTAGCTAAAATGTCTCCATTTAAAAGACTTCTGCCTTAACCAGTCTCGTGCTACTCCTCAAAGTTTTCTCCACACATTCATGGTGTTACACAGTGAGTTAATAAACCAATGATTATTTTGGGGCTACCCCTTTTACTGTAAGTTTTATTCATGTATTTTTTTTCATTGAATGTTTATTTGATTATCTTTGCTTTTAATGACTGTTTTTAAATGCCATTTTCTTAATGTCTTTCATTTTTGTAAAGCTCTTTGAATTGCCTTGTGTTGAAAGGGGCTATATAAATAAACTTGCCTTGCCTTCTAAGTTAAGCACGTTAAAATCACCTTCTCTTGTTGTGACTAGGGATGCCAGCGATTATTCGATTATTCGATTATTCGTTACAGTCTCCATAATCGAATATTATTTTAAAAAATCGATTTTATTTATATATTTTTTTATTATTATTTATGTTTAAAAAAAAAAAATTCTGGCTTAGTTTCAACCAAAATATAGACTAATGCTAATAATAGTAATAGTATTAATAATTGTAAATGGCCATTGGTCACACCACCAGTTTGTTCTACTGTAAACTTGGAGGAAGCCTGCGTGCAGAGCAGACTGCTGCTGCAGCACGCTACACACCGACCCCGCCCTCCTCTCCCTCACACGTGCGACTAAAGATGAACAAAGCGGCAGGTAAAAAGAGTTCCTCGTGGAACTACTTTGAACTTACAAGTCCGAAGGAAGTGAAATGCAAGCTCTGCGAAAAGACGTTGGTCTATCACAGCTCAACCTCAACAATGCGTTCGCATTTGAGAGCGAAGCCAAAGTGGTTACAGAGAAAGACGCAGCACAGCCGGCCATTACCAACTTTACTTCGAGGCCACGTCGTTGTGATGACATGCGTGCAGGTGAAATAACTGCTCTAATCACCAATATGCTAGTGAAGGACATGTATTTCAATGCTGCTATTATTAATACAGGCTACATGATGGTGGTTTATTTATTGTTATTTTCTAAAGTGCCTGTCATTGCCTTTATTTGAAGATGTGCGATGTGCGCACAATGTATTTATTGCAATGCTGCTATTATTAATAATACAGGCTACAGCCTGTATTAATAATAATAGCATTGCAATAAATAAATTGCTATAATAATATTTATTGCAATACTGCTATTATTAATAGAAGCTGTAGCCTGTATTTAATAATGGCAGCATTGCAATAAATACATTGTGCGCGCATCTCCAAATAAAGGTGATGGCAGGCACTTTAGAAAATCGGTCGGTCGGTCGAATAATCGATTATTATTCGCCAGGGCTGCCGAATAATCGATTTTGATCATGGTCAGTTTCTGGCAACCCTAGTTGTGACACTAGCATTGTTGCCCTTCACAAGCAGCTCTGTCAGGTTTCAGCATCAGTTTCCTCTGCTTTCTTTCCTCAGATTATCTTTATGGTTGGACGTGGTTACTTGTCTCCAGACCTAAGTAAGCTGTCTAGTACCTCACCCAAGTCAATGAAAAGGCTTATCATTGACTGCCTGAAGTTCAAACGTGACGAGAGGCCCTTGTTTCCACAGGTGAGTGTAGATTTCCCATCTTGTTGTGTATGCCTTTCAATTATTGTTTTTAGTGTACCAGCTGGAGTTCCAACTGTCATATCTTAAAAACTTTTCAAAATGCAAGGATGAGTGTTCACAACCTTTTGACAAATCCTTACCTTTGGTTCTTCAGATCCTGGTATCCATTGAGCAGGTTCAAGACTTGCTGCCAAAAATAGAGCGGAGTCGCTCGGAGCCGTCGCTCCACAGGGCCGTCCACGCTGAGGACCTGAACCCCCTCCTGTTCCACACCACCCGGCTGATGCCTCTCTAAGCTCCCCAGCTATGGGGGAAGAGAGGGCGTCACCCTTTAAAAAAGACCACAGCATTCCGTGCCTCGGAGAGGCTGACTGTCCCCCACCCCCTCCCACTCACTCCCTGCGCCTGCAGAGCCTTACAGCTGCAGAAACAACCAGAACACATGTTTTATCTGATATAGAATCTCCTTCCCTTTATTCAAGTGAAAACAGATGTGCTGATTAAGTCTTCTGGATCTAGACGCCTCGGATCAGTCCACTTGAGAGAAAAGCCATCAAACTGATGGATTTCATGACCTGACCTACAAGGAGGTGTTTTAGTTGCTTTGAAGAAAAGGTCAAAAACGCACCCTGCAACATTGAGGCAGCCTACTAACAGCAGAGGAATAGTGTAACTATAGAGTACGACATGCTGGAGCTGCTGTTCAGGTCAGCTGATCAGATTCCATCATTCAAACGCTCAGCTGTCATGCGGCCCTGTCAGTCTACGTGTGAAGCTAGTGATTTGAAAACAAACTGCCCATTTGGGATTGTTTTTCAAAACACAAGACATTTTATCTCTATGTAAACTATTCTATTTCATGCTTTTGCAAATATTTCCCTGCTAGAATGAATGTCATGTTTCAACCACATCAACATAATAAACATGTGGAGGCATATGAGAATAAGAAAGTTCAATCCATTGCCAGTCTAGAAGAAAATGGCAACCTTCAACACTAACTAATTTAAGAAGTGTTATTGGAAAGTACAAATGGGTACACAATAAAGCAGTAAGCGGCTCAAAAAGAAAAAGGAGATTGTCGGGGAGGAAAATGTGCTTCTCTTGTTGATTCTGAACTACACAACAACAGGACACATTTATCTAGTTTGACTCATGTTCTTCAAAGTAACTAAAGGCTATCAGTTACATGTAAAATGATATTTACCCTGCCCCGCTGGGTTCATTGTTTAGCTTGTTGTATTAAGCTTCACACTGAATATAGGATTACATCGTTAGGACCAACAGTTTTGTAGTATACACCAAAGGGTTTGTCTGAACATTTTATTCATCATTCTGATATTGAACATTTCCACGATATAAGTTTCAAATCATCATTTAAGTTTCCAGTTAAGAAAAAAACCGTCCTTATAACCAATGTTGTCCACAGACCTCTGTGTTGCTCTGCCCCTTGATACGCGGAGACACACCATATAGTTCCATGTTTGTGGTGAACATGAAGTGAAATTGAAGATTGTTTCAAAAGAATGTCATCACATTTTTGCCTAATAAGGAATTGACAGATCATAGTAAGTTGCAGTCTTAATGGTTGGTTAGTTATTGCTGCTACGTTTGTTTTCTGTGTTTCTACGCCTCAGAGACTGTGCACCCCGCTTACAGCTTCATCAAGTCTGAGCAGATCCTTTCTAACGCTCACCGTGGATCCACCACTGGAGGATATTTGAGGATCATGTCGGCACACACTTTAACTAGTACTGTAGCTTTTGGGAGTGCATTAACGCTGAGTAACTGGAGCTGTTTCCCTTACACACATGTAGCCAACAACAGGTGAAGCATTCTCACTTGGTCTAAGAGAGGGGTAGAGCATGCAGGAGGCACATCATGACATCGGTCATTTAGCCGGTTCGTCATTTGGATAACTTGTCTCTTGTGACTTCAAATTGGTCTGAATCTTTGGAGTTGGCTTTTATCTCGCCCTTTATCAAGTTGGACATTTTTGTCCGTGGCGTCTCCATGTAAAAGACCCTTCCACATTATACTCGGCTGTTTGGTTTCTTCTGGTTGACACTGCCAGCTGCGAAAGGAAAGTCATCAACACGCCCACTCGCTAGGTGTGAGAACTCTAGTCACATATGGGCTCAAATCAGATTTCCACAGACACTTGGAGCCGTCAGGGTGAAGTCCGCCTGTTGTCTGGTCACGTTGATTTGGACATTTCTCACATACAGCTTTTCAGGGTTCCAGTGCATGTGTTAAAGGATTAAAACCTGCTGTAACAGCTGCCAAACTCCCCACTTTGTCTCCAGCAGTCTCAACATTAGTTTTCTATTCACGGAGTAGCTCTCCATTACGCCCACAGTGATGGTAATTATGTGAGGAATAAAAAACGAGCTTGAAATTCATTCTTATTGTGATGTCAAGAGATTTGTTTTATCTGTCAGATTTTCTGTTTTTAAAACGATATTTGAAATTCCGATTGGCCCTGATTCCATGCTCTGGATGATTGGGTCAGCACTTCAGCTGCTGATGGTCAGGACCAGGTTGCATACATTAGGTAATGCAAATGGATCCATTTGTTTCACCTGGCTGGCATGTTATGTGGATACTTGAATACCTGTCTAGAGGTTTTGTTGCAAAGCTGTTGTATCACTGTAATGGAGTTGCAGCTTCTGTGCAATGTGGGGGGGGAGCAGACTTTGTCAAACAGACTGAGGGAGCAATAAGGATGAGCTTAGTGTTTCCCGACGCTCTGGAACAGAAGGAAAGAAACACTTGATGGCTCACAGTTTGATCAGTAATCAACTGTTATTCACTGTAATGATCAATAACGATGGTGGATGTGATGGTGCATTTTAGTTGTAATTAAGTGTTCCGTGTTCCTGACGCATTATGGGCATAATGTAACATTGGAAAGGCCTCACAACAAGCCTCAACTGTTGGTTGTCTACCTGTGATGGGTCTGCAGTTCTTTCCCAACACTTGTCCTGTTGAGAACAAAATGCATCATGGGAGTTTATTCATTACAGGGGAATTGTTTTGGTTCATGCTAAACTCTTTCAGGGATTATAATCCTAGTCCCATGCAAAAACTTTAAACTAATGTGGACACATCATCAGTGTCAGTGGCATGGGGAATTCTTCGTTCCACTGAGAGAAATCCACCTGGATTTAAAAGTAACATCTGAAATAACTAATTTAGTTTTCTTCACGGCGACGGGTTAGTCGCCTGCTCTCTTCCTTGCAGCGGTGTTTGAACGGCTCAATAATACTGAGTTCTCATATGTCATTCTCTTGGAAGTATTAGCTTTATAATACTACTGAGTGGTTTGAATTTTAGTGTAAATGGACCAGCTGTGTGGGGGGGGGGGGGTGTTCTGTGAACTGGCTTTTCTCCGCTGTATATTGTATGCATCAGTCATTAATGAACTGACCGCAGACCAGATATTTAAACCGTAATATGAATGTTGTGAAGATAGGGGCTGGGTACCCTTACTGTTCTTAACTCATTCCAGTTCTTTTGATGGTTTGGGGGGGGGGGGGCATTGGTTTAACCTGTTGGGGTGGGGATCTGTGAAGCAGAGTTATGAAAGACTTAGTTTCTGTCTTTATTTATTTGTGTTCTGTGAGGTGGTTAGATGTTGGCAGAGGGACATCACTCTCTACAACACTCGCCATCGCTCTCTAACAAGAATGTTTTTTTAGGCTCGGTACTGTCTGCTCCTTCAAATAACTTTTATTCTGATACTGTCTCCTGCAGGGGCATTTGTAGTGACTTGTCTTTTAAACATCTTAAGCACAAACTAGATATCAAACTTTTTTGCAATATTTTGTTCATAGGTTTTCACTACGATAGCATTTGTTAATAACAACACTTCAAAAATACTCGTGATATGGGCTGTGACGTTTAAGTGTAGCTTTTCAGTATTTGAATGGCCTTTTGGCTGCTGAATGAAAGAAACCCACCTTTTTAAATACAATGCTTTTATAGTCTTTCAGACAGAATGTCCATGATGCACTGGTGGACCAGGTTTCCTGGAATCTAAGTCATACGTGTATAGCCTCACAGAGGGACTGTGTAGTGGAGAACTCATTACTTCCTGTTCAGAAAGTGAGGCGTCGCCCAAAGAGGACGGTTCATCTGGTATCCAATGGCAACAAATGCCACAGTTACTGAAAATCTTTTCAAATGGACCTGAACGCTTGGATGACAAAGAGGAGCCTGCGCTGCTTCTGGAGACTTCCTGGGGCAGCCGAGGGGAAACAGACTAACAGCTGCTTGTTTCGGAGAAGAAGGGGCGGAGCGATCTGTATCAGAATAGATTTTTGTCTTTCCATATCTCTAGGTGAATTGCAATACTTGTGTTTATAGTTTCTGAGGTGTCAGGGGTGTTCAGTTTGCAATAAATGGTATATTCTTCTCTGTACAGTTACATTTTTTTAATTACAAAAATTGTACTTTTCTCTATTTTTGTGTGGTTTCAAAAGAACAAAATTATTTTAAAGTGTAAATGATATCTTAGTATTTTTTTAGTTTTGTTGTCTTAAAATATTGATGCAGGATTTATTCTTCAAATAAAAGCAATTATCTGTGTTACCTGCTTGTTTCCAACTGTTTGAAAAACCTTCGCTTGTCTTTCAAGTCAGTTTGTTTTATGTCTCATACAAGGAAAACATTACAATCACGCTTTCTTAACTAAGAACCAATCAATCTTTACATTTAAATTAAAGGGTGCTCCATTCTTAAAATAGTGGATTAAGAGGAACTCAAATAATAATAAAATTCAGGTGTTTATTTTTATTTTAGAGGAACCAACTGATGGAGTCTAAAGAGGAAGTGGTGACGTGTACATTCACATCAGTGAACTGAGCAAGAACAGGAAATGCTGATCCTCTGACAACATGAAGTTAAAATGGAGGATGCAGAGCAGTGTAAATACTGTAAACAATACTTTATTGGTATATTACAGGATGAGTCTTTGTTAGAAAGTTACAGAATATATGTCATGTATTTTACAGGAAAAGCTCTTTTTTCATACTGCAATTATTCTCAAAAGACACAATGTAGAAAAGTCTGGAGAAACCAACGGCAACAGTCGTCTCCCTGCACACAGTGCAGACTGAAAAGCATCTAAAAAGCTTCACTCCGTTAAAGGACACTGCGGTGTCTTAAAAAATGTCTTCCAATTTCTACTTGATACATTATTTTCTTCTATGCTAAGGTCAAATATATTGTCGTCAAACAAAGATTAGTAAAAGATAACTATTTTCTGATCTTTTCAGATTTGTCAGCCTCATCGATTAGACATGATTTCTTAAAGGATATTAACTGTGAAAAACATAGATAAAGATCAAAGTTGTAAAGTCTATAACTTGTAGCCCAGTCCAGATCTGCTGATGTGGCAGAAGAGCGTCATGGCGAAACACATTCCCAGCACCTGTGGACCAACAAGAGGAAACATGGTGAATTGTAAAAGGCAGATCATCTGGGAGAAGAGATGTATACATTTGATGAGCTGTTCCTATATGAGACAACCTCAACATTCTTGTAGCATTTGAAACAGAAAAAATGACTTTGATTCCATATGTTCCCTTTTCTAAAGGGTGCTAATATTATGGTGTCACAAATAGGTGAGTTGACTATTTTGAGTTTATGTTTTTTTATTTTATACTCTTTTTATGTGCAATACTTTTTTTACATGCTGCTGCAACGAAAACATTTCCCAAATTGGGATTAATTAAGTCGATTTTATTGTATTATCTTAAAGCTATTTTAAATTGAGATGATTTGGATATTCTATTAACGCTGCATTCAATTATATGTTGGCACACCACAAGTCTAATAAAATAACATGTTTGATTATATACTACGTTTTTCCATGAGAAAATACTTATGATCATCTTCATTAGGTTTTTTTTTCTTTTTTCAAATGTGTAGCATCTGTGTTCAATGTAGCAAAATCATTCAACATGTTTTCCTTTTTTAACTCAGAAATGAGGTTTGATTTTGTGTAAATTAGGTCTATTGACCATACATTTCAAAAAGAAGAGTACAACTTGTGGTAAATGGAAATAGAGTTGTATTTCTACATGGCAGCACCAGCTTCCGTACTCTGCAGCCTTTCTTTATTTCTAAACAGACTAACATAGCAGCATCTTTCTGTGAGATCAATTGCATCTTAGATTAACCGAACATAAATTGACAAATAAATCACTTATGTTGGAAAGCCTGCTGACTCGACACCCCAAGGCGTTCGTCATTCCGAGTGGAACTTTCATTATACAGTCCTTCCCTAATTCCCTACTTTTCAACTTATAAACAACCTACTTATATTTTGTATGGAGAAGATAACAAAAGAAGTGTGTTTATTTAGTATGAATTGGAAGTATTTATATGGTAAATATAACCACCATCAGTTTACCTCGATAATGCAGAGGACGATGACAGAGATCCCGGTGGTGAGGAAATTATCCTCAAACAAAGTCTTCAGCGTCACCAAACAACCCTGTAGACAGAGGGAAATGCAAAGGTGAAGCATCTGGCACTTTACCTGACCTCTGACCTCTGCAGTGTGTCCAAACAAGCCTAACTTCATGCTGTTGCTCAGGGAAGGCAAGGGCCCTTTCTCATTTAACTAATTTTCCCTCCTCGGTCCTCCGGTAGTGACCCGGAAATGAATTTCAGCGCGCCATGTTGAAGGACATCTAATTTCTCTAAATGCACATCGAGGAACGAGGATCGAGCATCGAGGAGGCTCTCTGGAGGAGCTATAACCGAGGATACACTGATGGGTCCTCCACGGATCCTCCGCGGATGTATTTCCAGCAACAGTGATGTTTCAAAGAGTCGTGACGCACGGCCGGACTTATCTCAGCCAATTCAAACCTTTATTTAATCGAATTGGTCCATTGAGATCATAGATATCTTTTTCAAGGGACCTGCAGCATATAGGTTCCACATGAAACATAAAACAATAAAGGACATCATACATTATATTTACAGGATACATTTACATAGTTATAGACATTTACAAGTGCCCATAGTATCAACGAGCATTTCATTTAGCCTAGCTTTAAAAACATGCAGAGGAATGAGATTGCTCAGTTTCAATTCTTGCTGAAGATTGTTCCAAGCAAGTGGAGCTGCGCACATAAAAGCTGTCTTACCTAAGACAGTCCTTGCTCTTGGCACATCTAACAATACTACATCATGCGATCTCAGACAATAGCTGCTTGCAACTCTCTGTGTTATCAGAGAGCAGATATAATACGGGAGTTTACCCAACAAAGCTTTATAAATAAACGTGTACCAATGACTGAGCCTCTTTACAGTAAGTGATGGCAAACCTGCCTTGGCATACAGTGTACAGTGATGAGTAAGTGCTTTACAATTTGTGACAAATCTCAGTGCGCTGTGATAGGCGGCATCCAATTTGCTCAGGCAATAGGCAGGTGCATTCATATACAACAAATCACCATAGTCCAGCACAGGTAAAAAGGTCACAGTGACTAGCCTTTTCCTGGCTTCAAATGAGAAACAGGACTTGTTTCTGAAAAAGAAACCTAGTCTAACCCTCACCCTTTTAAGCAGGTTATTGACATGAAGTTTAAAAGTAAGACAATCATCAAGACAGATACCTAGGTATTTATAACAGGCAACCACTTTGAGTACTTGTCCTTGCATAGTAACAATATCTAAAACAGGCTCTGGTGTCTTTTTAGCTTTTGAAAATAGCATTACCTTGGTGTTGCTATTTGACAGCTCTGCATGCATCCCCTGGATATTATTTTATTAACTGCTTGAATCGCAACGCGATGTTTACAGTGAGAACAGCTGTGCAGTGTTTATAATATATATCACTCAATATAACAGGCCTACATTACTCTCTTTATTTGTACGCTTTAGTTTAGTAGATTTTTAAAATAAATGATATGACAGACAAGCATCCAGTGTAAAGACTTCAGAACAGGAGTGATGTGATCCACTTTCTTAGTGTCAGTGAGGACTCGAGCAGCGGCGTTCTGAATCAGCTGCAGCCATAGTCGGCGCGTGAGGCTCAGGTTTGGGAAGGCTAAATAACTTATTTTACCTGATGCTGCCCGCCTCCGGCGTCTATAGACAAGAGATCAACTCAGTGTGCGGGGTTTAAATCTCTCAAGTCATATTACAGGATAAAGGAAATACAGTTTAAACTGCCGTATGCAGAGAAGACGCCGACGTGTCGCACTTATCATTCATATTACATCATCAATCAGATCATCGATCATATAATATCATAATATATCATATATTTCCTTATCTGAGTCAGCTTCTCCAGCCGTATCTGGCCGTGCAACACTTACAGTGTCACATACTGTATGCAGAAGTATTATTTTAAGCAACACATTATGTTGACTAAACACTCGAGTCAAATGTAATCAAAGTCAGATCCACTCGTGTCTTAGATGGGGCAGTGATATCATAAAACTATATGCTTTCAAACACTCGGTAGGCCTCGTTATTTTTTAACCAGTTGTTCTGTATTCACCTTGCAGGTGCAACTCTGTGGCTTGTATCCTGGATTATATGTTTAAGTCATGGATGTTTAAAGCTCATATTTGTCTAATATTAGTTTACTTTTCATTAATGAAGTATGACGCTGCACTGTCAGTACACTTGTCCCTGTTTGTGATTGGTCAAATGTAGCTAACCCCGCCCCTTTCACGTGAACGTGCTCTCAGCTGGAGAGAGAAACCCTGGCTTGATTTTCCGAGTTGATAGGAACGCTTAGCAAGATCTCATTTGTTAGTTTGTTGTTGTTAGTTTGTTTGTTACTCAAACATATCCAGGGTATGTTGAACTGGCTTCGTAGTACAGGGCACAGGTGGCTAGCAGCGCTAATGTCAAAGACACAGACATTATATTTGTATTTTACCAGGATGCAGTGACAAATATTTGGGAAGGCTTAGCCTTCCCTAGCCTACAGCACCTGCCGTCCCTGGCTGCAGCTTTCTAATAGATCTTTTAGTGAGACCTGAAAATACACTATTACAGTAGTCCAGTCTACTGAAGATAAAAGCATGGACAAGTTTTTCCAAATCCTGCTGTGATATTAGTATTTTAATCCTAGATATGTTCTTTAGGTAGGGTTGCCAACCGTCCCGTATTAGCCGGGACGCCCCGTATTTGAGCCAAAATGGGCGTGTCCCGTACGGGACTTTGTTTGTCCCGGACTCTGTGTAAAGGGAAAAATAAAAAATATGTTTCTGTTTGTGCGCAATTCAGTGTGTCTGGCTGCGTGCCTGTGTGTTTGTGTGCTGTATGCGAAGGGCGCTAGGACCGCTCAGTTGACAGGGCAGGCACAATGCTCGCATGTGTGTGTGTGAGATTTTCTCCGGTGGGCCGCGGGCGGCGGGCGCGGCATCATTGTTTGTGTGGCATGTCAGCCTGTTCAGTCGTGTGGGGAAATGAGCGCTGCCAGTGGTGGAGGTGATCATGAAAGAGGAGAAGAGAGAGAGGATGTGGTTCTGGGTCCTGGCCCTTCTAAAAAGAAAAGACTTGTGTCTTACAACAAACAGTGGGAAGAAAAACACAGTTGGGTAAAGCCCGTGAGTGGAGGTCTGTCTCGGGTCTTCTGCACCTTGTGTCGGAGGGAGATTTCAATAGGTCACGGTAACAGCATGCTGGCACAGAAATGCACAAGCGAGCAACACAAAATAAAGGTGCATCAAATATAACTAAATTCTTCAGCAGTTCAACTGCAGAACAAGACAAAGTTGCTGCATGTGAGGTAACATCAGTGTATCACACAGTTAAGCATGGTTTGAGTTACAACAGCATGGACTGCAGTAATAAGCGGCCAGTGCCATGTTTAGTGATTCGAACACTGCAAAGAAAATGCAATGTGGAAGAACAAAGGCTGAGATGATAACAGCCAATGTGCTTGTCCCCAAAACTGTTCGGGATATTCTAAAAGAGCTGTGTCCTCCTCCCACCGAGGTCGCAGCAGGTGAGGAGGTGGAGTAACTAAAAAAGTAACTAAATCCGCCAGAAACCCGAAAATCTTTGGGCGCACGCGTGTGCGGGACACATGCATGTGTCCCGTTTCTCCATTCCTGGAAGTTGGTAACCCTATCTTTAGGTGATAGTAGGCTGATTTAGTAACTGTTTTAATGTGACTGTTGAAACTCAGGTCAGAGTCCATGACTACACCTAGATTTATGGCTCTCTGTTGTTTTGAACATTGCAGACTGAAGCTCAGCACTAACTTTTATACGTTCTGCCTTGGCTCCAAAAACCATTACCTCAGTTTTATCTTTGTTTAATTGGAGAAAGTTCTGACACATCCAGTCATTGATTTGTTCAATGCACTTACTCAGTGTTTGAATTGGAGCATAGTCTCCTGGTGAAATGGTTATGTAAATGTGTGTGTGTCCGCATAGCTATGGTAACTTATGTTGTTGTTTTTCATTATCTGAGCCATTGGTAGCATGTAGATGTTAAAGAGAAGAGGCCCCAAGATGGAGCCTTGAGGAACCCCACATGTCATATTTGTCAACTCAGATGTGTATTTACTTATAGAAACAAAGTTTCTTATTGAAATAACTAATCATGACGGACAAACGCAGCTTATTAAGCATTCAACTTAATCTTGTCGACAAAGTTAAACAATTGAACTATGAACCTTATGTTAACAACTGTACAATTAAGTTTAAAGTAAGTAAGTCAACATTTAAAGGTGTTAACTGGCTTTGGTGTTGTTTCTTAAGCTATTCATTTATTCAGCATGTTTGAATGGTGATATGCACGGTGGAAGATGTGTAAGAGGAAGAATTACACAGATCTTGTAAGAAAAAGTAGAAGTACAAGAGTGTTGGAATACTCTGTTACAGTAAAAGTCCTGCATTCAAAATGTTACTAAAGTAAAATTAGAAAAGTATTAGCATCAAAATATAGTGAAAGTATCAAAAGTAAAAGTAGTCATTGTGCAGATTGGTCCATTTCAGAATAATATATATGATATGTTTTATAATGATTGATCATTAAAGTGTTCTCAAAGCTGGTAAAGGTGCAGCTAGTTTGAATGGCTTTGTATACTGCAGGGTAGCTTGTGAATTTACTCCAGGTGGAACTAAAGTCTGATTCAACACGTGATTATATTTCACATCATTAATCCAAATCTGTTAAGTAACTAAAGGTATCGTAGTAAAAAGTAAAAAGTAGCATCAGATGGAAAATACTCAATTCAAGTATCTAAAAAATGTACAGTACTTGAGTAAATGCACTTAGTTACTTCCCACCTCTGTTCCTTACCCTTGTGACGTTTTTAACTGAGGTTAAGGAAAAGAGGTTAGGAGAAGCTGAAGGTCTACCTTCTCTCTGTACTTAGGCTTGGGGGTCCCGCAGTGGTCAAGGCAGCAGGAGTCCGGCACACTGCCCCCCCAGTCCGTCCAGTTATGGACTCCACAGCAGTCGAGCTGAAACAGATCATTCAGAGAGACAAAGTCCTTTATCAACAGACCAAGGTGACCTCGTATTCATTCACGTCCCACCTCGCAGGTCTCTCACCTTAACCTGGACATAGTCCCACTCACTCATGGTGATATTTCCAGTCTTTCCTTTGGCCAACTCCAGACCCTTGGTAAGATCGTCATTCACCATTGTAGCAATCTGAACAGTGAGGTGAGATTTGCAGATCATGGACTGTGTGTGTGTGTCATCAGTGGTATGTTCACAGTGTGTGATGGACCTACCTCCCCCTCATACATGAGCAGCAGGCAGGCTGCCGTCAGCTCCACCAGCATCAGGAAGAACAGCAGCAGGAAGAACTGTCACACAATATGATCACTCTTTGAAATACACACCACATTTTTTTTTTTACATTTTACTTTCTATATTATGCCAATTAGTTGGATGATGTATATGGCTCACTTAACTATGATTATATATAAAATGATAATATTCTAAAATGCAAACAAAATGTTGTAACTGGAGCCCCTACTTTGGCTGACATTTAATATCTTAGTATAATTACATATACGTATGTTTTTACGTAAGTAAAATAAAATGAAACAAAAAATAAAATCACATAAAATGAATTCTAAAACGTGTGATTAGGCCAAAGAATGTCTGTAAAGTGATCTAAAATAATTAATTAATAATGTTTTTAAATATTTGAAATTAGTTTCAAAAACCAAAAGTCATTTTAATAAAGGTAACGCTGCGGTGTTAAATAAAACTGTGAAAGGACCCTCTCCACATAATGTGTACTTAAAAGGGACCTATAATGCAAAATGCACTTTTGTACGTCTTTTATACATGAATATGTGTCCCCGGTGTGTCAGGGAACTCACCAAGTGTCAGAAAACACAACCCTCTCTCTTTTTCTCCATACCCAAATCTCTAAAAACGGGGCTGCAACGGATCTGATACAGACTGATACAGATTTGAAATATCTCTGACGTCAGAAACGAGGAGCTCCGGCCCCACCTATATGGGCAACTCTCTACTTATCAGGAGCAGAGCCCTAGAGATATTCTAATAATTAGTATCTCTAGGGCTCTGGGGCCTCATTTATAAAGGGATATACGCTAAAAAAATGGCATACGCCAGTTTCTACGCAATGTTTCCGATTTATAAAATACTAACTTGACGGGAAAATGTGCGGTCCTCCACGCAAACTCTAACCCATGCGTACGCACTAAGCACAAAAACGGGAGAGACGAGAAACTGCGACACGGAAGAATGGAAGAATGGAAGAATGGAGAGAAATATGTGGAAATAATACCATAAATAAAATGTTACCTCTCATTTATCATATGAAGAATTAATTTTCAAACATTGATTAAAGCCAATCTTAAAATGATTAAACAAACGCCTGTTTGCGACTTCTCAGTGCACACAAAAACATAACTTGGAGAAATAAATAAATACGGATATTTTATTTAAAACCACCTCGAATATGTTGTCTTAATGTTATGACATGTTTTCTCATAAATGATGCGGTAAGCAGGAGGACAGAATTACATTTAAACTGACGCCGTGTTGCATTTCTATAGGTTGTATATATACGAGCATGGTTTTATATACTATCATGTTTAATCGTGTTTTATGCCGTTTGCCAATACTTGATAAGTCGCTTGTAAAACACAGGAGGTATGGAAACTAAGAACACCATATGTGGTAAATTGTACAGCTAATATAACACAACACATTAGTTGTATTTCTTTTAACTGGTGGATATAGGGTTGCTGCGGGGGGGGGGGGTTGAGATGCACAGGCTGCAGTGGAGACGCTGCGCACAGCTGATCGACAGCTGGAACACAAACCACCAAATACAAAGACATAATTCAGATCCAGTCCTCATGACTCCACACCGGGGGGATTCCCCGTTCACTTCTTACAGTTTCTCATCAAGGGGTGTCTCCTGTCCCCGGTACAAACACACTGCCCGAGGAAGGCTATGTGTATTGTTTTTGTCATTAACCTTTTTCGGACCATTTATTTATTTTGGTGACGATCCGACCTCCATGCTGCTACTCTGGTTCAAACGGCATCCACCAAACAATATGATTTATCTCAACCTCCCCAAAATAACCAAAATCTGACACAGTGTGAGATGTCTTTTTTAGCTGTTCTGTCGTCATTTCCTGCGATCTTCTTCATAAAGTCAGTCAGAATGAATGGGCGTTTCTTTTACTATTTATCGTCAAATATGGGCGTTACGTGAAGCCCGCAAAAGCTGCACCGCATTTCGAGTCTGTTGTGATTTATAAAGGGAAACCAGCGTAGGAAGTGCTGTACGCACTTTCCTCGCCGGTGCGCAATGTTTGGTGAATCGGAAAATGTCGGGAAATTTCTGTACCTATTTTTTGGATTTCTACTACGTAAGCAACCTTCCCACGTGAATCCTTCGCACAGCGTTATAAATGAGGCCCCTGATCAGGAGGAGACAGCCACGGCCGTTGCCGTGCGAAAGCGCTGGAGATGCTGTAGTACATATGCCAGGCCTGTAGGTGGCGCTGTAGTCTGCCACAAAATCAGCAAAGAAGACTACTCACAGAATCAGCCCTTGCGAAAACAGGGCTAAAAAAGAGCAAATAGAGCAAAATAAATGCATGATCTGTTTGGTATTTTGAAAAAAAAAATTCACAGACATGTTTTATATAGGTATGGCCCTACAATATATTATTCAAATATAGCATGATAGGTCCACTTCAAAGTAACTTTTCCTAATATGGCGCGTTTCCACTGCAGGCCTCGCTCGGCCTCGCTCGGTTTGGTTAGGCCTTATTAGGCCCGGCTCACTTTATTGCTGCGCTTCCATTACATTTAGGAACTGGGGTAGTTACTATAGTAACGCAGTGTAGGCGGAGCTGTGACGTCATCTTCAATGAGAGCCCCAGAAAAACAACACAGCCGTTAGCTCTTAGCACTCAGAGCTCACAGCTCCTCATATCTGTTCAGAAACTAGACAAAAGTTAAACAAGTACAAACCACAGACTGCCTGTGTCATGGCGAATACAGTCGCTGGTTTATTTATGTCTGTAGGTTGTTGTTGTGAGTGTGGACGGTCGGAGCATATATAACGTTAGCTTAGCCAATCTCCATTTAGAAAACAAGCATTTTAAAAGGGTTTTTCGCCTGCCGTCTGTCTGCAGACTTGTCAAAGCATTAATTCATGGTTTTTACTAACCAGTATCAGTATGTTGTTACTTCGGCATCATTTAGAAACGAGTATTACAATTAAATCACGGTCAAATATGTTCATCTTGTTGTAGTTGTAGCCCCCTTGCCAGCAATTCTCTCTCTAGTTTAGCATACTCAGCCCGACTCAGCCTGGTTGTTCCTGAACCACGATTTAGTCGGGCCAGAAAAAAGGTGAATAAGTAGCCCCGGGCCAAAACTAGGCCAAGTGGAAACGCAACCAAAAACGGGCCCCGCACGGCTCGGCACGCTTAAAGCGAGCTACCCGCTGCAGTGGAAACGCACCAATAGAGAGGTGCAGGAATGAGTCCTAAAAACAGGAAGTGAGTTAGCATTTTACCACTTGAAGAGTTTACGTGTCTGAAAAACGATGGTTGTTAACAAGTGGCTGAATAGGACTACAGAAGTTGTCGAGGACGTTGTACGTCATTACGCCGAACACATAAACACTCCCACTAAGTTTGTTTGCCCCTGTTCTGCTTGAAAGCAAGTACCTGCGCTGTGTGTGTTTGTGTGTGTGTGTGTGTGTCTGTGTGTGTGTGTGTGTGTGTGGGGTACCGTCAGCAGGAGGCAGCGGTTCTCCTTCAGAGCTCCCAGGAAGCCGAGGAAGGACACGCAGGTGATGACGATGCCGCTGACCAGCAGCATGTTGGAGACGGTGAAGCTGGCCAGGGTGGGGGTGAGGGCAGCCATCCTGAAGCTCACCGTCATGTACACCCCAAGGATCAGCACCGCCACACCACACAACTGACACACACACACACACACACACACACACACACACACACACACACACACACACACACACACACACACACACACACACACACACACACCACACACACACACACACACACACACACACACACACACACACACACACACACACACACACACACACACACACACACACACACACACACACACACACACACACACACACACACTTCCCACCTCTGTTAATTGCTTTTTTTCAGTGTGGGGGAAAACCTACTTACATGTAACAGGTTATGAAACAATTAATTCAATAACAATCACATAAAAATGTTAGGGATAACAAAAGGGTTATTACCAAATAAGTTCCTTTGTGTATAATATATAAAATGTATTCTCCTGCTGTAATCCAACATTCATTTCTGTTCAAATAAAGGCCTTGTAATAAAAGTTTAACAGTGTTAACTGATGAATACTGATGTCAGCTGCTTTAACTGTATATTCAGCTTTATTGTCCATGTTTACATATTTGATAGAAAGGTAATCAATGTTAGAAGTGACATCGTTTTGATTAAGTAATTCAAATAGTTACGCTACTTATAACTATGTATTAGCTGAGCTACATCAGCCCTGCTTGATGAAAATAGATCCTGACGTGCTGCACCATAATGACGTGTGGATGTGAGGCTGGGTGTCTCAGACATACGTACAAAACAGAGTAAGTTGGCGAAACACATGATGTACTTCAAACACTTGAGGCAGTTCTGAGCCATTCTGGAACCTGATCAGACCTGCAGCGAAGAAGAACAAAGTATCATGTTATCATGTACTGTATGTACAGTATTATAGTGTGTGTGGGTGTGTGTCTAAACAACATGGTCACATTGCAGGAAAGAGACACTGACACATCTCACTTCCTGTGTATCCTCTCAGTTTATTCACAGAGAGTGCATTTCAAATCATTGTACCATTATCGACATTATGACATTAATCATTATTGATGTTGCCAAAATCATCCCAGGGTTTGGTCTTCTGTGGAAATGCTACAAGTTCCCCAAATATCAAATCAATGATGTTGTCCTCTGGGGACCACATCAAACATGAATGTATTCAGAAATGAATTGTGAATCCATCTTTGCTATTAGAACAATAAATAAAGGGAATGTCGGAACTGAACATTTACATATGATTCTAAAACTGAACATGTTGGATTCATTTTAGAGTCATTTTTTACAAGTTCTGTCTGTGATAATACCGTCAACACATTGTTATATTATAAAGACCAAAGAGAAGGGGGAGAGCTGATCTTCCTGTCCTCAGAAAGAACCAAATGAAGGTGAAGAATAAAGTTGATGTCTTACCAGCTTGGAGAATATTCAGTTGTCTCTGTTTTCTGATGTTGAGTGAGCTCTGCACTTCCCCTTCTCACACTTTGTGGGGCTTTCAGCACCTCCCTCTCACTTCCTCTTTCTCACCATTAGCACCACGGAAATTGATGACAGAAGTAGAGAGAACACTGAAATAACTGCAGCAGTTTCATGCTTCATAGTTATAGACAACATGTCGGAAATACCACCCGCTCTAAAACGGTGTGGTCTGAAGCAGTCAGGTTGAAAACATGGACTCTGTGTGAGGTCATCATGAGCGTTTCAGAGAAATGTCCTTATTATATTTATTCAAAAGAAAGGTGTAACTAAAGTCTGATTTAAGAGTTTATTATATTTCACGTCATTAATCCAAATCTGCAAAGTAACTAAAGGTATTACATACATGTAGTGGAGTAAAAGTACAACATTTACCTCTGAACTGTAGAGGAGAAGAAGTACAAAGTAGCGAAAAATGTAAATACTCAAGTAAAGTACAAGTACCTCAACATTGTATTTAAGTACAGTACTTGATTTACTTAGTTACTTTACACCACTGTCTGGCATTAAAAGTATAATATTCCCTTCTACTCTAAAATAAATCAAACCTATGAGAGTATGTTTTAAGTGTGTGTGAAACACAGTGTGTTTGAAACATAGTGAAACACAGTGTGTGTGAAACACAGTGTGTGTGAAACATAGTGAAACACAGTGTGTTTGAAACATAGTGAAACACAGCGTGTTTTAAGTGTGTGTGAAACAGTGTGTTTGAGACATAGTGAAACACAGTGTGTGTGAAACACAGTGTGTTTGAAACACAGTGTGTGTGAAACACAGTGTGTTTGAAACATAGTGTGTGTGAAACATAGTGAAACACAGTGTGTGTGAAACATAGTGAAACACAGTGTGTTTTAAGTGTGTGTGAAACACAGTGTGTTTGAAACATAGTGTGTGTGAAACATAGTGAAACACAGTGTGTTTGAAACATAGTGTGTGTGAAACATAGTGAAACACAGTGTGTTTGAAACATAGTGTGTTTGAAACATAGTGAAACATATGAGGGGCCGTGTAGGCCAAAATTCAAACTCACCTCGCACACACACTACTGAAAACCTCTGGCCTTGCACACATTACTGAAATACTCACATTCACTACTGAACACCTCACACACACACACACACTACTGAAAATTAAGCCTCACACATATTACTGAAAATTAACCTCACACACACACTACTGAAATACTCTCACGTTCACTACTGAACACCTCACACACACTACTGAAAACATCTGGCCTTGCACACACACTACTGAAATACTCTCACATTCACTACTGAACACCTCACACACACACTACTGAAAATTAAGCCTCACACACACACTATTGAAATCCTCTCACATTCACTACTGAACACCTCACACACACACTACTGAAATACTCTCACATTCACTACTGAACACCTCACACACACACTACTGAAATACTCTCACATTCACTACTGAACACCTCACACACAACTGAAAACATCTGGCCTTGCACACATACTACTGAAATACTCTCACATTAACTACTGAACACCTCACACACACGCTACTGAAAATTAACGTCATACACACACTATTGAAATCCTCTCACATTCATTACTGAACACCTCGCACACACACTACTGAAAATGAACCTCACACAAACACACTCCTGAAAAACATTTTACTGAAAGGTTCTCAGTAGGGAATGTGCATGTGTTTCACCTATGTGTGTGTGAGGGGATTCTTGCTGTAACGGAAGTCATTCTAATGTAACGGAAGTCATTGTAATGAAACGTCTGGTTGCAAGTCGCCATTAAAGAAGATGAAGAAGAAGAACGAAAACAGAAGGTTGAAATCAGCATGGATTTATAGAGAAACGGCACCGCAGCCGTAGTCTGGCCACCGGGCCGAGCGGTCTACAAACTGAGAAGGTCTGGTCTATCGAGGTTTTCTTGTGTACATCACCTGGCGCCAGTACTCGAGTTGATGGGGGATGAGGGGGGATGGCATCCCCCCTGAAATAAAAACGGTCAAAATCATCCCCCTTCTAAAACTGCTATTCCCGCTTTCCATCCCTTATGTAATTTTATCAATGAACGTGGCACTGGTATTACTGCTATTTCAACATTAATTTTGCGCATTTTGAGTAAAATACTGTGGGCGACGGAGCACGCACACACGCAATGACATTTTTACCAAGTCACTGACGCTATACTATGCGAGTGCCCTAGAGGGCGCCAGAGCGCCGTGGTGCGCCTGTTTGATCGATGCCAGAAGCGCAGGTAACTGTCATCACAATGGCCAAGCGACCAGGAGGACAACGCGATCTGAGGGACTTCATATTTAAAAATACTAAAAACAAAATTTCAGGTAAGTCAAGAGTCAGTAATCTTAGTCATTACTCACTACTTTAGTCACCAAAGGTGGAATCTATGGACATAAGCAGCAATAACAACTTAGTTTGGAGTTTAGCTAACATTTTTCTCTCGTGTTAGCTAGCTGGTAAGACTAAAAACTGTTGATGAAATGATACCACCAGCACCAGAAGAGCTGAAACCCCTCCTTCAAGCAGTGAACACTCTGGTCATCTCCACAGCTGAGTGTGAACGTGGGTTTAGTCAGATGTGTAGTGATCACTATTTAACCACTGGGACATAATTCACTCATGGAACTACGGGTTGGGGGTATTGTTTCCGCACGGACATATGTGTTCCTAACTATATATATTGTGTGCCCTCCTGGCTTCTTCCTCTTGTCGACCCGGGCTGCGACCCGACAACATGTCCCTTGCAGCTCCGCATTAAAGTCCCCTTTTGCACCTTCGATGCACCGCCTCCGACTCCCATATCTCCCGGCACTACACTGGTGATCCTGACAAGTCTTGCGAAGTATCCGAGACTGAACCGAACACGGCAAAAAACGCAGTTTTTCTCGAAATGCCGGGGATTTTTGGAGACGTCCGTGGCTGCCACCGGCACGCGGACTGAGGCTCGGTGCGCGCTCCGCAGAAGGCTGGAGACGTTGCTCGCCGTTCCCGCATCGGGGGGGGACGATGCACGACCTGCTGGGTCGACCAGCAACCCCATTGCTACCTCATGGGGCTGTTTCTTCGGGGCGTGCGGCTGCACGTCCCGGCTGCGCTACCTGCGACGACTAGCAGCTATCCACGTGGGGCTAACTACGGCTAGCAGCTACGGATGGCTGCCAGCTAACGGCCACAGCTAACGGCTAGCTGCTAACGGCTATCGACCCTTTTGAGCTTTTTTCTGGTGCCTGAGAGGAGGTTCGACCATGTCTGGTTGGCCTCGTGTGGATCCTCTCACGATTTCGCCCACCTGTTTTTGACCGTGGACAGAACGACCCTTTTTGAGCTTTTTCTGGTGCCGGAGAGGAGGTTCGACCGGCCGGTTGACCTCATGTGGACACTCTCACCTTTTTCACCACCTCGACGGCGGTTCCAGACGCCACTCACGTTTTCATCGACGCCTGGGTGGTGCACTCCTGGACCCCGTCTCGCCTCGACGGTTTTGGACGTCGCCCATGCTGCCATCGGCCCGTGGGTGGCGCGCTCCGGAGCCTGTCTTGCCTCTTCCTTCGCCTCGGCGGTTTCGGACGTCGCCCATGCTGCCATCGGCCCGTGGGTGGCGCGCTCCGGGACCCTGCCTGGCCTCTCCTCTTACCGCGGCTCACGGTTCACCTCGACGGCGGCTCCGGACGGCGCCCCGTCTGGCCTCTCCCCTGTCCACGGCTCCTTCCTCCCGGGGATGCTGCTCCTGCCCCCCGGGGACCCGGCTCTTTCCTCCCGAGGACTTTGCGCCCGCCGCCGTTGTGCCCTCGCCTGCGGCCGGGCAGCGCTCCTCCCTGCTGGGGACCACCGGGATATCACGCCGTCCCCACGTCGCAGCACTGCGGCCCCCTTACGACGCCTACTGCGGCCCCCGTTCCGGCCCGTCTCCCACCCTCGGTGAGGATGCCCTCGCCCTCGTTAGGGCCCCTGCCCTCTCCTGCGGCCCCCTTCCGACGGGCCGTTCCATGGCCCGGCCCCACCGTCCTTGGCCCCTGTGGTGCTTCCTCCCGGACACGGGGATAGTGTCCATGGTTGAATTCTGGAGGGGCTTGTGTAGTGATCACTATTTAACCACTGGGACATAATTCACTCATGGAACTACGGGTTGGGGGTATTGTTTCCGCACGGACATATGTGTTCCTAACTATATATATTGTGTGCCCTCCTGGCTTCTTCCTCTTGTCGACCCGGGCTGCGACCCGACAACATGTCCCTTGCAGCTCCGCATTAAAGTCCCCTTTTGCACCTTCGATGCACCGCCTCCGACTCCCATATCTCCCGGCACTACAGATGAACATTTTAACCACAACTAGAAGCTCCCTAGAGGTAAAAAGCATGTCAGCCTTGCTTTTCATCAAGTGTGTTGGCCCTCCACTGAACAAGTTCAGACCAGAGGTATATGTCAAGACTTGGCTTCAAAGCTATTGCTTAGCTAACAATCCGAAAGCAAGAGCCAGAAAAATTGAGATCAAAAAGATGATTATGAAAATCTTTGGAAGCTTCTATGAGATGGGGGAGAGTGGAGTAGTCAGCCATTGACGACATTGGTCCTATTTTGTATTATTTGTATAATCTTTTAATATATTTTAATATTCAATTTGCACTTAAAACCCTGTTAAAAAAAAAGTAACATTGGGAATGTTAACATAAAATATTTGTATTTGAACTGCAATAAAATGATGACGGATCAATATTTTTCTAATTTTTTTCCTCTCATTTTTTATGAAGTGTTTAATTTACATAATGATTTAATTCATTACAATACAAATGTAACCCTTTAGATAACAGTTTTGATCGTATACCAGTAACTGCTTTTTTGAAAAAATACACTATAATTCAATATTCTAAAAACTATTTTGACTTTATTATTAGTATAATCAGCTGATCCATCTGAATAATAAATGAGGGACTGTTAACCTACAAGATTTGTACCATAGACTTCCATTATAACCACATTTTTGTTTCCCCTCCCCCCTTTAAATTAAAGTGAAAAAAAGATTTTGCACTAATTGTCCTCTGCATTTGACCCTAAATGTTAGTGGTGCCATGGCAGCCCGGGGACCGACTCTAATTCTGAGGTGCCTTGGTCAAGAGCAATGAAAGGAGTATCTGAACATCCATAACATGCATGTTGTTTTAGGAGTATAATAATTATCTTTATGCTGTTTGGTCTCCCACCCTCGGCGGGTTATCAGCACAAATTATGTCCCCATATGATAAAATCCACCATCCCCCCTGATTTTTTTTTACAACTTGAGTACTGCCTGGCGCAGCTCGTGAGGTGGCCTAGCAAGTAACCCGCTAGCAACATGCACAGCTGCAATAAGCTAACAAGCTAACTAAGCCGAAATTGAGCCAGAACCTTACTTTTTTTTGTTTTATCATTTATTGAAGTGATTGATATTTCAGGCTGAGAGGACAATGGCTAGTTAAATATGGTTGATTAACCCTTTGGAGTCGACCGTCACGCTGGCGTGATCAGATCACATGACCTGTTCAAGCCGGTGCCGCATAAAAACAACAGTCCGTGTGTTTCTGTCGAAAGTACTGGCTTGAAACTATATCCCAGTCTTTGTTTCATGCAAAAAGACCCAGTAAACACGGATACGATGATATAAAGTTAATACATTTCAAAGTATGAAAAATGGAAGCACATATTTGAATATCTTCGCCGTATTTGATCATTTTACAAAACGGAAAATACTGGAAACTGTAGATCCTGCTCAACAGGATGTATACAGGACTGTCTCAGAAAATTAGAATATTGTGATAAAGTTCTTTATTTTCTGTAATGCAATTAAAAAAACAAAAATGTCATACATTCTGGATTCATTACAAATCAACTGAAATATTGCAAGCCTTTTATTATTTTAATATTGCTGATTATGGCATACAGCTTAAGAAAACTCAAAAATCCTATCTCAAAAAATTAGAATAGTTCCTCAGACCAAGTAAAAAAAAAAGATTTATAACAGCAAAACACAATCAAACATTTGAAAATGTCCATTAATGCACTCAGTACTTGGTTGGGAATCCTTTTGCACGGATTACTGCATCAATGCGGCGTGGCATGGAGGCAATCAGCCTGTGGCATTGCTGAGGTGTTATGGATGCCCAGGATGCTTCAATAGCGGCCTTTAGCTCATTAGCATTGTTGGGTCTGGTGTCTTTCAGCTTCTTCTTCACAATACCCCACATATTCTCTATGGGGTTCAGGTCAGGGGAATTTGCAGGCCAATCGAGGACAGTAATGCCATGGTCAGTACACCAGTTACTGGTGGTTTTGGCACTGTGGGCAGGTGCCAGATCATGCTGGAAAATGAATTCCTCATCTCCATAGAGCTTTTCAGCAGACGGAAGCATGTAGTGCTCTAAAATCTCTTGGTACACAGCTGCATTTACTCTGGGCTTGATGAAACACAGTGGACCAACACCAGCAGCTGACATGGCTCCCCAAACCATCGCTGACTGTGGGAACTTCACACTGGATTTCAAGCAACTTGGATTTTGCTCCTCTCCAGCCTTTCTCCAGACTCTGGCGCCTTGACTTCCAAATGAAATACAAAACTTGCTTTCGTCTGAAAAGAGGACTTTGGACCACTGTGCAACTGTCCAGTGCTTCTTTTCCTTAGCCCAAGTCAGACGCCTCTTCCGTTGTCTTGAGTTCAGAAGTGGCTTGACCATGGGAATACGGCTATTGTAGCCCATTTCCCGGATACGTCTGTGAACAGTGACTTTTGATACCTGGACTCCAGCTTCAGTCCACTGTCTTTGAAGCTCCCCCAAATTCTGGAAGCGACTCTTCTTCACAATGCTGTTAAGGCTGCGGTCATCTCTCTTGGTTGTGCAGCGTTTCCTGCCACATTTCCCCCTTCCAACAGACTTTTTGTGGATGTGCTTTGAAACTGCACTCTGTGAACAGCTTGCTCTTTGAGAAATTTCTTTTTGTGTCTTACCCTCCTGATGGAGGGTGTCAATGACGGCCCTCTGGACAGCAGTCAGATCAGCAGTCTTCCCCATACTTGTGATTTAGTTTACTGAACCAAGCTGAGTGTTTTTCAAGGCTCAGGAAACCCTTGCAGGTGTTTCGAGTTAATTAGACGATTCAAGTGATTCGTTGAACACCCTACTAGTATACTTTTTCATGATATTCTAATATTTAGAGATAGGATATTTGAGTTTTCTTAAGCTGTATGCCATAATCAGCAATATTAAAATAATAAAAGGCTTGCAATATTTCAGTTGATTTGTAATGAATCCAGAATGTATGACATTTTTGTTTTTTTAATTGCATTACAGAAAATAAAGAACTTTATCACAATATTCTAATTTTCTGAGACAGTCCTGTATGTGTATTTCTGTCGAAAGTACTGGCTTGAAACGATATGCCAGTCTTTGTTTCATAATAATAATAATAATAGATTTAATTTGTTAGCGCTTTTACAGGTGCTCAAAGACGCTTTACAGATATAGTGAAGGGAAAAGGAAGGAACAACAAATAAATATATAGTAAACAATCACACATTAAAAGCCAGATTGAAGAGGTGAGTTTTTGCAAGTTTTTTGAAGGTGGTGAGGTCAGTGCAGTCTCTGATGGGTTGGGGGAGTGAGTTCCAGAGGGAGGGGGCAGCGACGGAGAAGGCTCTGTCCCCCCAGGTCCGGTGATTGGTGGGGATGGATAGGAGGTTGGCTTCTGATGAGCGGAGCGGGAAGGGGAAGGGGTGTGGTGGTGCAGCAAGTCTGTGAGGTAGGGGGGGGCCTGATTGTTGAGGGCTTTGTGAGAAATGAGGAGGACTTTGAAGTTGATTCTTTGACGGACGGGGAGCCAGTGGAGGTTCTGGAGGACGGGAGTGATGTGGTCTCGGGAGCGGGTGTGGGTGAGGAGGCGGGCAGCAGAGTTCTGGATATGTTGTTTATTGATTAGGTTGGATGGTATGCCGTAGAGGATGCTATTGCAGTAGTCGAGTCGTGAAGTGATGAATGCATGAATCAGGGTTTCAGCAGCAGAGGAGGAGAGTGATGGGTGGAGACGGGCAATGTTTTTGAGGTGGAAAAAGGCAGTCCTGGTGATGTGATTTATGTGCTGGTTGAATTTGAGCTGACTGTCGAAGATGACTCCGAGGTTGCGGATGTGAGGGGGGGGAGATAGAGTGTGGCTGTCACTGGTGAAGTGACAGCCTGGATGTCTTTGATACGGGATGGGGGGCCAATGATGATGATGTCTGATTTGGCACTGTTCAGTTGGAGATAGTTTGTTTGCATCCATGCTTTTATTTCTGAGAGACAGTTGGTGAGAGTGGAGTGTGTTGTGGGGGTGATGGTTTTTGTTGAGATATAAAGTTGGATGTCATCGGCGTAGCAGTGAAATTGAAGGTTGTGGCGACGAATTATTTTGCCAAGGGGGAGCATGTAGAGGATGAAGAGGAGGGGGCCAAGCACCAAACCCTGGGGGACACCTTGGGACAGAGGAGCAGTGGAGGAGGTACAGTTGTTGATGTTGATAAACTGATGTCTGTCGGTGAGGTAGGATTTTAGCCAGGAGAGTGCAGTGTCGGTGATGTTGAGTGATGATTCGAGGAGGGACAGCAGGATGGCGTGGTTGATGGTGTCGAATGCTGCGGTGAGGTCGAGGAGGATGAGGATGTTAAGGTTGCCGGAGTCAGAGGAGAGGAGGAGGTCGTTTGTGATTTTGAGAAGAGCTGTTTCGGTGCTGTGTTTTGATCGGAAACCGGATTGAAATGGCTCAAAGAGATCATTGGAGCTGAGGTGGGCTTTAAGTTGTGAGGCAACGACACGTTCAAGTATTTTTGACAGAAAGGGGAGATTTGAGATGGGCCGGAAGTTGGACATGATGTCAGGTGTGAGTCCAGGTCTTTTGAGAATGGGTGTGACAGCAGCCAGTTTGAGAGAGGGGGGAACTGATCCAGATCTGAGGGAGGAGTTAATGATGGTGGCGATGAGTTGGGAGATGGCAGGGAGGCTCTCTTTAAGAAATTTGGAGGGCATTGGGTCAAGTGTGCAGGTGGAGTTAATTCCAGTCATGAAGTCGGACAGTTGCATGGGGGTCACAGGGGAGAAGTGGGACAGGGGCTGTGAGGTGAATGGGGGGAGCCAGGAGGGAAGGTGGGGGGTGCTGATGAGGGTGTCAGATTGCTGTAAATGTTGCTGATTTTGGTTTGGAAAAACGAGAGGAAGGAGTTGCACTGTTCGGTGGTGAAGGATGAGGTGGCGTTGTCACAGGGTTTGAGAAGTTTGCTGATGGTGGAGAACAGACGCTTGGGGTTGCTGGAGCCAGACTGAATGAGTTGTGAGTAGTAATTAGACCGGGCTGCTTTGAGTGCGTTACTGTACTGCTGGAGATCGTCTTTGTAGATTTGAAGATGGACTGTTAGTGTGGTTTTCTTGTGTTGGCATTCAAGTTGACGTTTCCTTGATTTCATTTGGCGGAGTTCGGGGGTATACCAGGGGGCGGAGTGTATGAAAGAGACATTTTTTGTTTTTGTGGGGGTCAGTTCATTGAGACAGAAGGAGAGGGTGCTGTTATAATAGTCCACAAGTTCAGATGGGTTTTCAGAAAGTGGGGGGGGGGGGGGGGAGACAGACATCTTGCAGGTAATGGAGGCAGTGATTGCTGAAGGTGAGATGGATTTGAGATTTCTGTAGGTTATTGTGCGTTTTTGCTTTTGGGCGGGGATGTTGATGTCCATGATGATGGCCAGGTGATCAGAGATGTGGAGATTGAGGCTGGACAGATGTTGGATGGTGAGACCAGTGGAGCAGACCAAGTCCAGGATGTGACCACGGCTGTGTGTTGGGAAGTTGATGTGTTGAGAGAAGTTGCAGCAGTGAAGGGTTTCCTTAAATTCAGAGGCATATTTGCAGGTCGGGTCGTCAACATGAATGTTAAAATCACCTAAGAGGAGAACAGATGGGGATATGCCAGAAAGCTGAGTGAGAATGTCAGAGAGGTCGGAGAGAAAGGAGGGGTTTGGCTTCGGGGGACGGTAGATGATGGCTGTGACCAGGGGAGTGGGACCAGAGAGTTTAAAGATCAGGTGTTCAAATGAAGAAACATCAGGGATGGGGATTATGGTAGCTTTTATTTCCTTTCTGATAATAGCAGCTATACCACCACCCCGCCCTTGTGGGCGAGGTTTGTCAATGTATATGAATCCTGCTGGTGCGATTTGATTTAACGAAAAATAGTCCAGGGGTTTTTGCCATGTTTCGGTCAGATACAGAAAGTCCAGGTTATTGTCTTTAATGAATTCATTTAGAATGTGGCTTTTATTGTGGATGGAGCGTGTGTTGAGCAGGGCTGCTCTGAGGTGACGTTGCATTGGGGGGGGGTTGTGTGGACCGGGGGAGTGGAAGGAGATTGGTCAGATTCACGTGTTGTTTGTTGTGATGGCGTAGTGTGGGCGTGTGACAGGACCGAATGGACGGGATGGAGTGTGGAGACGTGGAATGAAATAAAAACTTACGGCCAGAGCCTCTGTGTGGAGGACGGCGTTTGCGGAGTATTTCATAATCTGCGAGGATGTCCATGCAGTCCGGACGCAGGCGGTTATTAAAGGAGTGGAGATCTGACAGGGAGTAGAGCGGCGGCATGATCCGGTGAAGTGGCGCTAGCACAGAGCTAGCTAATGCTGGGGTCCCGGGCAGCAGAGACCAGGAGTCCAGATAAAATGAGAATTATAATCCACAGCATATCAGGAGAATAATTCCAGTGGTTTCCAGAGGGAAATCGTAGGAGGTGCTGACAGCCTGGTGCAGAGTGGGAGCCGGTTGACCAGCCTACTAGCTGGTTAGCTAGCTTGATAGCCACCGGCTGTAGGCGGTAGAAATGTTAGCTCAGCAGACTTCAGGGAGCCGAGGAGCATCTAGGTAGCAGCCTGCTAGGTCCGATAATGCTAGCTGGCTAGCGGGCTAGGGACCGGTGAGCAGGAAAGAGCCAGCAGGTGGGAGTTGCCATCACAAATATCTGCGTCGATTCGAGATAGAGATGTTGCTATTTTTGCTGATGACTGACGTTTCAAAAGTAGAGAGCCCAACAGGAGAGGTTCTGATCTGGACTAAAGAACAATATTTGGGGCGGAGGAGCGGCGAACAAACAACGCCAGCACCCTCGGCGACCCGAGAAAATTAATTCAATTCATGCAAAAAGACCCAATAAACACGGAGATACGATGATATAAAGTTAATACTACTATTTCAAAAGTATGAATAATGGAAGCACATATTTTAATATCTTCGCCGTATTTGATCATTTTACGAAACGGAAAATACTGGAAACTGTAGATTCTGCTCAACAGGATACCAGGGAGGGGGTGAGGTAATCAGGTAAACGGAGTGATACGAAGCGAGACGAAGCGAGACGAAGAGGGACAGCGGGAAATGGAGAGAGACGAAGATATACGAAGACAGGCGGCGGGAGACAAAGAGAGACGGCGGGAGACTGCGATTGAAGTAAAGTGACAGACAAACATTGAGAATTTAGATATAGTTAGATAGATTTAGAGTTTTGAAGATTAAACTATAATGAAGAGAACTCTGAACGTGAGTCAAGCTATATGCTTGTTTTTTGACATGGAGGAGGAGGAGCCTGTGATGTTTCCCTCTCTGTCATAGTTGACAGAAACTGCTTTGAAGCGTGGCACAGATAAAGATAGAAAAAACTGATTTTTGTACTTAATGTGTATATATATATATTTGTATTATATTTATAATAACACTTTTGCCATATCAGAATGAAATCACATGTACATTATTTAAGCTTTTAAATGTTTTGTTGTGCCTACTGTGTCACTGTTGACAGAACTTTAGAAATGAGGGAAAAAAGCCTATGGATACACCTGTTATTTGTTCATAGAATTTGTATATAGGTTCATGCTACCTAAATCAAACTGTCACATTATCATAGTGATATCCCATGTACATATTTCCAGCTTTCAAATGGTTTCGTTGTGTATGTTTGTGTTACCTATATGAAAAATAATATCATTTTCAAAATCTGTTTTTACGTTTTTTTTGTGATTTTGGGTCCAAAATGTTCATATAGTATCTCAAAATGACAGAAATAACTATCAGGTTATATAGGTGAGGTTGTCCTTAAAAAAAAGATACCAAACATTGACATGCCAAACATTTCTTAATGGGGTTTAGTAAGACAAATCAAAAGTATGCGAAAACGGCCAAATTAGCCCTGGACTCCAAAGGGTTAAGCTGCGTACTTCTACCAACAGTTATGTTAGCATTCGTTATTTAACAGTAAGTAAATATAGGAGTAACCGATGTTTGTAAACAAACGTTCGAACGCAGAGGCTGGTGGGCAAAAGCAACATTCTGATCAGACTGAATACAGCAGTAGCAAAGCAGAATTTCTTCATTATGAGTTAAGATACTACAAATATTGATAGAAAAACTCCGTTTATATAAACTCCTGTTATACTCTTTATGTTACTAATTTAAACGTGATGAAATCGTTAAATTCATTACTGGACAGCTTCCTCAAAAACAAGGACTACAGAGTTTCTCCTGCGATCGTCCATCCAGCAGGCCAACAGGATTATATATATGCTTTTTATATAACACATTTCGTATTGTCTGGTAAATGATATGGCGCCCTGCCGGTAATTGCAAAAGAGCACTGCCGTGAGTCAATTAATGAGACGAGTATCTTTAAAACAAAGGTCTGTAGTAACCAAGCGGCAAACTGTGGGGTAGAGTCGTGAAGCCAATACGGAAGTGCCACACACTGCAGTTCATATATTGGCCGATAGGCGATGGCTGCAGAAAGGAGCAATTTCCATAGACCCCCATGTTAAAATGCCCAACTTTACAGCAGAAAAAAACATGTTTCTACCCCTGGCTCCATACATTTTTATTATCGATATAGTTAGATTAAACCTTCATGATTATGGATCTGTGAGTGAATTGTTTTCTAACGCGACCCTTTTATTTATATTAGGTCTTAAAGTGTGTGCACACATTAGGGTGTGGTCACGTTGATTGACAGATACGTCCCTCACTGTCAGCTAACAGCAACTTGTCCACTCTGCTAGGCTACAACCATAGAGGCTACAACGTTAGTTAGTTGGAGTTACTGTACTTGACCCTTTAGCTGTGTTCGTGGTGATCGTGCCTGTTAGGGAATATTGTTACAAATACCAGATAATTAAAATGTCGTGCTGTGCGCTTGAATGTACTAACAGAACTTCCAAGAAGTCTACTTTCAGCTTTTTTCGGTGAGTAAAATGATAATATTATACATGTTAACCCCGTTAGCAGGTGTTTGTGTGCCTGTTAGCTTAGCTTGTTATGTAGCTTATTAGTCAGTTAAGGACGTAACCCTTTATACATATATACAGTTTAGTTTATGATTCAGCCTTGGGTAAGACTTTTATACTATATGGCTATGACGCCAATAATGCTAAACGGGAGCAAATGTGAAAAGAGGACCCAATTATCCCAGTGGGGCCGCCGGAGTCCACGCCGCCGAAGCTAGCGGGGCTGCAGGGGGCTAGCTCGCTAGCGCGTCCCGGCCATAGGTCCCAGCGGCCGTAGCTAGCCCCCTGGGGCTCCGTTAGCTTCGGCCAGCGGCGGAGTCCGGCGTTATAACTGGAGATCAAGGAATGCATCGAAACGCGGACTTGGTTCGCCTGTAGCCCGCTGTAGTATTAGCTAAATAAATGATGTTGAGCAAGGTTTATTGAGCTGAACACCGCCACAATTATTCTGCTATGTATCGGTACTTATTTTATTTTATTAATGTGTGAATGACAAGCATTAAGAATAATACCAAATAGCTAATTATCAGATTGTCTCGTTTGATTATGAATGTAACGTTTACATAGTGGAACTACACTGTTTTATCAAAAACCAAAGTGCCACGCAGTGACTTGGTATGCATGTATTTCAGCAGGAAATGTGCAACCTAGATGACATTTACCAACACAGACTATATAGAAATATTTGTAAAAGTTGATCGTTACTAAGTGAATATGGCATTAACCCTCCTGTTGTCTTCGGGTCAAATCTGACCGATTTACTACTTTCATCAATCACTGTGTTGTTAGCATAGGTTGTTAGCTTAATACTGAGAGCATGTTAGCTTAGCTTCTTAGCCTGAGCTAGGTCTGGAACGTCACGCTCGTTGGCAGCAGCTCCGCCGCCTCAGCTCCGCCGCCTCAGCTCCGCCGCCTCAGCTCCGCCGCCTCAGCTCCGCCTCTTTGCCCTTATTTGGAGCAGGCTGGAGAAGGCGGGAGTTAGACTCTGACGTCACTGTCGAGCCGTTAGTAGCCGACTCCGCCTACTAAGGGCTTCACGGCAACTCTGCAGAATCCTATGGGTGACGTCACGGACCCTACGTCCATTTATATATACAGTCTATGGTAGTAACAGCAGGCCAGTAGTTTGTCTGTTATTTAAACTGTTCGTCAGTTAACCAGAACGAGTGAAGAAAAAACAATGCTGTCAATAGTCTGCAGGTAATAAAACAGGCTAGTAAATGCACCACATGGCATACTGTAACATCACGATGTTTATTGTGTATTTTAAGAGAAAATCTGGGTAATGATATATTGCAATGCTACCCATACCATGTTTGCGTACACGGTATAGTACCACATACGTTTGCTCTGTGGTTAGGTTGCTGATCCTATATTTGCTTGGGTACTAGTAATCATTTAAAATAATATTGTAGTTGCTGCTGCCTGCTTTTTGCCCACCAGTACTACGTGACTACATCAGCTCGGTAACTCCTATAGTTTATATGGCTAGTTATTTAATACAATTAAATATTTGCAATAAATAACATATAGCAAGTGTATTAGCTGTAATTAAATGAGTGATATTCAGAAGAACTAGGAACGACTATGGAGCTCAATGTGTGTGAAAAATACAAACTGAAACCAGGTATGCGTTACAAAATAGTTGTATTCAAGATATCAACAAGTTCATTCAAATTCACATGATTATTTTCAGCTGCCCAGTAAAGGCAAAAGACAACAAAAGAAAAGCTTCCGGGGGAAAGTTAATTAATTACCGTTTAATCCTACTTCACCATGTGGCAGGGAGGATAGGTTTAGAATCTTAGCTCGCCATCAAGGTCCATGAAAGGTCATCAGGTGCGGCAAGCACCTGGCAAAAACATATATCCAAACAAAAACCTACCTATCTTCCCCTTTAAGCATTTAAATAAAAATAAATCTCTTAAATAAAATAAATACATTTCTGGTTGTACAACATTTCTATATCCATTTCTATACAAAACATTAAATCTGTTTAAATTCAGCCACTAGCTTAGCAGCTAACGGGAGCTATCTCAATGTAGATTTCCTATTGAAAATGTTAATAGCTAGCCGCTAAGCTAGCGGGCACATTCCGGGCATTTTTCCAATAACATTACACATTTTAAATACATTCTACCAATACAAGACTCACCGCTGATTTCAGCAATTGTTAACAAAACGTGAATCTGTTTAGGAATCGTGGAGGAATCCCTGTTTATAACATTTTATATTTTCCTTCTTTCTCCAAACGAGTCTGGAGGATGTCCCACTTACAGAAGACACCAGGGTTTTATTGTGGCAGCCCATCCAGGTCCAGTAGCACCACCAGGGACTCCCTGCAGCTTAACATATACATTAAAATATTTAACAGGATCTAATGTTATGCATTTTAATAATTTAATAAGCTGCAATAAGCTAACAAGGCAAGGCAAGGCAAGGCAAGTTTATTTATATAGCACCTTTCAACACAAGGCAATTCAAAGTGCTTTACAAAAAACGAAAGACATTAAGACAATGGCATTTAAAATCAGTCATTTAAAGAAAAGATAATAAAATAAACATTAAAAGAAAAAAATACATGGATAAAAGTTACAGTGCAGTTTAAGATGTGAATAGTTCAATTAAAAGCAGCGGCAAAAAGAAAAGTCTTTAGTCTGGATTTAAAAGTAGTCAGAGTTGCAGCGGACCTGCAGGTTTCTGGGAGTTTGTTCCAGATATTTGGAGCATAGTAACTAAAGGTCCCTGAAGACCTGAGAGATCTGGATGGTTCATAATTTAGCAGTAGATCAGAAATGTATTTTGGGCCTAAACCATTCAAAGCTTTATAAACCAGCAGCAGTATTTTTGAAATCTATTCTTTGACACACAGGAAGCCAGTGTAAAGACTTCAGACCTGGAGTGATGTGATCCACTTTCTTAGTGTTAGTGAGGACTCGAGCAGCAGCGTTCTGAATCAGCTGCAGCTTTCTAATAGATTTTTTAGTGAGACCTGCAAAGACACCATTGCAGTAGTCAAGTCTACTGAAGATAAAAGCATGGACAAGTTTTTCCAAATCCTGCTGTGACATTAGTCTTTTAATCCTAGATATATTCTTTAGGTGATAGTAGGCTGATTTAGTAACTGTTTTAATGTGTAGTTTCTTAGTGAATGTCCTGTGTTGGTCTTTAATCTGAAATCAGTTTTTTATTTTCTTCTTGCCCCTCTGAGAAAACGGTGAGGCAGATGTGTCCTTCAGGTATGTCCTTTCCTAACAGAAATGACAAGAAACATATGACATTATTGCAGAGCAAGTGTGTTATTTATGAAAGAGGTTTGTTTATTTAGCGGCTGTAGAAATAATGTATTTTTTTCATTTTAATGTGTTTTTTTAATTCATCACTTTGTACTACAAAGATAATCAGATTATGTATGAACAGTCTGCAGTTAATCAACATTAAAATATCTTATTATTAAATAATATTCAACTGCTCGGTTGTCTCACTGCAAGAACCACTTTTACCACGTCTTTTACAGACAATATGTAGAGACAAATGGTAGCAATTCTCACAATGTAAAATAATAATTGCCTTAAATACATTGAAATGTGAAAGCTGATTATAGTTGTTACTTTATCTATTTAAACCAGAACGTTTCTCGATTCTTTGTACAGTATGAAAGGAGTCTTTGTACCTTTGAGTCCATGCTGAAGTTCACTGATGTTCGGAATAGGTCTGTCTCTCGTGGTCAGCATCTTCTGGTCTGTCTGCATCACCTGGAAACTTTAAACAAACATATATATACAGTATATATATATATATATATATGTATATGTAAAGTAACAATGTGTTGGTCACAGACTTTTTTTACATGCAAATGTCATGTGATAATCTTTTTGTTATCCTTAAAAAAAGTGCTGGATATCAAAGCCCTTACTGTATCTTATCAGTTGGATTGTGTATTATTGTATAGTTGGGGTCCTTTTTATTTTAGAATCGTCTTTCATGAGACAGTCAATTTAAATATTTGTCCTATGCCATATTCACATTCATTTGTAACACACACGTAAGGGTAAAAGACAAACATCTTCAACAAATGTAATGCAATGAATAAGCTTAATTTTCACAGAAGCACACATAACGTCATATCTAATATTTAAACAAATCATTTCCTTGTCCCTAAAGCATTGACTGAGCTAATTTTCGTCCTCAAATGCAGGCATTAAGTTACATGTTCACGTTCTGCTGCCACAATAAGTCAGTTTCTCCAGTGTAATGATAATAAAATGCTAAGTAAGTATTGGTAATAATATTAATAAAAACAACAACGTTTGGGTTCGTTCGTTTAATATGATGAACGTTTACCAGTAAGCTTCAATAATCAACTCCAGCTCAACAAACCATATTGTAATATCTACGTCAACGTTATTTCTGGAACCAACTGGAAATGTGAGATTCATATTTTTCAGATACACAGATCTTATAGTGAGGTTAATCTATGGGTTAATCTCATACAGTACTCTGCTCTTCAACACTAATAGGCGCATTCACACCGCTGTACTTTTCCCACAAAGGTTCATGCGAACTTAGTTCATGAGAACTCTTTTATCGCGTTCACACCAAAAAGAGCCGGTACTAAAATTAGTTCATGAGAACCTTTTTACCCCCTTCCGAGTAAATCGCCAGAACGCCGACACCTCCTCATCTCCACCGCTCCCATGTTTTATTTTGTGTTGCCATACGTTAGTCTCTCTGCGTTTCTGCGCTGGGCTAATGCTAATGCTAATAATGCTAATGCGAGGATAATAAAATGGCGGCTTCACAAAACTTTTTGGGAGTTTTACGGGGCGTGGTTTGCAATCCGCCCAGCCAATCAGACATATAGCTCTTTTCTCACAAAAGAGCCGCTCGAAAGTCCCTGCTCTCTAGCAGGGACTTTCGAGGGGGTAAAAAGGTTCTCATGAACTAATTTTAGTACCGGCTCTTTTTGGTGTGAACACGATAAAGAGTTCTCATGAACTAAGTTCGCATGAACCTTTGTGGGAAAAGTACCGCAGTGTGAATGCGCCTAATGTGACGCTAGCTGTCTGCATCGTCGAGCATAGCTATTTTAAATTAACAATAACAATGCATACAGTTACCTAACTAGCAAACTAACTAATGTACAAGCATGACCTTATTTTACCAACCTCACAGAGAAGCCTTATGTTTTACAGTATAATCCTTCTTAATGTTTTACACTTCTCTATTATGTTTTAACTTGTATGCTACGGATAGCATCGTTAGCACAGATGTAGCTTCGTCTCGCTTGTTGGCTGAATAAAAAGACAAGTAAGAAATAAAGTGCTTGAATTTCACTTACCGAATAAACTGCATTCATGGACGGTCTGTTTGAACCGCAGAGCCATAAGATAAGTGCGATATTTCAATGAAGAATACTCCACCAGGCACCAACACAACAAACACGCCTGGAGCTAATGAAGCTAACGGGGCTAGCAAAGAGACCACTAGCAGATGACTTCCGTTACATTAGAATGACTTCCGTTACATTAGAATGACTTCCGTTACAGCAAGAATCCCCTCACACACACATAGGTGAAACACAAGCACATTCCCTACTGAGAACCTTTCAGTAAAATGTTTTTCAGGAGTGTGTGTGTGAGGTTAATTTTCAGTAGTGTGTGTGCGAGCTGTTCAGTAATGAATGTGAGAGGATTTCAATAGTGTGTGTGTGTGAGGTGTTCAGTAGTGTATGTGAGAGTATTTCAGTAGTGTGTGTGCAAGGCCAGAGTATTTCAGTAGTGTGTGTGTGAGGTGTTCTGTAGTGAATGTGAGAGTATTTCAGTAGTGTGTGTGTGTGAGGTGTTCAGTAGTGTATGTGAGAGTATTTCAGTAGTGTGTGTGCAAGGCCAGAGGTTTTCAGTAGTGTGTGTGTGAGGTTAATTTTCAGTTGCGTGTGTGTGTGAGGTATTCAGTAGTGAATGTGAGATTATTTCAGTAGTGTGTGTGCAAGACCAGATGTTTTCAGTAGTGTGTGTGTGAGGTGTTCAGTAGTGAATGTGAGAGTATTTCAGTAGTGTGTGGGTGAGGTGTTCAGTAGTGTATGTGAGAGTATTTCAGTAGTGTGTGTGCAAGGCCAGATGTTTTCAGTAGTGTGTGTGTGAGGTTAATTTTCAGTTGTGTGTGTGTGAGGTTAATTTTCAGTAGTGTGTGTGTGAGGTTAATTTTCAGTAGTGTGTGTGTGTGTGTGTGAGGTGTTCAGTAGTGAATGTGAGAGTATTTCAGTAGTGTGTGTGCAAGGCTAGATGTTTTCAGTAGTGTGTGTGTGAGGTGTTCAGTAGTGAATGTGAGAGTATTTCAGTAGTGTGTGTGTGAGGTGTTCAGTAGTGTATGTGACAGTATTTCAGTAGTGTGTGTGCAAGGCCAGAGGTTTTCAGTAGTGTGTGTGTGAGGTTAATTTTCAGTTGTGTGTGTGTGAGGTTAATTTTCAGTAGTGTGTGTGTGAGGTTAATTTTCAGTAGTGTGTGTGTGAGGTGTTCAGTAGTGAATGTGAGAGTATTTCAGTAGTGTGTGTGCAATGCCAGATGTTTTCAGTAGTGTGTGTGTGAGGTGTTCAGTAGTGAATGTGAGAGTATTTCAGTAATTTGTGTGCAAGGCCAGAGGTTTTCAGTAGTGTGCGTGTGAGGTTAATTTTCAGTTGTGTGTGTGTGAGGTTAATTTTCAGTAGTGTGTGTGTGAGGTTAATTTTCAGTAGTGTGTGTGCAAGGCCAGATGTTTTCAGTAGTGTGTGTGTGAGGTGAGTTTGAATTTTGGCCTACACGGCCCTTCATAGAAACACAGTGTGTTTGAAACACAGTGTGTGTGAAACACAGTGTGTTTGAAACATAGTGTGTGTGACACATAGTGAAACACAGTGTGTGTGAAACATAGTGAAACACAGTGTGTGTGAAACATAGTGAAACACAGTGTGTTTGAAACATAGTGAAACACAGTGTGTTTGAAACACAGTGTGTGTGAAACAGTGTGTTTGAAACATAGTGTGTGTGAAACATAGTGAAACACAGTGTGTTTGAAACATAGTGAAACACAGTGTGTTTGAAACACAGTGTGTGTGAAACAGTGTGTTTGAAACATAGTGTGTGTGAAACATAGTGAAACACAGTGTGTTTGAAACACAGTGAAACACAGTGTGTTTGAAACATAGTGAAACACAGTGTGTGTGAAACACAGTGTGTTTTAAGTGTGTGTGAAACACAGTGTGTTCTAAGTGTGTGTGAAACAGTGTGTTTGAAGTGTGTGTGAAACACAGTGGAACACAGTGGAGGTGTCTGAGTCTTGCTAAAGGACTGAAGTCTGCAGGTTGGTAGAAACAGTGAAGGCTGAGTGAACATTGAGTTTCACTTTGAGACCTAAAGTACACCCTGATGGTGAACAGCACAACCACATGTTACAATACGCCCATGTCTGTAATACATTCGTCACCATGAGTGTAACATTTATATTTATTTAAATCAGCTTATAGCACTGTGGAATTATAATCAGCAGTGGGAAGTAACTAAGTAGATTAATTTAAGTACTGTACTTGAGTACAATTTTGAGGTAGTTGTACTTTACTTGAGTATTTCCATTGTATGCTACTTCTTCTCCTGTATAATTCAGAGTTAAACTGTTTACTTTTCCTCCACTACATGTATTTAATACCTTCAGTTACTTTACAGATGTGGATGAATGATGTGAAATATCATCAAGTGTTAAATCAGACTTGACACGAGGGACTCACAAAGACTCAGATGCACGATTCTTTCTTGATTTGACAATACCTTTTAATATCCAACAAAGGTTTTAGGATCAACTAGGACACTCAAAAGTTTGCTAGGTTCTACTAAGAGCTCAATGGTTCACACGAGGGAGTACAGACATGGACTTGATATAGAGACAAGACGAACCGACAAAAGACAACAGGAGAACCGGGCTACATATACACAATAGTTAATGAGACACAGGTGCAAACAATCCAGAACAGGAGATCACCATCAAGCTGGCAAGTGACACACCACGACAGGAAGTGATGACACCTGAAACGAGAGAACAGAGCCAACATCAAAATAAACTGCAAGGCCACCAGAATAAACACAAAACAATAAGCTCACAGACTCTAACGCTGAAACCTTACACTGAGTGAAGAGATTTGTTTACTATATGAAGTAGATCTGAGGCCATGCAAGGCAAAACATCTTTGAAAAATCCCGTTGGAATAATATCAAGGCAGCAGGAGGAGGATTTCAGAAGTTGAATAATGTCCTCTAGGTTTTTATCATTAATCTGATTGAATTGTGTCATGGTGTTTGAATTGATGTTAAGTGGACACAGAGACAACACATTTGCTGTTCCTGATGCAGAGGCACTGACTGCTTGTCTGATTTTCTGAATTTTGTCAGTGAAAAAGGAGGCAAAATCATTGCACGCCCTGGTGGATAGAAATTCAGAGGCTACTGACACTGGGGGGGTTAGTTAGTCTGTCGACGGTAGCAAACAAGGCACGTGCGTTGTTTTTGTTTTTGGTAATGATGTCACATGCTGAGTCAGTCCATGGCTTTTGCCCCTCTGTCCTGGGGGTTGTCAACATGGATGTTAAAATCACCAACAATGACTTGACGGTCAAAGTCAATACACACTATAGACAGCAGTTCGGTAAAATCATCAAAAAAGCTTGCACAGTATTTGGGTGGTCTATAGATATTTAGGAACAGAGCTCGAGAGGAGCATTTCAGCTGAAGGGCCACATATTCAAAAGAAGCAAAGTTCCCATAAGATGTCTTCCTGCATTGAAGAGAATCATTGAACAAAATAGCAACTCCCCCCCCCCTTTCTTATGCATTCTTTCCTGACTCATCAAACTAAAGTTGGGAGGGGTTGATTCAATAAGAACAGCTGCACTATTATTTTGTTCAATCCAAGTTTCTGTTAAAAACATAAAATCGAGATTGTGCTCAGGGATAAAATCATTGATTAAAAATGTTTTTCCTGCCAAAGACCTGACATTTAATAAAGCTAGTTTAAGTTCGTTAAACACACTATCAGTCAGGTTTTTTGTAACAAGCTGTGGCTGACATGGAATCACTGATAAATTAGATAAACTCACACAAACGTTTGAGCGCTTCCTGTATCTAAGATGATTCACCGCTCTTAATCTATTACCTATCAACACAGATATCGGCAAAGCTACTGGCAGGCAGGGCCCTGGCATTTCCTGGAAAGAGTTGAGAGTGCCATATGCCCTTGAGCCTGGACCCAGCAGATATCAGTTTGCAGCGTTTTGTACACACACATCCCTATCAGGCTTTGAAGGGGAGGGAGGACCCACAACCCTGCTCCTCTCATCATAGGACGGCAGCGTGAGGGCTACACTGTAAGCCGGCTGCTCACTCCGTAGTGCCACTCGGACTCCTGCATGCACGTCGCATACAGAGGTGGCTTACCGGCCTTCATTTAGATCTCAAGACACAAACGACGTCTGGTGATCATCCCCCCCCCAGTAGAGAGCAACCTCCGATTCTGGGGGTCCCCAGAGAATCTGCGGAGGGGAGCTCCACTGGGGCAAGTGACCTCCTATATCACAGTCTTTACAGACGCTTCAGTGACAGGATGGGGGGGGACGTGCCTAGAGAGAGCTGTAGGTGGTTGCTGGCCTCTGACAGAGGCTCGGCACAGCAAGCAGTGATGCTGGTCCTACAGCACTTCAAACCCTTAATACAGGGCAAATATGTGCTAGTGAGGAGCGACAACCACACCACAGTGGCGTACATCAACAGGCAAGGCGGAGTCCGCTCAATAGCCTTGTTGACCGCGGCAGAGAAACTGTGGTTGTGGGTTTCACAGATTGTGTTGTCTCTAAGGGCCCTGCACATCCCGGAACGGGGGGGCCGACCTCATGTCAAGAGGCGGACCCCTGCCAGACGAGGGGAGGCTTCACCCGGAGGTGGTGAAGCAGTTCTAGACTCAGTTCGGGAGAGCAGAGGTGGACCTGTTCGCCAATCGGCGCAACAGCCACTGTGCCCTGTGGTTCTCCCTGGCCCGGTGGGACAATCCGCCCTTGGGGGTGGACACATTTGCACATGAGCCATGGCCAAGGAAGCTGCTTTACGCCTATCCACCGCTACACCTTATCCCCCCCCTTCTGGATAGGGTGAGGCGGGAGCAGCTGTCAGTCATCCTAGTGGCCCCAGATCGCCGCCTGGCGCCGTGGTATGCGGGGTAACACAGATGATGGTGGGCCAGCCCTGGGCTATTCCTCAGGTCTGGGAGCACTGTCTCAGGAAGCAGGGGTAATAGGGGCGTTACCCACTCTGGGCCAACCTCTCCAGGCTTGGCTCCTGAGAGGGACAGGCTGAGACAGGTGGGGCTGTCTGACAACGTTATTCAGACTATCCAAGCAGCAGGAGCAGAATCCACCACAGCCTGTTACAGGCCAAAGTGGGCGGGATTCCGGCGATGGTGTGAAGGAAGGAGTCTAGAGCCTCTGTCATGCACGCTGGGCTCTATTCTTACCTACTTACAGATACTGGTGGACAGGGGGCTGGCTCATTCCACAATTAAGGTGTATGCAGCAGCCATTTCGTCCTGCCATGAGGGATTTGGAGGCAGGTCAGCCTTCATTCAGCCGCTTATGTCGCGTTTTTTGCAGGGGGTCAGGAGGCAGTGCCCAGTAGTGCACGCCTCCGCCCCACAGTGGGACCTGCCGTTGGTGCTCGAGGCTCTGGTCACAGAACCATGTGAGCCCCTGGAGCTCTCCTTCCTGAAAGCACTGTCATGGAAGACAGCATTGCTACTTGCCTTGACTTCGGCCAAAAGAGTGTCCGAGCTGACCGCTCTGTCGGTGCACCCAAGCTGCCTTTTGATCCGGGGTGACCGTAGCGGGGCGACACTCAGACCGAACCCCTCCTTTACTCCTAAGAGCCTACGGAGTTCGTTCAGGTCAAGGGCTATTCAGTTAGGTGGCTTTAATCTTCCACCCCATATTGAGGCCAGGGAGGCTAAATTGCACCTCCTCTGCCCAGTGCGTGCGCTAGCATGTTATGTAGAGCGCACGGCTGCCATTAGACGCACTGAACAGCTGTTCGTGTGCTTTGGGGATGGTGTGGCTAGAAAAGCTCTCTCCAAGAAGCGCCTAACAGGATGGCTATGCGGGTGCATTACACATGGACGGGCGGTGAGAGCCCTCCCCACTGGGGTCCGTGCGCATTCTACACGGGCTGTGGCTGTGTCGCCTTATTCAGCAGCGTGAGTGTAGAAGATATATGCACGTCGGCGTCTTGGTCTACGCCAGGCTCCTTCATAAAATGTTATCTCCTGGACATGTCTGGCTCCTTCTCGTCGTCTGTGCTTGCCGAGGCAACGCATGACTGGTGAGAGGGGGGGTGGCTGTGGGTCAGCAGGTGTCTGACCCCCCCCCCCTGGACATAAAGCACTTGTGTTTTCCCATGCTCCTGAGGGACTCGGGAGACATGGTGCGCAATCAGCACCATACAGGGCTGGAGGCAGGCTGGGAGAGCCTTCCTCACTATTGTCCATGCCCACTCTACACGGAGCGTGTGTGAGTGTGGGGGACGTGGTGCGCGGTAGGCTCCAGACGGAGTCTCCGCACAGATCTTTTCCATGCACACTCTACACGAGGTAAGCGTGTGTGAGTGTGCCTTATCCAAATTGCGGCCCCAACTTCTCTACGGTTACAACCGGATGGGAGGAAATGGGGATGCAATGGATGTTAGCCAAAAGCCGGTCAGGGACGGTGTGGTGGGTCGATGTTGTTGGATGACAGGGCGTGTATACATCGGGGCACCGCCCACTGTACCCATAGAGTCCAGTAGAGGGCGGAGCCTGTGTGAAATATAACAGGGGGTTACGTATTGTAACCCTAGTTATATAAGCACAGGCGGAGCCCTCTACCTGGGGGCCCTGTCTTTCCTAGTCCGCTCGCTGAAGAGTGTATAGGATAGTGGGCGGCGGGTGTAGCCGCCTTTATATACTGTGGGCCTGCGTGCGCATTCAGGTAGGCTCGCCCCGATTGGCCAGCTACGTTTACGTAAACTCAGTAGGTGAAAGCACGCACAGCAGGATAGAGAGTAGTACCCATAGAGTCCAGTAGAGGGCTCCGCCTGTGCTTATATAACTAGGGTTACAATACGTAACCCCCTGTTTCCCTTTCTATTATCTGTTTCTCAATTGTATTGTGTCTACCCTTGCGGAGAGTTTCTAACCAAATCTCGTTTTACAAGAATCTGTACTGTATAATGACAATGAAGTTTCATTCCATTTCAGGTAAAAAAGAAAAAAAAAGGACGAGGCCGTGATTAAGGAGAAGATGCAGGGTACCTTCTCGCTTAGGAGACAGGAGATTCTCCAGGAGCCAAAGATTCCAGAGTTCCTAAACAAATGGCCAGCACTATTTGACGTCAGTGAGGTAAGTGTGAATCTGAAGTTTAGTAACTCATGTATTCAATGTCACACATCTGGTAAATGGTCTGCACTTAAATAGCGCTTTTGTGCACCCAACTGTGCAGTGTGCTAGCCTTGCTCAAGGACACTTTCACATGACAGTCAGAGCCGGGATTCGAACCACTGACCTTCGGTCTATGAATGACCCCTCTACCAACTGAGCTACAGCTGCCCCTGTTTAAGTCTGTATCCTGTCTGTGTTGTCTTTTACAGATCGACTTGCAGTTTATGCGGCTGTACCTCTGACCTCCAAATTCCTTGGAGAACTGGACCGCCTGACCGACGACCTGATCAGAGTTTTCCATACCAAAGGTGGAGCTGCAGGAAGAAAGATCAGAGCCGTGATGGCAAAGACGGATAATGTAAGTATTTTTTGGTCTAACCTAATACACATATGGTTTGTTTGACTCAGCCATATGGGAAAGCTCCTTTTGTTAACGGTTTGGAAAAGGATAGGCACTTTCAAAATTACTGTGTAGTGAACGGGCTCAGACCTGTGTGAGTTTTAACTAAGTGAGGTGAAACCAGGTGAGTTCAGGATGGTCAAGGAGGGAAATGTCAGTGGCTTGGCTGGCCTCAGCACATGCGTCTCTGACACTGACCAGCATGGAATCATGTAATGTTTGTTTCAGAGTGAAGACATCAACGTGAGGCGTGATTGTGTGCTGAGCTGTCTGAGCATCTACCTCAATGAAGACCTGGACACAAGGGTCAAAGAATATGTGGTAAGTATGTCATCCTTCTGTCCTTTGTGCCAGATGTAATTAATTTCCCTCCAGGTGTGCCTGATAACATGTGGCGTTCATGAGAATGGGATGGACATTAGGTCACATTGACCTTGAACACCAATAGTTCGTCGTTGAGTCCAATGGGTTGTTTGTTTTGAGAAAGAAATTCCCTCAAGGCAATGGTGGTACTGCTGTTACTTGTAGGAAGTAAATCCACATGGTCCGGAGGAGCTTGAGGTTAAGGGTCGGGTCCTGGCACCTAAGCGTCTCCAATATGCCAGTGACGACAATTCTGCCCCAAACAAGAAGGTGAGGACACAGAAACTTGATAGTTCTCATAAAGCAGCAGTTATGTAATTGACACCTGTTTTGGAAATGTTATTTAGTAAGAAAGGCCTTTCAGATTATGTCAGGTCGGTTTTGATTCTTGATTCTGATCAGCTTGATTCTCGTGTGTGTGTGTGTGTGTGTGTGTGTGTGTGTGTGTGTGTGTGTGTGTGTGTGTGTGTGTGACTAGGATGCATGTTGTGGACTGTCTGCTTATGAACTCAAACGCCTTGAGAACATCAGAGAGAGGGATGCCTTCTTGTCTTCCTTGAAGTTATTGCCAGTAAGTGGACATGTTGACTGGAACTCTAACCAACACAAGACTGATCAACTGGTCTCTCTCTCCCTCTCTATCCTATCACACTTTGTCTGTCTCACCCTACTCTCTCCTTTCTGTCTCTCTCCCTCCCTCTTTCTGTGTCTGGCCGTCTCCCTCTTCTCTCTGTCTCTCCGTCCTGCTTTTTCTCTCTTCCTCTAGATCTTCTCCCTCTCTGTCTGTCTGTGTCGCTCTCTCTTGCTCTCACACATATAGCTTTATTGTGTGTTACCTCCTACCACAGTGTAACTGTTTTTTAAAAGGTGTAAAAGTAGGGCTAAATGGGTTCATTCTCGATTTTTTTCTACAATGTAGTTTACAAAGATAATGCCATTCCTGTCTTCCTCCTTTACCATACCTTGTAGTGTATTTAGGGCTGATATCCATGGAGAGAAATAATGGGATAATTATTGTTTTTCTCTGTCAAAAGGCAGCTGAGGATCTGAGGCAGTCAGTAAAGCCAAAGCCGGATGTCAAGAGGTAATTCATAAAACAGTGTAGTAGTAAGGATACTTTGTTTTGTTTTGGCTGTTGGGACTGATTCTATTTAGTAGAAGGGGGCATTTTCAAGGGTTGATGGGTTAGGGGAGAGAAGGTCAGGATAGGGAAAGGTTAGTTCCTTCTATTTCCTAACAGGAAACATAATTAGGTTAGGAGAGAGGGAGGACAGCACAAGAGAGGTTTGGAGAGGGTTGGATAGGAGGGAGGAGTAAACCTTACCCTATGAGAGGAGATTAGGAGAGAGGAGGTGAGAAGAGATGGCAGAGGATAGGAGTGAGGGAGTGGGGGGTGGACAGAAGAGGTTTGCCTCTTTCCTACTGTCCTTTCTCCCCTACATTGTATCAAAGAACAGTTTCTTATTTGGCTCTTTCAGATATTGATTACTGATGAGAATGTTTTCATTTACTTCACAGATCTCTGAATAAAATGGGTTCCTGGTCCTGTATTTTTTCTTTTTTTACATTTTAAGTTGGGATGTTTTGTTGACTCAATTTTTATTGTGGCAGGTCAAAGGCTTCATTGGATACAGTGCAGTCTCTTCTGTCTCCCCGGAAATCCTTACATCTTAAAGAAGGAGAGTCAAAGATCTTGAGGTCATTGTGACCTTGAACTTGTGTCCATCTCATTTTCATGAACACTATATCTACAGTGCCTTAAGGGAAGTTCTTCAAATTAACACGCACTTGGCCTCAATGATAAGCTGCTTAGAATTTGGTGGTCAAGGTTAGAGTGACACAGCTCATTGTTCTCTGTTCCCTCCATCTTTCAGGACATCGAATGCCGTGAGGCCGAGACAGACGTCGCAGGTAAATAGGTAACCTAATTACTATGTAATTCAAACAAATATACTTAATGTATTCTGAAGACATAATCTGATTAATATGCATTTAAATTCAATAAATGATATTAATACTGAATACATAAACCTGGTGAATATGCATTTCAAATGAATAGGCTTTATTACACTGATGCATATGCATCATGTAAAGTTTATTAGGTAGGTTTATGTTCAAAATATTAAAAAAATTAAATGGAACTTTGTCATGTAATTATTTTACATAAATCTTAAAAGTTAGGGTTAAATATTTCTGTGAGTCCAGTATCTGCTGCCCACAGCTGTTTTATAGAAGGAAAACCTCCTTCACTTCATGAAATCTCTGCAGCACCAGGAGGCAGCAGGAGGGTTAACTCAGTTTTAACCACACACACCTCTACACACACACACACACACACACACACACACACACACACACACACACACACACACACACACACACACACACACACACACACACACACACACACAACACACACACACACACACACACACACACACACACAAACACACACACACACAAACACACACACACACACCACATTTAAACGCAGACTTTTGTTCCTCCATGTTACGTTGTTATTGTTTCACTGAGCGGACCCGCACATTTTTTTCAAACGCTCCCCTTTTTGGTCCATCTGCGCGGTTTTGTGCGCTGTGATGATTCGGCTGTACCTTTAGTAATGAATATTAAATGTTGTGAGGAAATCTTTCCACCAATAATTCCAATAAGTAATCCAAAATGTATTCACTTCAGGTTACGAAAGTAACTGTAATCAGATTACTCATTTTTGAAATGTAACGCGAGCTGAATACAGTTACTTGATTTTTGTATTCTGATTACGTAACACTTGTTTTTTTTTTTTTTTTTGGCCCTCCGGCCCACACACAGCACCCGGCCCACCGGGGAAACTCCCGGTATTCCCAATGGCCAGTCCGCCCCTGTCCTCAGTTATTGTATGTATAGACTGGAGATTGTGTCTATTCTGTAATAGGGATGTAATACTGTTATTGTACCACTGTGAGGCACTGTAGTATTACGTGCTACGTAAAGACCAGGCTTGCGTCATGTAAATGAGGGTGTGTTCACCTGATGCACGTGTACACTGTCTATGTTTGTTCTCTTCTAAATTAGCTAGGCTGAGCGAAGGAATCACCTGTGAAGCAGAGGAATAAATCATGCTCAAGGGCTAAACAGTTCATCGTCTCCGTCTCCAATATTTCTCTCAGTGGGCAGCGTAAGAAGAAGCTGCCATCCTAAACCTCAACAAGGCCAAAATATTATTTTACCAATAATGTGGAATTTATTGGCTACATATATACACAGATTATGCACAGCGGGAGCAGCAATAACCGTAAAATAATAATTCAGACAGGGGATCTCCGCACCGCCCGCCTGCCGCTAGGGGGTGCTGCAGCGCCCTTAGCACCCCCCTTCCCGCTCCCATGATCCTAGTTGTTCTGATTGATTGATTGATTGAAAAGTGTATTAACAGCTTGTATATTGGGTACAGTACAGTACAGCTCAAAACATACAAGTGTTAAGGGGATGCAGACCAGAGAAAGACTTTCGTCTTGTTTACATCAGGGTCCTCCATTTCCAATTCATCATATCATTTAAGACATGTAAGACATATTTGACAAACGGATGGGTTATTTACAATTTACATACAGGTGGTTTTTTACATACAGATTTCTTTTTTACAATTTTCATTTTAGATTTCGTTCTAATACATCCTAACCGGACATTTAAGACATACCAAGTCTACAGATATACAGTTAGTAACAGAGTCTAAAATGCGAGTATATACATAGATGGGGGGGAGAAGCTGTCCATTGTACGACAGGTTGAGATTTGTACCATTACCGGGGCCAGTTTTGCAATGCTCTCCCCCGAAGGTGCTCTTTAAGAGAGGTGTTGAAGGTAAGTATAGTATAAGCAGCATATAAGAGAGGTTTCGAAGGTAAGTATAGTATAAGCATATTCTAATGCAGTAACTGCTGGTAAAATGTGTTTCCAGGCAATAAGAGCTTTTTTATGAAAAGTTGATACATTAACAGGTAATTTATCAATTTGGTAATCACATTGTATTACAAATGTAACCCAACCCTCGCGAAGCTTCTTTTTAGGCAGCCCGCGCTCCGGAAAATCATAGAGCTTCCGCTTCCTGTCAAGACATCCGCTCAGCAACATCACATCATGTAAGCATTGACAGTTTCTAAATAATATGCTAAAACGTGTCAGTGCAAAGATGGTTGGTTCAATATAGCAAGTCGGTGTTCCGCAGCATATTAACTGTTACAGTGCACTAGTTAAAGAAGGTCCATTTATCTTAAACACGCAGGCAGAGTGCATGAGCTGGGGTTCAGCTCTGCTAACGCTAGCCACCGTGACAGAGCTATCCAGATAGCTTGTAGCTTATTAGCTGGTATCATTATGGTGCATTCATGGGGAATGTATCAATCAATCAATCAATCACTGTTTATTTATATAGCACAATATCACAAATGTTACATTTGTCTCAGTGGACTTAATATGGTGCATTTAGGACTAAGTCTCAGGGTAGTAGCTAACGCTGGGCGGGACGCTACTGCACGTTAGGCTCTGGAATTAAAACGTGAAAGAATTCAGAGACATGCATTCTGAAGCGCTAAAACGCCTCAATAATACACTAATGACACCGTGACCACAATATACGGAACTAATGGCGGAGATTGGTCGTTTAGTCAAATTCATTATTCCCCCCCCCCTGTGTGTCCAGGTGGAGGGGATGTACACGTATGGTCTGAATTAGTAAATAATGTATACAAAATGGTTCAGTCTGTTGCTGATGTTTTTGCACTGAATATCCTCACCTATTACAGATACAGCTCCTGTAATATGTCAGTGGCTAACACGCTGTACAGACACAAATATTATTGTACCTGCTGTTCTAATTACTCCTGTTTGTTTGTAGTGTATCCTAATACAATTCTCATGCCAACATGCAGAGTTACTGGCCGCTGTAATCTTTCCTCCTGTCCACACTGGCTGGAGAGAGAGCCCTTCATAGTGCCCATTGATACATGATCACAGTGGAGACTTGCATTTCATAATGTGTTCTGTTTAAGTTACACATATTGGGATATTGTATTATGAGATAATGTGACAACTACATGGACTGATGAATATTTTAAGATAAAATATACCTGTGTATGCATACGTTGCTGTATAAAGAGGTCTGATGGTTGATTCTTCTGTCAGCAGAATGCCAAAATCAAAGGAAAGACTGTCCTCCACATCTGGAAGTGACTCTGACAGTGAAGCAGAAACCAAGGTTTGTATTCAATATAAACTGCTGATGTGTTTGCTTTACTCACTTACATTTGAAGCGCATAAAGCAGATCTTATTAGAAAACTACGAGCTTGAAAAAATATTGTGTTTTTTTTAATAAAAATCAGATTACAAGCCTGGAGACATACATACTGAAGGAGTGGAGTCAACTATGAGTAAAGGTGGCTAGAGCTAAGAATTCATTTCATGAAATAGTGAAATAAATACAATTGTTGACCATTATAGTTGACAGTGCTTCCTTTTACTGCTTTTGTCATTCATTCCTTTCTCCAAATCTGCTGATAAAACGTCTGCCTTTTCTATCCATATACAGTTAGCCCTGGATTAGAAAGGATGGGCAAGAATTTGAAAAGTACGTCTTTTTTTTTAGGCAAAAAGAAAGAAGTCCAGTGCACCAGAGAAACCAGCCAAGAAAGTAAAGAGTGGAGAGAGCTCCAAGCCAGGCGGCTCCTCCAAGGGCGGCAGTGATGCTGGAGACAACATGTTCCAGGTGGGGGTCCCGGTGCTCTGCTTACATGGAACATTCAAACTCCGCAAAAATGTTTAATTGCATCTCTGTACTTTTTTTATTTCCACAGATCTAGTTTAAATGTAGGTGCTAAACTGTGTACACTTTACATTTCTGAAGTTTCAATACTTATAACATTTTATTTAGCTTAGATCTACTTTTATTGATCTGAAGTAGTTAAAGCTGTTACGGATTCAAATATAAAATATACAGACAGTAATGAACAGTAGGGCTGTGCATCTTCACTGGTCTCACGATTCGATTCGATTACGATTATCCTGTCAACGATTCGATTCAATTCGATATCCCGATGCATCACGATTCATACCAATGCGTTGCATCCTCAATTTTCTATATTACTGCACATGGCTTATTTTTCATCAATGCATACATGCAGTAAATACATATGAACTCTCTTTTATTATTTAGAAAGTGCTTCAGAAATCAATAACATAAATGTCTTGACATTAATTTATAAACCAAAATAAATGAATTGTATAGGTCTAGCCTCCCTATATCTGTGTGTGAAGTTGTTCCATCCTCAAAAACAACAAAAATAATGCTTCTGCAGTCTAGCTGCAGCTTCTAGCAAAGGTCTTCTGTTAAAAAAAGGACACTGAATGTCCTGAATGTGGCATCACACACAGGACTTGAGTCTGAACACAGCAGACAACAGGAGTATTTACAACAGCATATAACAACTAAAATACTGCATGTGGGTGCACACTTACATTCTCTGTCTTACTGTTACATAAATCCCATGAATTTATGAAATTAAGTTAGCTTCATTATATCTCAGTGAATAATAAAGTTTCTATCGGGTCACTATCAGCCTGTCACTCATTATTTTCAGGGAGGGAGCGGGGTTTGGAGGAACGGAGAGGAGACGGTGATCGCGGAAGCTTTTTTCCTCCTGCCTTCACAAACTTTACACACGTATATATCGTCTGAAAATTGCTAGAGGACATTCATACTTAATTAAATCCACCAAAAACCTGACATGATTGTAACGCGATTATTTTTGAAAAACATAAATCCCTGTGCCGCAGCGACACGGAGTGATTCAGAGCGGGTCCTTCTGCTGTTGGTTCTGGACTGGTGGTGTCGTGTTGGTGGATAAAGCAGTGTTCCGTGTTTGGTGTTGCTGTGCCGCTGTCACGTCTGTTCCCTGATCTCTGCGTCACCGACCGATTTGATATTAAAGTGACAGAAAAAAAAACGTGATAGTAAAGCCGCGGCCGGAAGCAACGTTACTACGCTATAACCGATTATCTTCCGTCACTGCATCGATACCGAATCGTCCACGTCCGCATCGCAATGCATCGTAGAAACGATTATTTTCAACACCCCTAATGAACAGTAGAAACATAAATATCTATAGAGTTTCAACAGATAGAACTATATGAAATACAAAGAACACGTTTGATTTACTGTAATTGACCAACCTACTACTAAACAAAATATACAAACATAAAATAATATATACTTAAATTATACAAGTGCGCAAGTTACATTTAAACCTAGTACAAATATGTACAAATTGTTCAGGGTTATTAAAGGGGAAAAGTGAGTGATATCCTGCAATAAATATACTATATATGTGACCCACTCTATCGAAATCAGTCGGAAGTCGCAACGGCTCATTTCAAAATAAACGTGGATTTGCGTAAAAAAATAGTTTTTCGGGGTTCAGGTGTTTTGTTTGATTTTAAATAAACAAAGTCTTGGCTTTCAGAATAGGACACTTTTATTTCCAAAATCACACGATAAATACCTTTTGTGAAGCTTGTAAAGGGAAGATGACAGCTCTCACTGCTTCCCCTCCCTCCGCTGAAATTATGAATGTAAGGCATAGATAACATAACATGGCAGGCAAGGCAAGTTTATTTATATAGCACTTTTTAACACAAAACAATTCAAAATGGCATTTAAAATCATTAAAAAGAAAAGCGAATAAAATAAACATTAAAAGAAAAAATACATGGATAAAAGTTACAGTGCAGTCTAAGATATGAATAGTTCAATTAAAAGCAGCGACAAAAAGAAAAGTCTTCAGTCTGGATTTAAAAGTAGTCAGAGTTGCAGCAGACCTGCAGGTTTCTGGGAGTTTGTTCCAGATATTTGGAGCATAATAACTGAATGCTGCTTTACCATGTTTAGTTCTGACTCTGGGGACAGAAAGCTGACCAGTCCCTGAAGACCTGAGAGATCTGGATGGTTCATAATTTAGCAGGAGGTCAGAAATGTATTTTGGGCCTAAACCATTCAGTGCTTTATAAACCAGCAGCAGTATTTTGAAATATATTCTTTGACACACAGGAAGCCAGTGTAAAGACTTCAGACCTGGAGTGATGTGATCCACTTTCTTAGTGTTAGTGAGGACTCGAGCAGCGGCGTTCTGAATCAGCTGCAGCTTTCGAATAGATTTTTTAGTGAGACATGTGAAGACACCATTGCAGTAGTCCAGTCTACTGAAGATAAAAGCATGGACAAGTTTTTCCAAATCTTGCTGTGACATTAGTCTTTTAATCCTAGATATATTCTTTAGGTGATAGTAGGCTGATTTAGTAACTGTTTTAATGTGACTGTTGAAACTCAGGTCAGAGTCCATGACTACACCTAGATTTCTGGCTTTATCTGTTGTTTTGAACATTGCAGACTGAAGCTCAGCGCTAACTTTTATACGTTCTGCCTTGGCTCCAAAAACCATTACCTCAGTTTTATCTTTGTTTAATTGGAGAAAGTTCTGACACATCCAGTCATTGATTTGTTCAATGCACTTACTCAGTGTTTGAATTGGAGCATAGTCTCCTGGTGAAATTGTTACGTAAATTTGTGTGTCATCCGCATAGCTATGGTAACTTATTTTGTTGTTCTTCATTATCTGAGTCAGTGGTAGCATGTAGACGTTAAAGAGAAGGGGCCCCAAGATGGAGCCTTGAGGTACCCCACATGTCATATTTGTCAACTCAGATGTGCATTTACCTATAGAAACAAAGTTGTTTCTGTCCTTTAAGTAGGATTCAAACCAATTTAGAACTGTTTCCGAAAGTCCCACCCAGTTTTCCAGTCGTTATAGTAATATGCTGTGGTCAACAGTGTCAAACGCAGCACTGAGATCTAATAATACTAACACTGAAGTTCTGCCACTGTCTGTGTTTAAGTGGATGTCATTAAAGACCTTTACAAGAGCAGTCTCAGTGCTGTGGTTTGGACGAAAGCCTGACTGGAACACATCCAAACAGTTATTTAAATGCAAGAAGTTAATCAACTGTTGAAAAACAACTTTTTCAATGATTTTACCTAGAAATGGGAGGTTTGATATGAGCCTGTAATTGTTCATTACTGAAGCATCTAGATTATTCTTTTTTAAGAGCGGTTTAATGACTGCAGTTTTCAGGGCCTGTGGAAAAATACCTGAGTGAAGAGATTTGTTTACTATATGAAGTCGATCTGAGGCCATGCAAGGCAAAACATCTTTGAAAAATCCTGTTGGAATAATATCAAGGCAGCAGGATGAGGATTTCAGAAGTTGAATAATGTCCTCTAGGTTTTTATCATTAATCTGATGGAATTGTGTCATGGTGTTTGAATTGATGTTAAGTGGACACAGAGACAGGGTCAGTTACAGTTTGTTTTCATCTGATTTCAATTAAACAAAGTCTTGGCTTTCAGAATATTAAACATGTTTCGGCAAATTCAGATGATAAATACAACTTTGAAGCTTAATTACAAGCGGAGAACGGAGTAACGTAATGTCACAGCAGGCTAGGGGCCGGTGTTTTCCCCGGGAAACAAACACAATACGCACAAACGCAAAAATACACAAACACACACACGCCAGGGGTAGACATTAAGGGTAAAAAGCCACTGGCCCTCCGGGCCGGTGGAATTGTATTATCACTGGCCCCACCATTGTAACCACTGGCCCGGAGCATTCGTCCAAAAAAAAATATCGACTAATAATGAAGAAAATTAACACATTTGTTGCTATAGTAATTTATGCACTTACTACTTGTACTACAACATTTGAACAATCAGTTCTTCCTCATTTTCCTCAATTGTTCATATTTGGTTTATTAAAATAATGATATTGTGGTCATTGTTAAAAAATGTCTGCTATTATGAGTATTATTATTTGTATAATGCACTTTCTGCCTTCCTGTCATTAGGAGTTAGACATGTAATGGCTATAGATTAGATCCTTCATTATCCTAAACTGCTGGGACATTTCCCTATAGCCAATACCTTTTATATGTTCTGCTCTTCACTTGCTTGTCAGCATAGGTCGGCATTGATGTACAGAGCCGACAGAAGACCTTGTTTATATTGGCATCATCATGAGTGGTGCAGTGACGTGTCCTAAAACCAGGAAGTAAGCTGCTGGTTCCCTCGACAAAAAGCAATGGGATTTCTCCACAGGGTTTTGGAAAATAGCTGGAAATAAGGTCTGTGGAAAACAAACCTGTTTGATAAATGCACGTTTTGTTCTGCCGGATAATCTCCACGTGTCTACCCTACTTTTATAATTTTCTAATCATAAATCTAATCGATAGATTATAAAAGGGTTTTAGGACGCGTCACTGCACCACTAGAAGCCAACTCCATCGATCAAGCTGGCTGAAACTTTCTCTCCCTCTTCTTCTCATGCTCCCTGTCACTCTCCTTTAACTCCTCCGGTGACTTTCTTTTATTTGAAAATTGTTTTTTGCTCGGGGCTTGGCCGGTTACCGCTGGTATTAAAAACATTTTGGCGAATGGTTAGGTGGCGCGATAGTCTGTAGTGAAGGAGCGCGCTCACGGGAGCCTGCTCGCGCTGCGCTCCGCAGCAAACAGCTGTTTGCTTTTCACCCAACAACGACAAGCGACTCACGAAACGCTATGTTGTAGCGTTAATAAACGAAACAATTTAACAAAATTGCTTGTCAAAATACCAATACCACAGGAAACATTTTTTTTTTAAACAATATTTGTAGTGGCCCGAGCGGGCAAGTGGAAAGTACGTTATGCTGGCCCGGGGTGTATAAATAGTGCTTCCGGGCCAGCGGGCCAATTATAATGTCGAGCCCTGCACGTATACACACACACACACACACACACACACACACACACACACTCGCGAGCTTCCCCCAGACCAGTAATCCAAACAAAAATATTTTCCCTCCGTATTACTTTGATCATTTATTAGCCGCTCATAATCAATCAGATCGATGGATTCCAGATAAATTATGACTCGGTGACAGTCATTATATAATGTGACATATTTAGCTTAATATTTGGAGTGCAACAACAATCCTGATGTCATTAGAAAGCTAGGAATCTCCTCTTTCCAACAGTGTATACAACTCAAAATGTGTCTTCGAGTCAATGCGACTGATTTCGATAGAGCAAGTCACAAATGTGGTTGTAATTCTCTATTACAAAAAAATCTCATATAATAGGCACAGTGTCTTGTTGCCTTCAATATTCTACCTTCAGTTTGTGTGTGGACAGAAGTATTGTTCAGTACTTAATTAAACTCTTGAAGAAAAACCATTTTGTGACGGGTCAGTTTGCTTCTTACAGATTGGAAAGATGCGATACGTCAGCGTCAGGGACTTCAAAGGGAAAGTCTTGATTGACGTCAGAGAGTACTGGACAAACTCGGATGGGGAGATGAAGCCGGGGAAGAAAGGTAAGGTTTCATTCATCCACACACAGTCCATATTTTTCTGAAACTACACACGAGGGGTGTACCACTGATTAAGTTTGACAGAGCCAGACTTTTGTTTGCGTTAGCTTGCGACAAAGCGAAAAACTACTCTCAGAGATAACAGCTCCCACAACAGTTTTGTGCATCGGGCTCTGTGCTCGTTTCCACAGAAGGGGGCGCTGGGGGTCATTTGGCTCTCCTGCTGCACAAAATGGACTGATTGCATGCTGCCTACATCCTTCAATAGGTCATTATTATTACATCACAAAGTAACACTGTTGCTGCATATGAAGCAAGAGAGGAATGAGGACATACATTTACTAGTTGTATAAATTGGTATGTTTATATTTTTATTTGACCTGTTTATTTCTTCTGCAACACCTGCTCGTAATACAGCTCATACACTTTACATTTCATGCAGCAGATTCAAATGTTATACTAAGGAACTCAATTTGATTCAGGACTGAGCATAAACATGATTAGTGGTACAGTTATACTTTGAAGGTTTTACTAATGGAATGAATTGAAGGCTCGTCTTCAAGCCAGCATGGGCGGAAGAAAAAACGTTTTGACCAGAAGAACTCTACAAACTTCCAGTAGTTCTTTAAGAGCAACAACTACCTTTTGCAAGGGGATTAAAGCATATTTTTGCTTAAAAACATGCATCAATAAGCAAGTCGGATTTGGAAACTGTAGTCAGGACCCTCATCACCACCGCTAAGCTAAAGGCGGCTAATGTTTGACGTTTGGATTCAGATTCAGTAAACGTAATTGTCCATTAAACTTACATATAATGTAAATGTGTATTTGGCACTGCAATAGGATAAAATAACACACAGTACAATTTACAATTCACACACACAAAAAGAGCAAAATGGCTTCATAAATTCAAATTAATTACATTTTTAAATAATAAAAATGGTTTGTTATTTCACTGGATTGGGTCCATTTAAAAACATCTGTTGTATTAAAAACAAATAATGAACTATACATTAAAATGAGGTGATGGTCTTTGTAAGGGTCTCACTAGCACTGAGCTAGCTATCCATCCAGTTAAACCGTTTGAAAGAAAACTCCAGCGCAGTTGTCAGTTTTACTGAAGTCTCTTTACTTGGTGAAACTGTAAAGACAATACAGACATAACAGTTTATTATTGACTGCCCGACTGACGAGCTAAACTAAACAGAATACTTCACACAATGAGCTACGGGGCACAAACTGAGAAGCTAATCAGCCTAGCCGCTAGTAGCTTAGCCGCAAGGAATACTCACTGCATTCCTACAAACATAAACATTTTACATACAAACATATTCCATGAAGCCACAGCCTGTCGGACAATAACACTCACAGACGATGCGTGAACCAGCGGGAAATACGAAGCACAGCCCATGGAGAGCAGACGTCCGTTCATGAAACATCCCAAGCTACACGTGGAGCACACTCGGAAACAAACAAGTTAGTTCTCCTAGAAACAGGAATCGAATAAACCACTAGAAAGCTGCAGTGTCAACCAACCACCACAAGGTGGTGCCAAAACACAGCCAAGAAACACATACACGACAGATATACACCAAAAACACATCAAGGACAGAACAGTCTTATGCTGCGTTCCCACCGGACGCGATGCGAATATTCGCTTCGCTCTAATAGCTCAAGTGTCACCACGGCTTGCAGTTTGTTTTATCATACCGTTGACAGCCACAACGATCATCTCTTCCATCTTTACAACGATCAACAGCAGCACGTCAGAGGGAATCCCAACGCTGATTGGCTTCCGCGAGAACGCGTCACGTGAATTTGACGCTCAAGTTGAAAAAATTTAACACTCACGTTTGACGCGGCACCGTTCAATCGCGTGATTCGCGCCGCGTCCACCGCTTCATGCTCGCTGTCGGAGCGAATTTGCGTCTGTCCGCGTCTCTGCATTGACTTTACATGTAATCACGCCGCTCCCAAACATCGCATCGCGTCCGGTGTGAACGCAGCATTAGTAGTCTGATTTAGAAACTAGTCACCGTATTCACTGACGTATCTCATCTCGTAGGACCAAACATTCAAATCTCTCCAGCTTGTGTTAACCACACACCTTATTTCAGGCTTCTATACAAATATACATTACAGCAATGGTTGACTCGGAGACAATAGAACAGGAAGTGGTGAAATGCTGACTCATTTCCAGGTTTAAGGAGGCATTCCTCCACCACTATAAACACCTAACCCAGTGATCTGACTTAAGCAGCACCCCTCTGGACCTGTTGATGTTTGAACGTGTTGCAGAGCAGGACTCGGTTTCACCCTCTGTTTCTCGTAGGTATCTCCCTGAATCCTGAACAGTGGAACCAACTGAAGGACCAGATTTCAGAAATTGATGACGCCATAAAGAGATCATAAGCATTCCTTTTGATGTTCTGTGTTAACTCATTATGTTAGTTTGCTAAGCGTTTTTGTAAATAGCCTGTTGATGTTTTCTAATGGGCTATAGTTTTGTAGATCTAGTGGTTTCTGTGTGTATTTGTTTTTAAAGCAGCTGAAGTAGAGGGTGGGCGGCTGGGTAGGTGTATGATCAATACTGGTGGGTAGAGTCTGAGTACAGTGATGTTTTTGTATTGAATAAAGAAAGGAGGCACTAGCTTCATGTGTAAGTTGCTGTTCAGTTTGAATATCATGAACATTTAATCATAAGATTTTGTTTTCACTGACCGTTGTCATATCTACCACACTATGAGTGCTTATATTTCCAAAAGCCGAGTCCAGTCATGGTGTCCCTGCAGCGGATATTGGTGGACCATGGGTTATCTTTTAAAATTAATGATTGTGATTATACAACAAGGTGACAAATGTATTTTTTTCAAGAATTGTATAACGCTTCTATAAGAATACGTAATGACACGCCTTTAATAATTCCCATAGTGAAATTCACGTGTTATAGCAGCAACAGTAATATGAGTGAAACAGGAAAAGAAAGGAAAGAGTCCAAATGAAGATGTAAGTAAAAGTACAAATTAAAGTGGACCCATCATGCTATATTTGAAACATATATTGTAGGGCCATACCTATACAAAACATGTCTGTGAAGTTTTTTTTTTCAAAATACCAAACAGTCCACCCATTCTAGCCATGCCTCATACTGCTCAAACCCCTCTTTTGCAGCCCTGTTAGAGAAACGCAGATGTTGGGTCCTTAGCTTGAAAAAAAGAAAGAGGCGGAGCTAATGCCTGATCAGAATTCTACCGGAGATAAAGTTAACTTCGGTTGTGATAAAACGCCATCCTGTTTAAACCACGTCAAGGATTATTTCTGAAATAGTATGGAGCTCAAATGCTTTTTCTCTTGCAGGAAGATTTCTTTAAATGTTGAAGTTGAAAGCATCAATCTTGTGCACTTTGAGAGCAACATTAAGAGATATGAATACATCTCTCAACACCCATATGTCCAAAAAAAAAATCAAAGAATCAGAAACGGGTTTATTATTTAAAAACTCTTCATTTTCCAATTAAATCATAAAATGTCAAATTATTAGAAGTTGTTAGTAATCAGATTAAACAGAAAAAAGGGATGGAAGGAGGACATAATAATCCCTCATCACTTGCTGTTTGCGGTTGAAATGATCTCTTTTGCTGGCCAAACATGGTGGATGGAAAGCAGTGGTGTCTCACTTGCCTTGGCCCTGTATCTGCAGTCCCTAAATCAGTCATGTTACCCATTGACTCTTGTCTGTTCTGGTGTTCCTGTTCATTGTTGTCTCTATTGTCGTTCTTGTCTGTTGTATCTCCTTCTTGTGCGTCCCTTTCTCCTGTTCTACTTTCTTCATCCTCTACTCTGTTTGGCTCATCTGTGATGAATGTGTAGGTAAACACAAACAAGTATGTAAGTCAATCAGTTTCCAGCTCTGTCAAATAAATGAATTTCAAGATACACAAATGTGTCTTCATTAAAACGAGTGTCACCACACTGTCACAAAATGTAATACTAACCAATTGAAAATAGTTAAATTTACATTGGAAACCTCTTGTAGATATCATTGTTAAGAGTAGTTATCTGCCAATAGGACAGAATCATTCCTATACAAATGCAGTTTGAGTAACTCACTTAACACTTTAATTCATTTTCACTTAATACTCTAATATAGTCATCTTTCTGCATTCAACACTAAGGAAAGCTGTACAATTTGACATGATGAGGAAAAAAGGCCTCCGACAATGCAGATCATTTTTTGATTATATCAATTTTAAGATGGGGTCAAGGCTTAATATTTGGGAGCATAGTGTCCCTTGCCCCCTTTCAGGAGCCCCACTGGATTAGCTTTGATCTGAAATATTTGTATAAAAAGCTTGTTAGCTGGCTGTCCATCTCATAATGTTCACATTGAAACTATAGCTGTCAATAGGAAATATCAATCAGAAGAATTATAATTTCATGCGAAGATCTGTCACAAAAAGAGGTTGCACATTTAAATTAAATAGCCTGTTTACAATAACAAAGCATTTATTCAATGTTGGACGAGAGTGTTCAACACACTTATTGCAACTTATTCCTTACTATATGATTTTAAACCAAAGCTAATATTGTGCAGTGATTTCAGCACATAAGGGAAGGTAGAGTTTGTTAAATAATCATTTTTATATTAGAATATTAAACAGGTCCAATCATGCCTTTGGGGATGTCCCTTTCCTGTAGTGCGTTATATATTTATTCTGAACATCAGCAGGAGAGGACTCTTTAAAGTAGAGACACTACATACTGATACACAAAGCGAAATAAGATAAGTAGATTGACAGAATGGTTAACTTATTGCACTTAGAACAAAGACAGCTATTGTTATTTTTAAGATAATATCAGCTTTCCAGCAGATCAAAATGATAAAGTAACAAATCAAGCAGAACTCTTTCCTGTTGGGGGGTTTTGTCTCACGTCCTCTCCTCTCATGTGGCCTGTGCACTTTCTCTGAGCCATGCCTGTTTGTTAGATCAGTCTTTTCTTGTGCGGGGGAGATGATTTCCCTGAACCATCAGCGTGTCCAGACTCTGGGTAAAGTTCACAGCATCTGGATGTCTGCGGAGAAGAAAAGGGTGATGGTAACTGTTTGAACAACTTTGACTGTTTACTGCTAACCCGTCAAGTATAAGGGCAGGGAGTCGGGAACTGTTGACATTTCCCAGGCACTTTCTACTGTGTGGTCATGTTTCCAACAAGGAGGGACACCTAACAAAGCCCGGCTGAACAACATGCTCTTCAAACATTTCATCTCCTTGTTGACTCATGCAGACCTGCGCGGTCCACTCTTTGCTCTTTTGGCCAAAGTGACCAAAGAGTGAAAAGAAGTCCTGGCAGCCAATGATGATCAGAATCAACGATGCTCTTCCTTCTGGCTCGGAGATGTGGAGGACATATTGCTTTCTCGTTATACTTCCATGTTATGTTGTTTAGGAATGATTGGCACAGATAAATCAAGTGCTTTGGGAACTACAGAGTGAAACTAGTGGCAATTTCTTATATTACTTTATATGGTAAAACAAAATGCAACACTTATATGATAAAAACTGTATTCAGTACATGTCTCCTTGCTCGCCTTGTTGTTCACCCAGATGCTTCCTGCCAAGGTCACATTTGAACAGTACAGTTATTGTTCCTCAAAAGAGCATTGCTAGATAACAGTCAGAAGAAGGTGTTCTCTCTCTTTGTCTGCACAGCAACAGTCCTCTATAAATCACACACATGTACCTCTGTGTGCAATCCTGCAGACTACTCTGTACTCTGTGGGACATGTACCTTTGAAGCTTCAAATAAAGAACCACAAAAACAACTCTGCATCGGACCAGTTTTATTATTATTACTACTAGTACATCTCCGGATCATTGATGAGGGAAAGTTTCCACAACAAAACCATAATGTAACTATCGTTTTCTAACAAAAGAACAAGGGCATTACATTTGATAGTAAAACACATTTGGAAAGTAGTTATTACAACATTCCTTGTTGCTGCCAAGATGTGGACTATTTCATCCCCCCCCCCCCCCTTAGTGTGGCAGCAATGGATTTAAACATTGAGTTATTTTGTCATTGGTCATGTGTATGACATTTAATGTGATTGGCTGCCTTTAATGTAATACAAAATGGTATTGGTTGTATGATTGTGTCCCACACATTGCAGTTATTGTGAATACACAAGGTTAAACCAGCTAGCAATAAGCAATGATTAAAGTGTGTTTAATAAACTCTATACTCCATGTTCTTATTTATCCTACTGTACCAGTATTTGCACTAAATTGTTAATCTTACATAATTATGTTTTCATATTCATCCTGCAACAATGTTATCCATTAGAGGGCAGCATTAACCAGCTAGTTGAATACATTCACAACTCTACCCAGTATGTGGATTCGGAGAGGCCAGGACTGTCTGTTTTACATCCCTTTAAAGTGTTGTTGGAAATCAGAGATCAGGAACTTGTCTTTCAGCTTCTCACTCAAACGGTACCTCTCTGTACCTCCCTCATCTCTGCCCCTTATCACCTGCTCATCACCTGCTCATCATCAGTGGGCTGGTCTGTGATCAGGAGACCACTCCACAGCTCTGCATGTGTCCATAGCAACCGCTAGACCATGTGACACTGGTTATCAGCCGGTATGTTCAAAACATCTATTCCAGGAGTGGAAGAGTTTGACCAAAGTACTGCAATTGAGTCAAATTTCAAGATACTTTACTTGAATTTGTTCTACTTTGTACTTCTACTCCTCTACAAGTCAGAGGTAAATCATGTAATGTTACTCCACTACATGTATTTAATCCTTTAGTTACTTCACAGATGTGGATGAATGATATGAAATATAATCAAGTGTTAAATCAGACTTTAGTTCCACCTGGAGTAAATTCACAAGCTATCCTGCAGTATACAAAGTCATTCAAACTAGCTGCACCTTCAACAGCTTTGAGAACACTTTCATGATCATTCATTATTTACAAAACATTTGATATTATTCACATTTAATTAAAGTACTGATCTGAGAAGTAAATACAGTTGTAAAATAAATGTGGTGGAATATAAACAAGTTATTTCCCTTGTAAATGTAGTAGAGTAGTTAGGTAGCAAGTACATCAAAGTTGACCTTAAGCACAGTACTTGAGAACAATGACTTAGTTACTTTCCACCACTACTCTACTTCAACTGAACCCAGACCTGCTAATGACCTCTCTACATGCAGCCCCAAATTCTACTTGTTTCAAAATCCTTCTTCTGACAAACCATGAAATTCCAAAAAGACAGAGGGAACGTTTTTGGAGAGCCTTCACCACATTCTACCGTAATCAATATTTATAGTGCATAATGTGTAAAGCTCCCCAGTTGTAGAGGCTGCTTTCTTATGAGCTGTTGTCTTCTTAGTTTTGCTTTGAGAGTAAAGTGAATATCATATGCCACTTATTTATATTCATCCTCTTTGTTTGCACTTGTTCGTGTAGTTCTAAATTAGCCATGAACTGTGCTGCCGTCGACTTTCCTTCATGGTCCATTTTCTTTTGTAATTACTGTAGAGGAAATGGCTGTCCCCGAAACGTGTTTATTTAGAGACAGCACTTTATTTATTTTTGTTTGTTGTGATGGTAAGGATTCACACATGTAATGCATAAGGCATGTCATGCATCTATTACCAGATGTGTACTTTGCAGTGATTTGAATAACATGTTCTCTGTTTAGGGTCTAGAGATGGAACAGGTTATTAGTAGGGCTGTCAGTCGATTAAAATATTTAATCGCATGATTGTCCATAGTTAATCGCGATTAATCGCACATTTTTTATCTGTTCTAAATGTACCTTAGAGGAATATTTTTCACGTTTTTAATACTCTTATCAACATATGAGTGGACACATATGCTTTATGCTAATGTTTATTATCATTTGAACAATGACAAATATTCTCATGAATATTAAACACAACAACCTCTGAACATTACAAATATCTGCCTCAATTCAACCTGGAACCTCTCTCATTCAATAATACAATACAGTGTGTGTGTGTGTGTGTGTGTGTTGGATCGTTGGAGCTATGTGCAACTCAAGTCATATGCTCGAACGGGAGCTGCAATCATGCTGCGCGCACTATCCGAGCTGAGTGTGCTGACTTTTCGTACAATGTCCCACTGTCTGGCTTCCTGCATAAAGTCAAGTGCTCGGCACAGTTGTGGCGAAATGTCGCTCCTCTGTTTTCATTTAAACAGCTCCTTATATCCGTTAGCGCAGCTAGCTAGCCCCAGATGCTAACAACAGCAATACATGTAAGGTCTCTCTCTCGCTCGGGCCACACATACACACACCCTCCCGGTCCTCCCAATAGCCAGTCGGTGCCTGCCGGTGAGCGTGGAAGTGTGGTCCAAGCAGGCGGCAGGAGCGGGGCCGTCAGCATCAGCTTGTAGATGGTATTTAAAACTCGATGCGCTCTGAAACTACGGGGCGGCCGAGGAAAAAAATACACATGCGTTTTTTTTTTTGCGTTAACGCGTTAACTTGACAGCCCTAGTTATTAGTTATACTGACAGAATTCAACCTATTTCTATATTTATTTGCTCCTGACCTGATGCTTCGGTCAGGAGCAACAGAAAACACCTCACTTTAACTTCAGTGTTAATGTGGTTTAAAACAAAGATGTCACCTGAATATTCAATGTGAATCAGCTTGTTTGACAGTTAGTTAATGTTAGTTTATGGGTAAGTTAGTTAGTGATGGAGTGAGTTTTTTAGTTAGTAAGTCAGTACGTTGGTAGGTTAGTGAATGAGCTAGAATTAGCTAGTTAGTAAGTAGTTAGTTCGTGAGTGGGTTAGTTTGCAAATTGTGAAGCAAATATGAGGACACAACAAAAAACAAAATGGTCAAAAATGCAGATATAAGAACAATTAAGACAAAAAGGACTTATTACAGATGTATGTTGGCTCTTTATATTCTTTAAATAAATAGATTCATAATAATAATAATAAAAGGTAAAGTTGTTGCTATGGTTAAAAGATGTCTTATTTATTTGTTGCTGGTCTGTAAAATAAATTATACCCAGATAGATTCAGAGCCTTCACACTCTTCCTTCCCCACTCCCTCCACACTGCACACTGTTCTCAATACAGGAAGTCATCTCAGACCAGAAGTCTTAGTTGCTGGCCCGTCTTGTAGCGTGTATGATGTATCCATGGCCCACCTGTGGGCTCAGCATGCTGTGACTCATTGGTGCTGCAAGAAGTCAATGACAAGCCGTGAAAGGCAATTTTACAAAGGAATGTCACCTTATTAAGGAGAGTGGCATGTCAGGTCCCTAAGTGGTTTTAACAGTCTTCAGGTTTGAGTGAGTATCTGGAAATCACAAAGAACTGTGTTTCATAAATCTCCTGAAGCATTCCCCCTGTGGTTTTAAAACGATACTTTGTTAAACCTCTGCATATGGCAGCTTTAACTATTTGACGAATAGATACATAGAACAGCTATGAAAGTCACGTAGCTGAAATCTCCATTTTGATGACACTAAGGTAACAAGGTTGGCTCAATTAGCAAAACCATTGAACAGATTGCAGATAAAGACATACATGCAGGAGCCACGTTACACATAAGCACACATAAGCAGACATGTTGTCGCATCAAGTTGGAATGCATGTCTAAAGGGGGCGGTGTAACAGTGTTAATGAGAAACCATGTTGATTTACAGCAGCTGTTACTGCTTTTAGTTATAGCAGCTACAATCACCCTTACAAGAAGTGAGGTGGATGGGCAAACAAAGGCTGCTCAAACTTTTTCTTTGCAAGCACAGCTAATTGACATTCCTGTTGTCAAAGTAACAAGTCAAGAGGAAACTGCTAAGCTAGTAAGCATAATACACTGTTTCCTTGGTTACCATTGGTGTGGAGGCCGCTGTAGGAAATTCTCAACAATGGACATGTGACAACTACCTCAAATGGTAATGAGAATGCTATGAGCTTTTAGAAAATTCCTGTGTGTGTGTACAGGCTTTGCTGACATCCTCCTGATTATCATTGTTATGACTGATGGTGGATTGTATAGTAATAATAGGTAAAAGGGTAGTAATAAGGCAATGGGTACATGTCATTATGGTGTAGATCTAGACCACAGGAGAACACGCTGTTGCATGCGCGTCAGAGTGCTTAATCACTGTGCGTACCCGTTCCCAATGTCCGACTATTCTTTAAACTTTTTCCACTGTTCATTAATATATCCAGCACTCCAATAGTGAGGCCATTTTCCTATACCGCCCATGTTCCTGTGCCGTTGTTGAAGTCCGTCCAGAGGCCGGTGTGTCTTTTAAAGTGAAATCCAATACTCCACTTCAAACGCGGGCAATCCAAAATTCCACAAGAAAGAACTTCAAAAAACAAGTCCGCTTTGACCGCACGGTTTTTTACTTTGTCGCGGCGAAAGTCATGTAGAAATAATACAGATAATTAACTTAAAATAATACAGCCGGTGAGGCACTAGTTAGCAGATCTTACGCAGGTCAATGACCCAGGTCCAGACAAGATTCTCCGTTGTGCATTTATTATGATCCAATATCATTGACAATGAACAGGTTTCCATATGGTTGGTTCCTTTATGGCTTTCCTTTCTTGTGGTTGGAAAACCCTGTGGCTCGAAACACCCTGGTAAAAAACCGTTTGCCTACTACTAGTGCTCTGGCTCCCACCACCCACCTGTCTCCAATATATTCAATTACATCAGGTGCTCTAATCACCCAGTGCCCAAAACATGCCTTCAAAATAAAAGCATAGAAACTACTTTAACTTATGACACTAACTAAGACTACATATAAATAAATGATAATAATAATAATAATAATAAACACTATAAACAGCAAGAAAATACATTTTAAACTATTAAATAATATAAAGAGATATATATATAGCTCGAACACTCCTCTAGGAGGGTCTGGGCCTGGGGCATGCTCCCCCAGGAAGATGCTTTTTTTAAATATTTAAGTTAAAAGCATCAATATGGTGCACTTTGAAAGCAAAATTAGGAGATCTATGGATACCCATATGAAACAGAACTGGAAGCAGATTAGCTTTTTCTTTATGGATATTTTACTAATCACTCCCCTTTTAAACTGTATTCTTGTGTTACTGTCCTAGTGGCGAAGTCACGCCCATACCTCCGGTCCATGGGACCTTAGGTTTGTTTGAGACAAGCGAGACCTGCGCAATTTCCATCAAGGTCTTGCTTGTGCGTTGCATGATGGTTAGTAATTTTGTCCGACTTGCTCTGGAGGCTCGCCTACATGAGACGTTGAAATCTCGCGGGACAAAGACGCCCGCAGCCTTGAGAGCGAGGCGCGGCCAAGTTCCTCTCTTATCATCATGAAATTCATATCTATATATGTTATACTATACTTGCACTGCTTACCGTTGTCATACTTTATATATCTTAGCATATTCATACACACTGTTCATGCTCACAGGCTGATATCTAGTGTATTCATACCCCTCACTGTTTATTCATCATTCAATTCATTGTATATTTTATTCTGTAGATTGTGTACATTACTTTTCACTTTACTGCTTGTTGCACCTGGTTAGAAGCTAAACTGCATTTCGTTGTCTCAGTACCTGCAATATGTGCAATAACAATAAAGTTGAATCTAATCTTGAGCAGGAACAAATGTATTTACTTAGTACATATCTGACATTAACGATTAAACACATGTGTGCATTCTTAAATGCAAACCGAGTCAAGCCTACTTTCGAGGCGAGCCGCAACGCGTCTCAAACAAGCCTCTTATTTCAAAATGCTCGCCTGAAGTCGGACAGCTCGGAGTCGGTTTCGTCTTCTTCTTCTTCTTCTTCTCTCGGTTTTTTGGCGGATTGCAAACAACTTTAAGGTGCATACCGCCACCTCCGGAGTCGGCTTGACTCGGTTTGCATTTATAAAGAATGCACACATGTGTTTAATCGTTAATGTCAGATATGTACTAAGTAAATACATTTGTTCCTGCTCAAGATTAGATTCAACTTTATTGTTATTGCACATATTACAGGTACTGAGACAACGAAATGCAGTTTCAACTGAAACCAGTGCAATTGCAACAAGACGGCCGCGGCAGTCTGACACTTTTAAACTGTTAAGAACAGTCAAGCTGGCTAATGCCAAAACAACAGACATTTTTTAACAGACGTATAACCTTTTACAGAGTCTGTAAAAGGTTATACGGATTATATAATATACAAAATATAAACGTACATATACTATACTTCATATAGTAAACAAATCTCTTCACTCAGGTATTTTTCCACAGGCCCTGAAAACTGCAGTTATTAAACCGCTCTTAAAAAAGAATAATCTAGATGCTTCAGTAATGAACAATTACAGGCCCATATCAAACCTGCCATCTCTAGGTAAAATCATTGAAAAAGTTGTTTTTCAACAGTTGAGTAATTTCTTGCATTTAAATAGTTGTTTCGATGTGTTCCAGTCAGGCTTTCAGCACTGAGACTGCTCTTGTAAAGGTCTTCAATGACATCCACTTAAACACAGACAGTGGCAGAACTTCAGTGTTACTATTATTAGATCTCAGTGCTGCGTTTGACACTGTTGACCACAACATATTACTCGACCGACTAGAAAACTGGGTGGGACTTTCGAAAAACAGTTCTAAATTGGTTTGAATCCTACTTAAAGGACAGAAACCACTTTGTTTCTATAGGTAAATACACATCTGAGTTGACAAATATGACATGTGGGGTACCTCAAGGCTCCATCTTGGGGCCTCTTCTCTTTAACATCTACATGCTACCACTGGCTCAGATAATGAAAAACAACAACATAAGTTACCATAGCTATGCGGATAACACACAAATGTACGTAACAATTTCACCAGGAGATTATGCTCCAATTCAAACACTGAGTAAGTGCATTGAACAAATCAATGATTTTAAACAAAGATAAAACTGAGGTAATGGTTTTTGGAGCCAAGGCAGAACGTATAAAAGTTAGCTCTGAGCTTCAGTCTGCAATGTTCAAAACAACAGATAAAGCCAGAAATCTAGGTGTAGTCATGGACTCTGACCTGAGTTTCAACAGTCACATTAAAACAGTTACTAAATCAGCCTACTATCACCTAAAGAATATATGTGTCACAGCAGGATTTGGAAAAACTTGTCCATGCTTTTATCTTCAGTAGACTGGACTACTGCAATGGTGTCTTCACAGGTCTCACTAAAAAATCTATTAGAAAGCTGCAGCTGATTCAGAACGCTGCTGCTCGAGTCCTCACTAACACTAAGAAAGTGGATCACATCACTCCAGGTCTGAAGTCTTTACACTGGCTTCCTGTGTGTCAAAGAATATATTTCAAAATACTGCTGCTGGTTTATAAAGCTTTGAATGGTTTAGGCCCAAAATACATTTCTGACCTCCTGCTAAATTATGAACCATCCAGATCTCTCAGGTCTTCAGGGACTGGTCAGCTTTCTGTCCCCAGAGTCAGAACTAAACATGGTAAAGCAGCGTTCAGTTATTATGCTCCAAATATCTGGAACAAACTCCCAGAAACCTGCAGGTCCGCTGCAACTCTGACTACTTTTAAATCCAGACTAAAGACTTTTCTTTTTGCCGCTGCTTTTAATTGAACTATTCACATCTTAAACTGCACTGTAATTTTATCCATGTATTTTTTTTTTTTTTCTTTTAATGTTTATTTTATTATCTTTTCTTTTAATGACTGATTTTAAATGCCATTGTCTTAATGTCTTTCGTTTTTTGTAAAGCACTTTGAATTGCCTTGTGTTGAAAGGTGCTATATAAATAAACTTGCCTTGCCTTGCCTTACATATAAAACAACATAAAACATAACATTAAAAAAAAACATTCCGTATAACACACTTTTTTTTAACAGACGTATAACCTTTTACAGACAGGCTGGCTAACGCCATGTTCATCTCACAATTCAGTGTTTCTTTAGATTACTATGCAGAAAAAGAATGTCATCAACTGTTCCTGGTTTCAATTGGCTTCTCCTTTCTGAGACCACAAATCCAGCCGTGGAAAAATCTCGCTCACTCGCGGCGCTTGAAGCTGGAATGGAAAGAATCGAACGAGCAATGTGTGCCACATTCGGAAACCAGGTTGCATGCTCCTTCCACCAGCTGAGAACATCGAAATTATCCTCCCTCTGTGACTTGGAGTCGATGTATGCGCTCACTTCATCCTGAGTGCACTCATCGCTGGAAGAGGAATCCTCGACGTCGGATAATCCCTCCGATTGTCTAGCTCTCTTCTCGGGCGGTGCTGAACTGACAGTGGCAACACGTTGTGTGGGCGATGCACACCTCTCTTTTATGTCTAGAGGTGCGAATAGAGGGCGCAAGATTAAGCATATGCAATTTTATAAACTTTACATATAGATTTCCTAATATTTTACATTTCATATTTTAAATTATGAAAATAGACAAGCAGGCCAATAAGCATATACAATACAGTAACAGTGGGCTAATACTGTAACGTTAGGACAGTAACTTTTTTCCCAATTCTACCTCAATTTAATTTGAATACAGTATGAAATAAACTATGAGATCACTTGTATTTTCCTTCGGCCTTACCGTTCACAAGACGCCGCACTTCGTTGTGCACTGTTTCCATTGAATGTTCCTCCACAAGCAGCTTCAGACTTTTCAGCTTTGGGTGCAAAAACATGGCCAGTTTGTGCAAGAGGTGTGTCTCGTACTTTTCAACCAGAATTCTGAGACATTTTGCCTTTAGAGAGGAGAATGTCAGGTTGTCAGTGGAGGATGGTTGCAGGTGGCGTTTGAGGCGATCGAGCCACACAGCGGTGAGGTGAAGGTTTGGAGTTTTGGATGCCTCCAGTGCCTTAGTAGCCTCCTTGAATCTCTGAAGAAACATCACCATTGCCTTCAAAGTGTCTTCGCTCAAGTCGTTCAGACGACCCTCTTCCCCCCTTTCCAACAGCAGTGCACGAACGTGCTCATATTGACAGCTGATCGACTCGAGCATTGTGTGGACTGAGTTCCAGCGCGTTTCCACTGATGCTTTTAACGTCTTTTTAAGACGATTCTGGAGACTCGTTTGCTTAAAGTAAGTTACGAGTGACTTTGCCCCCGTGACAAGCGTAGTCACTTCCTCTCCAAACGCATCTTCTTGGCTTGGTTTCCCGATCGTAGTGGTGTTAAGGATGTGTGCAGCACAGCTCAGTCTTGTGACGTAGCAAAGGGCTGCCACTATGTTTGAACCCCTGTTTGTCACATACACCAGTTTGGTGAATAAATCCTCAATGCTGTATCTCCGCAGGGCTTGGATTATTGCTGGTTTGATATTATCAGACGTTTTACGCAAGGTACTATCCAGTGTGCGAACTATACGACCGTCTCCGGGGGAGCCGGGATTGTTATTTTTTTTGCGGGGGGAGGGGGGGGGGGGTTTAATGCTGATCCGTGCATTAATAGCAACAGCACAGACATAGGCCTATTATAAAGAGAAAATCTGTTGCACACGGGGTGGTGCCACAGGTCTACATTTACATGAAACGTCCCGATGGATCATGTTCATGTCAACAGATTTCCCGAGCATGTATGGGCTACGCAAACGTCAATCAACTTGACAATAAATAATCCACGGACCACCAATGTAACGTTTGACTGTTTAATTAAATCAACTTAAAATGACTCAAAAATGTGATCCACTCACTCCACTGTTGGCTGGTCCAGCCAGCCGGCGGCCACGGGACCACCGCAGCAACTTCGCCCCCCCCATCTCGAGCAGCAGGCAGGGAGGAAGGAAGAGGAAGAACAGGTGGGGTGGTCATCAGCAGCATCATCATCTTCTTCCACATCTCCTTCGACCTCTACTATGGTAGTTGTAGTCATCAAGTTAGCTTCTCTTGGCTCGTCTTCTTGTGTCTCTTCAGCCCCCAAGTTAACGTTAGCTGTCAAGTTAGCACTAGCACTGACGTTAGCTCCCTCCTCTCTCGGTTCTGTTGTAGCAGCAGTCACAACGTACGACGTGCTACCACCAGCTACATTCGGTTGGTCTTCTTGACCAGGTTGTTTGGCCGTCTTTTTAAAGAAATTGCCCAAGGTAAGTTGTTTTTTTCTTTTCGACATGTCAGCAGCAGCAACAATGCCTGGTAAACATGCAATGCTAACTAAACGAGCTTGTGAGTGAGTGGGTAGTGGGTGGAGCTGCGGGCAGCGTGCAAGCAGGCGCCACTTTTTTTCATGAATCATAAACTCTAAATATAATTTTATTTCACTTATTTTACACCTTTGAAAAAAAAACATGCCCAAAATGGAATTTATTTGGTCATCATATCAGTATTTTAGAGAGCTCCCCCCAAATTTCACAAACCATGTTCCCAGGGGAGCTCAGGTCACCACTAGGGGAGCTATAGCTCCCCCTGCTCCCCTCCAGTTCGCACCCTGGTACTATCCCATTCCGACGTAGAAAGCACCCTTTCGACTAGCTCCCACTTGCTATTGATGTAATGTATTGTGTGACAAAGGTAGCTTATTTTCCGATAATCGGTCCACATGTCTAAAGTGACTGCTCTATTGTACTCACTCATCTGTTCTCTCAGCTCAGGAATTATGCTTTGGCGTATGTCTTCTGCATATTTTGTCACTCTGCGAGATATTGTTGTCGGATCTGGTAACAGCTGCATTGCATCGACACGGCCAGCCCGCGCACCAATGTCAATCAATCCCTGTGCTAATCCAGTGAAACCATCGCCACACACCGTTTCGAATGATCTAACATCACTGCAGACACATTGTACTGCTAATTTGGACACAGTCTCCTTGTCTTCCCTTTTGGGTGCTTTAAGTTATTGGTGAAGTATTGATTGATTGGTCTTGTACCTGTGGCATTGGCAGCGCAGGTCGACTCCATATGTTTTTTCAATGATGAAGTACCTAGCTTGCGGCTATCATAGGCCAACACTTTTTTGCACTTCTTGCAAGCAGCGAACCCAGCGACCTGGTTATGTTCTCCATCTAGGATGAGTCCAAAAGCCTCCCAGACAATGGATTTGGCTCTTGATGAAGAGTTTTCAGCAATACTGTATTCTCCGCTGGAGAGCTTCGCCTTTATCGGCTCAGTCATTTTGAATGTGGCACGCTCAGCAGCAGATTGGCGCCGGTGCAGATGTTATGATTGTGCGCGGGCCCGCGGGGGAGAGTGGTCAGAGGTTATGCGCCGGCCCGCGGGGGAGAGGTCATAGGATTTAAACATTACATTAAATTATCATTTTTATATATTTATTATGCAACACCCACGATCCGACCTGCATCTTCTTTGTTTTACCCGGACCCGAACCCGAATTTTTCATGTTGAAAAAATACCACCCGCGAATCACTGTTTTCGCGGGTACCTGTCCCGATGCAGGATACTGAGGCAGGCAGACAGACAGCTTTGCATGACATTCTTCTGGACGTGTTTCATTGTGGTGATAGTGAGGGTAGACAATCAAAGACAGTAGTGACGGCCATCTTGGTGACGTGTGTTGTTGTGCGAGACCAGAGATGTAGTTCATTGAGCGTTTCACACAAAAAAATGTGTTACTTAACAGTTTTACGACACATTCTTTTTTTTTGACTTGCAAAATTATCTTTTAAATTGACAAACATCATATGTGTAATTCGTGGCACAATTCAAACGGGATCGAAAGATAATCTTTCTCTCTCCATTGACTTCAATACATACTTTTTCCGAAATAAGGTCCCATGGAGGTCCCCCGGAAGGGGAGGGACTTCGCCACTCTATAGTATTTCATACCCGTTTTTCATTTATTCTCTTATTCCTTAATAACTATAATGATCATATAAAGGTGTTCCTCGCAAATACTTGTTTACATAAATGGTGACCAAACCGTTTGAGACCCACTGCGATAACCTACACTAAAGTTAACTATCTAAACACTGAGAGTCCTTACCTCACTGAGCTGAGGTTATACGATCCTCTCAGTCTGACAGGAGAGGACTCTCCTCCACCTTGGTGTAGAAACAGCTCTTTATATCCGTTAGCATAGCTAGCTAACCAGATGCTAACAACAACATTCTACGTTACCGCTCGTGCACTCACAAAATGCACTCGTGCCACACACACACAGAGCCGAGCTTGAATGAAACACAGAGACTCAGAAGTACTTGTACTGTCTGTATCATATTATTTTCGATGGCTTTACTGTATAATCAGTGTAACAGATGAACAGATCGCCACTGGGCTTTCATCTAAACACACAGCCACGTAATGATAACAAAACAAAGGTCGGGGGTCATTGGTCAAGCAACACACCAATCAGAGAGCAGCAGTGAGCACACCTCAGGCTGTGTTTTATATTTGTATTCTTTATTTCTGATTTATTTCACACAAAAAACTTTTAGTGGAAACGTTTTCACTTATATGTTTAAAAAAGAAAAACGGCAAAGTGGCAAGGCTAGCCCACCCTGCGTTGGGGGGGCACAGTGACTCATTTGGGGGGGCCGCGAATTACCCCCCATGATGCCGACCCTGGCCAGGTGTCTTTGTGCAGGGTCCAGGGTATTGCTTGAACACAACAAAAAGCTCCCATGAACATACAGTGGGGCAAAAAAGTATTTAGTCAGCCACCAATTGTGCAAGTTCTCCCACTTAAAAAGATGAGAGAGGCCTGTAATTTTCATCCTAGGTATACCTCAACTATGAGAGACAAAATTAGAAAAAAAATAATCCAGAAAATCTGAATTTATTTGTACATTATGGTGGAAAATAAGTATTTGGTCAATAACAAAAGTTCATCTCAATACTTTGTTATATACCCTTTGTTGGCGATGACAGAGGTCAAACGTTTTCTGTAAGTCTTCACAAGGTTTTCACTCACTGTTGCTGGTATTTTGGCCCATTCCTCCATGCAGATCTCCTCTAGAGCAGTGATGTTTTGGGGCTGTCGCTGGGCAACATGGACTTTCAACTCCCTCCAAAGATTTTCTATGGGGTTGAGACTGGCTAGGCCACTCCAGGACCTTGAAATGCTTCTTACGAAGCCACTACTTCGTTGCCCGGGCGGTGTGTTTGAGATCATTGTCATGCTGAAAGACCCAGCCACGTTTCATCTTCAATGCCCTTGCTGATGGAAGGAGGTTGTCACTCAAAATCTCACGATACATGGCCCCATTCATTCTTTCCTTTACACGGATCAGTCGTCCTGGTCCCTTTGCAGAAAAACAGCCCCAAAGCATGATGTTTCCACCCCCATGTTTCACAGTAGGTATGGTGTTCTTTGGATGCAACTCAGCATTCTTTCTCCTCCAAACACGTCTAGTTGAGTTTTTACCAAAAAGTTCTATTTTGGTTTCATCTGACCATATGACATTCTCCCAATCCTCTTCTGGATCATCTAAATGCTCTCTAGCAAACTTCAGACGGGCCTGGACATGTTACTGGCTTAAGCAGGGGGACACGTCTGGCACTGCAGGATTTGAGTCCCTGGCGGCGTAGTGTGTTTACTGATGGTAGCCTTTGTTACTTTGGTCCCAGCTCTCTGCAGGTCATTGACTAGGTCCCCCCGTGTGGTTCTGGGATTTTTGCTCACTGTTCTTCTGATCATTTTGACCCCACGGGGTGAGATCTTGCGTGGAGCCCCAGATCGAGGGAGATTATCAGTGGTCTTGTATGTCTTCCATTTTCTAATAATTGCTCCCACAGTTGATTTCTTCACACCAAGCTGCTTACCTATTGCAGATTCAGTCTTCCCAGCCTGGTGCAGGTCTACAATTTTGTTTCTGGTGTCCTTTGACAGCTCTTTGGTCTTGGCCATAGTGGACTTTGGAGTGTGACTGTTTGAGGTTGTGGACAGGTGTCCTTTATGCTGATAACGAGTTCAAACAGGTGCCATTAATACAGTTAACAAGTGGAGGACAGAGGAGGCTCTTAAAGAAGAAGTTACAGGTCTGTGAGAGCCAGAAATCTTGTTTGTTTGTAGGTGACCAAATACTTATTTTACCGAGGAATTTACCAATTAATTCATTAAAAATCCTACAATGTGATTTCCTGGATTCTTTCCCCCCATTCTGTCTCTCATAGTTGAAGTGTACCTAGGATGAAAATTACAGGCCTCTCTCATCTTTTTAAGTGGGAGAACTTGCACAATTGGTGGCTGTCTAAATACTTTTTTGCCCCACTGTATATTTAGTTACCACCAAGTGACGTTTCCAGCCTCATGCTCTTCTGACACTGGACACTTGACCTGGTAGTAATGTACATGGAAGCATTGTCTTGTGTGAGGAATGTTGTTTCTGTCTTTTACATGTTCTTCTGTCCAGCACCACCATTTGTTGTCTGGATGTGCATGCTTTTGTAAAATAGATTCCAGGGCATTGTTCCCCTGGTGGGGGCTACAACATGGTGGTTCAATTAGGTCTTAACTTAATATCTCAGCATTAAACATTGAATATACTGGGAGCAATGTTCAGCAACAAGTTGAGTCCCCCTCTCCTCGTCCATCTATAATCTTGCATTCTGAGGGCATGGAACATTACATTACATTACATTACATTACATTACATTGCATTTAGCTGACGCTTTTGTCCAAAGCGACAATAAGTACATACGACCAGGAAGACACAGCCCTGAAGAAAACAGAATCATATAAGTACATCAGGTATCATAGAGCCAAACATTTCAAGTGCTACTTGAAACATAAGCTACCAGTCAAGGTCCAAAGCTTGAGCTGGGATGTTGAGGTTCTGATTTCCTGTTGCTGGGTTACTCTGAGCCTTATTTAATCAATTTTATTTTCCTCAACCCAGGATGTTGTCTATTATTTTGTGAATGACAACTTTTTTTTAACATTGATGGAAGTGTTAAATATCTAGAACATATGAAAAAACACCATGGTATGCAGGAGAAAAGTAATACAACCATAAATCCTGAAAGGGACTAATGAGAGAGGAAGTATGAAGTAGAGGGGAAGGAAGCCATTTCTCCCAAAGCTGAGAGGAGATGCATTCCACTGCAAATTGTCAGCTTGGCCATGTATAGTGTGAGAATTCTATCTGATAACAGTTTTTTTGACGTCATACAAGTCAACAGATGATTGCCAAATGGATATTGTCCAAATCAACATCTTTCTGATAGGGTTATAGGGAAATGGCCAACATGTGCTTTCTTTGTTGAGGCTAACGCTGAGTGGCTCCTTCTGTGATGTTTACAACATCGATACCAATCAAACTTCAAGCATCGTTCCAAACATCCCTCCTGTTTTACAGCCCCACATGCAATTGCATAATGTCAACACAGAGTTTTATCTTTCCCTCCAAAATCTAAACACCATGTGAACTCTGCAAATGAATGACAAACAGTGCTCACAGAGAAACATTAGATGGACCTTGAATTCATTAGATGTAGTTAGTGCTGTATGATCCTGTCATTCCATGATATCTGAAGCTGGCAGCAGCCCTAGTGGATCCAGTCATGTACATTTTTTCAAGTCTGGGGACCATAAAGAAAATGCTAGGTCGGGAACTCTTGGACTAACTGCCAACCTTGACCATCATAAAAACATGAAATGCTTCTTTTAACAATCAAATAATGTCACATTAATAAACCAGGGTCATTTTTCTGGAAAACAAGTACTTTGACTTGTATATTTAGTGAAATAATATTTTAAACAAAGGGCTGGAGCATTTTTAGATTGTTATGTAAGAACTTTCTGAATATTTCTCTCCCCGCTTTTCAAAGCACAGGAATGTAGCAGCTGATTCTTGGCCACGTTAATTTATTAAGTCAACTATTACTTTTTTAATGTTTATACTAGAAACACAATCTTTCCCTAACAGTTAACCAAGAGCTATGTGTGTCTAAACAGAAGTACAACATATATCTATCATTCTTGAATTGCTCAAGAGACATGACATTTAACACATGGTCAGTGAACATTTTTCAAATACATTCAGGATCAACATCATGCAAGATACATTTGTTATTAAAATATTTCTTCATAATGTTGATAACAATCTGTATGGCATTAGGTTTCTTACAAAAGTATCTGCTGCATCCAAATAATAGTATATAATACTTTCTGATAGTTTACATATGAAAATCAGCTTGCAAAACAGGCATAGAAGATAGCAAAGTGCTTTCTGCATGCAACAAATGCAACTGCAACAATTTCTGTTACAAATATTAAAATATATTTTACTTGTAGTAGTTTAGCTGATTTATAGCATTGTAAGTCTTAGAGTATACAAAGGTAATCTTTATATTGTGAATTGTATTCCACGGCTATATTTCTCTTTCTTCTAGTGTTGATATATTTATTCAATTTATAACTGTGTTTTTCAGTCAGTCAGTCCACGAGTGACAGACTAAAATGTCAGTCGTGGACTAGATTACACAAATGAAGAACTTTACCTGGGGCTTAGTCAACTGTGTGTTGAGTGTGGCGCTGGGGGATGTAGACCATCATTGCTGTGGTTGAATTTGAGCTAACTTGCTAACTGAAGCTACTCCGTTTCACCGGTCTGCCAACAGCTCCACGCCCGAAATACGGCCTTCCTGCGGCACTGAGGACGAGTGAAGGATGCTGGTCGTTTTCTTCTTTCTGCCACTTGAAATATTATCCAATAAACACACAGACACAGATCATGGCTGTAATAAAGTGGTCTTACCCCATCCGTTAATATAAAAAACATCAGAAATACCCCACTTGTAAATGTCCAAAGCTTCTATGTGTCATGATAACAAGAGTTGCTAACAAGTGTCTAAATGAGTTAACCAAACATCATTACACCGAACATTAGCTGCCTTTAGCTTAGCGGTGGTGATGTGCCAACCCAGTCTCACGGCATTTCGTGTTATAGTCACAAAATTAATTTAATCTATTGATTCGTGTTCACCATCACGATTTTCCCCTTTTTTTCGTGTCACACAGAACGTGTTTTAAAAGCAATGTATTTCTATTGGTAGTGTGTTTCGTGCCTGCAGCACGTCTTTTTGTCCGGTCGGGTCTTGGAAGACCGGAAGCTGCGGGGTTCATAAAAACATGTTCTTACTCAATATCAAGCCACGATTATTGTTTTTATTTTAAATTGTATAATGTCGGACTTTTATTGCCGTCCGTGAGGAACAGAAATGGGGCTCAGAGCCTCAGAATACTGAAATCTGTATTTTTTAAATCTTTTTTTCCTTATAATTTGTTATTATTTGGTGCAGGCACGAAACATACTACCAATATAAATATATTGCTTCGAAAATCGTTCTGTGTCAGAATACTGAAATCTGTATTTTTTTAAATCTTTTTTTTCTTCTAATTTGTTATTATTCACATTGCTTTTAAAATCGTTCTGTGTGACACGAAAAAAGGGGAACATCGTGTTGGCGAACACGAATCAATAGATTCATTTCGTATATATAACACAAAATGCCGTGAGACTGGGTTGGATGCGCAGCCATGTGACCGAGATGTAGTTCCTTAGCCTAACATAGCTTTTCACTTCTTGTGATTGCATTTACGCTTTAAAAAAACATAAAAGTGGTGTTTATATTTAGAGATTAACCAGCTGAAATAAACGTGTGAATATCATAAACATGTGTTTGACACAGGTTTTATTTTCTGTAATATTCTGAAAAGCAATGGAAAAATCCTATTGCTTTTTGTCAAAGGACCCCTTGCAAGGCTAACTTTCGGGGTTGGCCTCCACAAAATGCAAGTTTTGGACATTAAGGAGTAGGGTATTAATTGCCATATTTTACATCTTAGAACAAAACCTGAACATCTGTTAAGCATGTGTTAACTACAGATAGCATCGAACCCAACACATTTAAAAAGCTGACTTTGAGTGGTGAAGCTTTCAACGCACGCCGCTGTGTGGACAGGCCGTTACGGCCCTTACACATGGCGGCGTGCGTTGACTCTTCAACGCTTCTGTCCATTCACTTTGAATGGGGTGACGTCACATTTCGCCGAACTGCATTGTGGGAGCAAAGCGTAGCTTCTCTCGCGGTGCTCGCTGCAAAAGTAGAGCAATGTTCTACTTTTGACGCCTCGACGGAGGCGTCAGCCAATCAAATCCCGCTTATGCAAATCTGCCAGTACAAACGCTAGCCAATCAAGCCGCGTGTATGCTGGGAGAGCCAGACCGCAGTTCATTTCCTCATATGCCAAAAAATGGAGGAGAAAATAATCGTAGCGGTAGGGAATCACCCGGTGCTTTATGATCAGTCTCTGTTCACCTACCGGGATACAAACCGGAGGAACCAGGCATGGAGGGAGGTGGCAGAGACAGTGGGTGAAACTGGTAGGTTTTCGCCTGTTTGGGGAGTTTATATCCAGTGTACTTCATTTGACAGCTAGCAGGCATAGACAGTATTTAGCCAGCATGGAATGTTGCGTAAAATAGCACCATAGACATTAATGTCATAAATGTTCATCATATAAAGTGTGACATGTAAAACCTTTTATGCAATTGACAGGAGAGATTCATGTGATTGGTTGTTGGTCGTGTTGCTCGCGTAAACTCCCCAAGCTCAAGACACGCCCACTGCCAAGCGGCAACGCATGCCGTCGTGTGTAGGGGCCGTTACTGTGGCAGACAGGGGCTAGTCAGTTAGCATGCTAATTTCAGTTGATATCTCTAGTACAACACATCACTTTGATATCAACAACACTGTTATCTTTTCACATTTTATTGATCATGTTAGTTCTTTTTTTATGTATGTTCTGGCAAATTTTACACAATGTACCTTTAAAGACCTTTCCTTAAACTGCTTTCCCTCACTGGCACTTAACTAGGGAATATCTCTTCACATGAAACTACTGCCACAGCGGTGGATTGTTAGGCAGGAGGTATAAATAAACAAGTAAATTGTGGGATATTCTCACAGCTCTCAGGAAACATCCATTACCGCGGATACGCCTTGCTTCTGTTCCTGCCAGCTCCTGAGACCAGCTGTTGTGTAATAGGTTGTTTTTGCTGTTTCCCGGCAAATGAAAAAAATGAACAATGAAAAATCACTGGAGCCTTTATTAAAGGCATGAATGCATATCACATCAAGATTCAAAACATAGTTCATTGTTATTTTACTTGCATAAATAAAAAATGCAATTGACACTACTCATTTAAGCTGTTGCACCATGGAGCCTGACTATCACTACATGCACTCCCTGAAGATATGTTATCTAATTTTGGTGGGGGAAAAACACATTTTCTAAGAGCAGACAGAATTGTCTGCAATATGCCTGGGAAGGATATACATATGTCTATGTTTTCAGAACAATTCTGACAAGAAAATATCAAATATACCAGTTAAAGGTCCCATGTCATGCTTTTCTGGTTATGACCCATCCCCTAGTGTGTTATGTAGCCTTTTATGCATGTAAACGGTCTGCAGAGTCACAAACCCTCAAAGTACACCCTGTAGGGAGTAGCCTACAACTCTAACACAGAAAAGACCTGTCTATACGCCTCTCCCTCTATCACACTAAATGCGCTATTGCCACACACACACACACACACACACACACACACACACAGTTTTTTCACTGACTCACATCTGAACATCACTGAAGAAAAATACTGTTACTTCTCCTGAATCTTTTACTGATTAACGACTCACAAGGGAGTTGGTAGCGTGTGTGATTCCAACTCCACTTCCGTCACAAAGATACTGACAATCATTGAAATTATTGTTTGTGATCATGAGAGGAGCTCAGGTAAAAACTTATAAACCACAACTTCTAAAAGACAGAGGGATAGAGAAATGGGAGGGTGTCATTCATGTTTATGGCACCCTTTCTCTGTCTCTCTCTCTCTCACACACACACACACACACACACACGCACACACACACACACACACACACACACACACACACACACACACACACACACACACACACACACACACACACACACACACACACACACACACACACAGAGCCGAGCTTGAATGACACAACCACACGTGTATTTCCATGCTTCAGCTTCAGCTCCGCGGATTTCTCAGCCAGGGTGTGTGTGTGTGCTCCAACAATCCGTTTAGGACAGAGAGTGCATACACATACTATGGGCTAGTTGCACAAGATGGCGTCTATCGACTTCCGGAGGCTGGGTGTGCGGTTGTAAACTTCAGGTCTACAGTAGAGCGGTAGAGGGAAGAGCGATAGATAGTGTATAGATAGCGAGAGAGATAGCGAATAGATATTATATAGGCACTATTTTACACTCGTCTCCAAGACCTACCGAAGGTTAACATCAGTGATATACATCGGCTGGTACAAGCGGCAGGCTCATCCCCTAGGACAGGGGTGGCCAACCCGCGGCTCTCGAGCCGCATGCGGCTCTTTGCCTAGTTTCATGCGGCTCTTCAGTTCATATCGAATTGTATATGTGTGAGTTTGGGGGAGAGACACTGTCTCCTGACAAGTGTTGCACGGTGTACCGATACTTGAAAGGTACCGCGATACCCTGCCGTTAAAAACGTTACGATTCCTCCGTTTCATTAGTATCAGTACTTTAAGAATGACGGGGGAAAGTACTCCGGTGAGAAAGCGCCGTTTAATAAGAGCCGTGTGTGTTCAGCGCTCTGCTTCCACTCCCTGCACTGCAGCCGTGCCTGCAGTCCCGCCCCTCTCAAGCACGCTCTAAGTGCCTCCCCTCTCTCGTGCACGCGCTAGCTGCCAGAGCATGTGAGAAAACGAGAAGCATGGCTGCAAGTGGGAGTGCAACTGCCGCTGCGCCTCGACTTGTTGACAGAAAAGACGCCAGATGCGAAATTTGGAAGTATTTGAGCACTATCTCTGACAGTGAGGGCAAGCCTACGGACACCACGAGGCCTGTCTGTCAGACATGTATTAATTTGATTTAATACTGTGATGCCCCTGTGGGTGCATCAGTAGAGAGGAGGTGGCTGTGGTGATTGGTGTTTGCTGTTTGCATTGATTGCAGTAACTCAGGGCACCTGGGTCTGGTGTCCTGCAGCTATTTAGAGCCTCTCTGCTCCTCTCTGTGCTCTCTCTGCTTTCCCGTACAGGCCCCGGTGTTGTTAAGTATATGTTGTGGTTACTCTATTTGCTTTACTCTGTGCACTTCAACACTCTCACACATACATATTCATACAACCCTCACCCTGCATTTACACTACTGATACCACTGACGTCCACACCTCATGCCTTACTTATTGTTGTACTTCAAATAATTTGGCTAATTTGGATTGTTTCCTGTAAATAAACACATTTTGATAACCGTTGACATGGTGTGTCTCCTCTTTGTTGTGGCCTTTTGAGTCAGGTCATAACAAATACGAATTCTTGTCATTTATTGTATTTATTGTTCTCATTGTTTAAAAGTTTGTGTTATGGTTCTGGTGTGAAATAAAGCACAATAATTACATTTAAGACTGTTTCCCTTTTTTTAAGAAAAGTATCGAAAAAGAATCAGAATCACAATTCTTGACTTGGTATCGAAACTAAAATGTTGGTATCGTGACAACACTAGCTACTCCTGACAGTTAAACCTGATATTTAGTAGGTCTGTTAAGTATTGAATGCTGATCATTCTGACGTCATTTGGCCGGTCAAAGTTGTTTGGGCTCGGATAAAATCGCTCCGTTACTTTCGTCCCGTGTTACTTTCGTCCCGGCTCTGCCTAGGTGTGTGTGTGTGGTGTCAGGTGTCAGTATGAGAGGATGACAGCGCGTCTAATTTTGATGTGGCCCAAGAGCCAATCACAATAATACCTGCAAAAAATAAAAAATATATCCCAATGCCACAAAAATGCATCAGTGACCTGGTTGAAATCTTGTCTCCAGAAAACAAAAAACTGAAACAAGCGGTATCAGTGACTGTGTGTTTGATGTGGCCCTTTGCAGTAAAATAGAAAAAATGTGGCTCTTAACCTCTGACTGGTTGGCCACCCCTGCCCTAGGAGCAAAAGAGAAAAGGGGTTCAAGATGTAGCTACATATCCAGTTACATCGACAATTATGAAGGTAAGTGACAAACAAAGCTAACTTTGACAACTGTCTTGATACAGTGTAAAGTGTTTTAATTATGTACTATTACGTTTTTTTGGATAACATGAATGATATTCAATTCCCCACAGTTTCAAACAAAGATCTACCTTCAGGGAGAGTGAGCATCAGGGCTAGCTGTTACAGGTCCATGAGAAAGCATGAAAAGCCTCACGATCTCAGAGTAGGGAGGAAAATAAAAAGTGTTAATCGGTTCAAAGCCTCAATCAGGTTCATGTTCTGGGGTTTTCAATCAATCAATCAATGTTTATTTATATAGCCCAATATCAAAAATGTTACATTTGTCTCAGTGGACTTCACAGTTTGTACAAAATATCAGTATGACAATACGACACCCTCTGTCCTTAGACCCTCACATCGTACAAGGAAAAACTTCCGAAGAAAACCCACAGTTTAAAGGGAAAAATGGGAGAAACCTCAGGGAGAGCAACAGAGGAGGGATCCCTCTCCCAGGACGGACAGACGTGCAATAGATGCCGTGTGTAAATTGAAAAGATAATACATTTGCAACATAGGTAGTACAAATGTTTGGAAATGCATGTGTGTATAATAGGAAGATGAATCCACGAGGATATCCATCCAGGACCTATGATCCAGGACCACAGCCACGACTCAAGATCCAGGGCTCGCGATGCAGGACACAGGACCGCAGGATCATCCATGACTCCGGATTCCATTGTATATAGACACCAAAAAGAAAGAAATTTGGGGAAGCTGGGTTAATCGGAACATGGGAGTACACAGGTATAGACAGAGAGAAGGAAGAAGTAAGATGTCCCCCGACAAACTAAGCCTATATCAGCAAAACTAGGGGCTGAATCTAATCAGCCCTAACTATAAGCTTTATCAAAAAGGAAGGTCTTACGCGCACTCTTAAAAACGGATAGGGTGTCTGCCGCCCGAACACAAACTGGAAGCTGATTCCACAAATGTGGAGCTTGATAAGAAAAGGCTCGGTCTCCCATTGTACTTTTAGAGACTCTAGGAACAACCAACAACCCTGCATTCTTGGAACGCAATGCCCTAGTAGGACAGTAGGGTATAATGAGTTCTTTAAGGTAAGATGGCGCCTGCCCATTAAGGGCTTTGTAGGCGAGAAGAATAATTTTAAATTCTATCCTGTGTTCTATAGGGAGCCAGTGTAAGGCAGCCAGAACAGGAGTAATGTAGTCCCTTTTCCTAACTCTGGTTAGTACACGAGCTGCAGCATTTTGAATCAGCTGAAGCGACTTGACTGACTTCTTGGTACACCCTGATAATAAAGAGTTACAATAATCCAGCCTTGAAGTAACAAATGCATGGACTAGTTTCTCTGCATCGTTTTGAGGCAAGATATGCCTGATTTTTGCAATGTTACGTAGATGGAAGTAGGCGGTCCTTGAAATTGATTTTATGTGGACGTTAAAGGATAAATCCTGATCAAATATAACACCAAGATTCCTTACAGTCTCACTGGAGGCCAAATTAATGCCATCCATAGTTAGTATATCTTTAGATAATTTGTTTCGTAGATTCTTCGGGCCAAGTACAATAACTTCAGTTTTGGTCGTATTTAACATCAAAAAGTTTAAGGTCATCCACTTTTTTAAGTCCTTGAGGCAGTCTTGAATTTTATTTAGATGATTAATTTCATCAGGCTTGATTGATAAATATAGTTGAGTATCATCCGCATAACAATGAAAATGTACAGAATGATTCCTTATAATAAGCATATATAATGTGAACAAAATAGGTCCGAGCACTGAGCCCTGTGGCACTCCATGGCTAACTTTGATTTGCGTGGAAGATTCATCATTGACACGTACAAACTGAGAGCGTTCAGATAGATAGGACCTAAACCAGCCTAAAGCAGTTCCCTGTATGCCAACTAAGTGCTCTAGTCTTTGCAATAAGATATCATGATCGATAGTATCAAATGCAGCACTGAGATCGAGCAAAACAAGAATAGAGACAAGTCCCTTGTCAGAGGCTATTAGAATGTCATTTCATAAAATAATAATAATATATAATATTTTTATAGCGCCTTTCAGGAAACCCAAGGTCGCTTTACAAGTCGGGTAGGGGGGGGGGGAGTAGGGGAAAAGAGGCAGACAGGTTAAGGGGGTGGGGGGGGGGAAGTAGCGGAAAGATAAACCTATTAAACTAACTATACAGTGGGGAAAACCTTGGTAAAAAGGTGCGTTTTGAGGGCTTTTTTGAAATTGTCCAGGGTTGGGGCGCTGCGGATTTCGGGGGGGGAGAGAGTTCCAGAAGGTGGGGGATGCCACACTGAAGGCTCTGTCACAGAAAGTCCGCAACCTGGTGCAGGGGGTGGAGAGGAGATCCTGTCCAGATGATCTTAGCTTCCGGGATGGAGTGTGGTAGCGGAGAAGGTCAGACAGGTATTGAGGGGCGAGGGCATGGAGGGATTTGTAAGTCAGAAGAAGGAGTTTATAGGTGATACGGTGCTTGACTGGGAGCCAGTGGAGGTGGATCAGGGTGGGGGTGATGTGCTGCCAGGGCTTGGTGTGAGTGAGCACCCTGGCAGCCGAGTTCTGCACATACTGGAGCCTGTCCAGGGCTTTACTGGGAACCCCGAACAGGACTCCGTTGCAGTAATCCAACCGGGAGGAGACGAATGCATGAATGAGTGTCTCGGCCACGGAATCAGAGAGTGATGGTCGTAGACGGGAGATGTTCCTGAGGTGATAGAAGGCAGATTTAGTGACGGATTTGATATGTGACTGAAATGAGAGAGTGGAGTCAAGGATGACACCCAGGTTACGGACTTCGGGAGACGGGGAGATGGAACAGCCGTCAATGTGGAGGAGGAGATCCCCAACCTTCCGGAGCAGTGCTTTGGGGGCCACAACCATGAGCTCAGTCTTCTTACTGTTGAGTTTGAGTAGATTTGCTGTCATCCAGGTTTTTATGGCATGGAGACAATTGACCAAAGACTGTGGAGGTAGTTGGGCGGATGGTGAGGTGCTGAGATAGAGCTGAGTGTCGTCAGCATAGCAGTGGAAATTGAGACCGAATTGACGTATGATCTGGCCAAGGGGGAGCATGTAAATGGTGAAAAGTAGGGGACCAAGCACGGAGCCTTGGGGGACACCATGGTTGACTGGGGCCGAGGGGGAGGATGAGCCGCTGATGCTAACAAACTGAGACCTGGTTGAGAGATAGGACTGAAACCATGACAGAGCTGTGCCAGTGATGCCAAGGTTGTCAGAGAGGCATTTCAGGAGGACTGTATGAGAAACAGTGTCAAAAGCAGCAGAGAGGTCGAGGAGGATGAGAATACTGATTTGTCCGGAGTCAGCAGCGAGAACGAGGTCATTAGTGATCTTGAGGAGGGCGGGTCTCTGTGCTGTGATGTGCTCTGTAGGCTGACTGTAGGGATTCGTGATGAACCTGGGCGGCGACTGCTCTTTCCAAGGTTTTGCTAAGGAAAGGAAGGTTGGAGATCGGTCGGTAGTTGTTCAGCTCCTCAGGGTCCAAACCAGGCTTCTTGAGGATGGGAGTGATGGAGGCGGCTTTGAAGCAGGAGGGAACTATTCCAGATGACAGAGAGGAGTTGATGATGTCTGTTATGATGGGGCAGAGGGTGGGAAGGCAGGCCTTGACCAGCACCGTGGGCATGGGGTCAAGGGAGCAGGTGGAGGCCTTAGCATTGGTCACCAGCTTCGAGACCAGTGGAACATCCACAGAAGGAGGAGAGAGAGCATTGGGGATTGAGGGGTTGAGCTGGGAGTGTGCATTTCTGTGTCAGGGGCCAGTGCAGAGAGGGGGATGGGCCGGGCACCAGGAGTTGTTGATGAATGGAGATCACCTTAGCCTGAAAAAAGTTGAGGAATTTGGAGCAGAGGTCAGGAGCTTCAGCAGTGTGCGTGGCAGGGAGGGGGCGGAGCAGTCGGTTGATGGTGGAGAACAAGGATCTGGGGTGATTTTGTTGTGAGGTGATGAGGGAGGAGTAGTAGGCGGTCTTGGTCTTGGAGAGAGCCTCCTTGTAGGACCTTACATGGTCCACCAAGGCCATACGGTGGACGGTGAGGCCAGTTCGTCTGGAAAGCCGCTCCAACCGACGACCAGTTTGCTTCATTGTGCGAAGATCAGAGGTGAACCATGGTGCCGGGCGGAGAAAATGCACCGTCCGGCTTCTGAGGGGAGCCAGAGAGTCCAGGCTGAGAGAGAGGGCAGTGTTGTAGCGGGCCACCAACACGTCCGGCGAGGTGTCGGAGAGAGCCGGGGCCATGTGGGTTATGAGGAGGTCTGATAGGGCTGATGCACTCACTGATTTGGTGTCTCTGAAGGTGATTGTGCGCCTGGGGCGCTGCTTGGGCAGGGGGATGGGGATGGTGAAGATGATGGCATGCCAGGTCTAGGCGCGGCAGATGAGAGGGGGGGGCACCAGTGGAGCAGACTAGATCCAGCGTGTGACCTTTGGAGTGGGTGGGGCCCTGGACATGCTGTGTTATGTTGAGGCAGTCCAGAAGTGACAGAAATTCTGCGGCAAAGCTACAGCTGGTGGAGTCGACGTGGATGTTAAAATCTCCCAGCAGATAGGTGGAAGGTGATTTAGAGCAGAGAGAGGACAGAAGCTCATTCAGCTCGGACATGAAGGTGGTGGAAGCTTTGGGGGGGCGGTAAATCAGGGCAACCTGGAGTAGAGGTGATCCGGAGAGCGAGAATGTAATACACTCAAATGATGTGATATTGGGAGAGGGAATCTCCCTGACCCGGATACCTGCTCGGTGGATAACAGCCAGCCCGCCGCCGCGGCCCGTGGAGCGAGGTTTATGGAGGTAAACATAGCCTGGGGGAGTAGCTTGGTTGAGAGCGAAGAAATCCTGCTGGTTCTGCCATGTCTCCGTTAAACATAAGAAATCAAGTTTCTTATCAATGATGATGTCATGGATGAGTAATGCTTTATTATTGAGGGAGCGGGTATTAAGCAGCATGAAGGTGGCTGCAGAGGAGACAGGAGGAGTGCTACTGTCAGAGCAGGCCAGGGGCTTCAAACAGCTGGTGCGCACGTGACGTGTGTTTAGATGACGTCGACAAGCAACACGGAAGTGCAGAGCCGATTGTACCACAGGAATACTAGAATTTGTGTGAATAAATTTGTAGCGGGATGATCTGTGTATGTAGCGGGGGCGCTGCAAGAGTCCTGATCTTATCTTATCTTATCTTTCTTACAGTGCAGACGCTTTTCTGCTTGCTCCTGCCTCTGCTTACTTTTTATGCTGATTTTCCTATTCTTATTCTCTGAAAACTTCGAGCAGCAGCTCCTGGACATTAACTTATCACTGGGACAGTTCATCTTCGTAAATAGACGGAGGGTTTCAGCCATATTTCAACATTTTTACGACGACCTCAGTCTTACAGTAGCGTGGCCTAGCAACAGCTAAAGCCTGGTAGGCTACTGCATGCTAGTTGGTAGCAAAATGCCTCCGTTCTCTACAGATGACTTCCACAAACTTATACAGAAGATGGCTGTGTTGGAAATGAAAATGCAACGGTTGGAAGTTAACGTGGAAGTGAATGGACTATGTCATGGGAATGACACCACTTTACCAGTGTTGCAAAATAATGGAGAAGGGTATGCTAACTCACAGCTAGTTAGCAGCTACAAGGATTCCAAGGAACAGGGGGCCTGTGTACTGGGTAATAAATCTACAAGTGGTAGTCCTCCCTGGAACTCTCTGGGTGCAAAGCCGAAGAGTAAATCATTTCCATGGGATTTGGGAGGACGGATAACAGGCAGAGCCCAGCGCTCCGAAATCTGTGATGCGACCGGCTGGCCTGCATTGTTATCACCCAGGAAGAGCGCCTCTTCAACCCCTAAACAGCAGTGGACATCTGCTAAAGGGAGAATTACAAACAATCCTCCTAAACCACCAAGTGTGCCAATCCAGAACAGATACGCTCCGCTGACCGAGAACCGGAGATCTCTTTCTGATGACCTGGATAACCTGTCCTCTTCACACAGCAGGGTAAGGAACAAAAGTAAAAGGCTAGAGGGAAAGCTAACGACTGGGCCTGAAACTCTGATTGTGGGTGACTCTGCTGTAAGAGATGTAAAAGGTCTGTGTAATAAGAACAACACCAAAGTACTCTGTTTTCCCAAGGATGTGGTCTCTGACTTGGCTGAGAAGATCCTGCATATTGGGGCTAAACATCCAACTGTGAAGAATGTGGTACTACACATTGGAACAAATGATGTTGTGAAACAACTGTCAGAAGTGCTGAAAGAAGACTTTAAATGTTTGTTGCAAACTGTCAGCTCTCTAATGCAGAGGTGTTCATCAGTGGCCCTCTACCGCCAGTCAGAAGAGGAGTGGAGAGATTCAGCAGATTGTTTGCACTGAACACCTGGCTTTCCAATGCCTTGTACTGACCATTCTGTCCATTTTATTGACAATTTTAACTTTTTCTGGGATCGCAGACATCTTTTCAAGGCAAATGGAGTTTGCCTGAACAAGTCAGGAGTGAAATTGTTTATCTCTAACATTTTCAACTGCCTGCGTCATCAATCTGTTCCCTCTGCCAAGGACAAGCGGCAAGAGGAATCAAAACAGGAGAAAGACACAACACATCGTGCAGAAAAACCCTGAAGAATTATCACTGCACCCGCCTGAGGAATGTTCTGATTATGGGAGACCTATGACACACATGGAGGACTCTCCGCTGCCCGTCACCCCCCCCCCTGACAACGCCTTTGAACACATGAAGGCGATACAGAGGGTTGGCACCGATTCTTTCCTGGAGTTTCAAAGACCAAAACTAAGGCGATACGCAGGGCTGGCAGCATTTCCTTTACCCCCGCTCCTCAACGACGCCCACCAAAAAGACGGGCACCATCTCCCCCCCCGTCTTCATCACCGAGCCTACGTCAACCACCTCCCCCCCCTGGCAGCATGTCTTCTACCCCTACACCATCTCCTCCGTCTCCATCACCGTGCCTACGTCAACCACCTCCCCTCCCTTCAAGAAAGCATCTGCAGTCCTCCGAAGCCTGATAAGGATGTGTGTGTACAAAATGCTTACTGATGTGTGCTGGGTCCAGGCTCAAGGGCGTATGGCACTCTCAACTCTTTCCAGGACATGCCAGGGCCCTGCCTGCCTGTAGCTTTGCCGATATCTGTGTTGATAGGTAATAGATTAAGAGCGGTGAATCATCGTAGATACAGGAAGCGCTCAAACGTTTGTGTGAGTTCATCTAATTTAGCAGTGATTCCATGTCAGCGACAGCTTGTTACAAAAAACATGACTGATAGTGTGTTTAACAAACTTAAACTAGCTTTATTAAATGTCAGGTCTTTGGCAGGAAAAACATTTTTAATCAATGATTTTATCACTGAGCACAATCTCGATTTTATGTTTTTAACAGAAACTTGGATTGAACAAAATAATAGTGCAGCTGTTCTTATCGAATCAACCCCCCCCAACTTTGGTTTTATGAGTCAGGAAAGAATGCATAAGAAAGGGGGTGGAGTTGCTATTTGTACAATGATTCTCTTCAATGCAGGAAGACATCTTATGGGAACTTTGCTTCTTTTGAATATGTGGCCCTTCAGCTGAAATGCTCCTCTCGAGCTCTGTTCCTAAATATCTATAGACCACCCAAATACTGTGCAAGCTTTTATGATGACTTTACTGAACTGCTGTCTATAGTGTGTATTGACTTTGACCGTTTAGTCATTGTTGGTGATTTTAACATCCATGTTGACAACCCTCAGGACAGAGGGGCAAAAGAACTGTTTTGTGTTCTTGATAGCCATGGACTGATTCAGCATGTGACGGAGCCCACGCACAATAAGGGGCACACTCTGGACTTAATTATCTCAAAGGGTCTGAATATCTCTAAGGTTGTGGTGACTGATGTTGCCCTCTCTGATCATTCCTGTGTTTTCTTTGAGAGCTCTATTTCTGTTCACAAAAATGTTCAAAAAGAGGTAACCACAAAGCGATATTTAACTGAAAACACTAGGGAAATGTTTACTCAGAATTTTTCTTCCACACTTGCCCCTGCTAACATCTCAGTAAATGAGCTAGTAGATCATTTTAATTCAAAAATTAAAAATATTATAGATGCCATTGCTCCAACTAAGGTAAAAGAAGTGACTGGCAAGAAAATATCTCCATGGAGAAAAGCCATGACCGTGAGAGCAGAAAAAAGAGAGTGTCGAAAAGCTGAACGCAGGTGGCGAAAAACAAATCTCCAGGTTCACTTTGAAATCTATAAAGAGAGACTTGGCCTTTATAATTTGGAATTGAAAAACGCACGACAATCGTTCTTCTCTGACATCATTACCAAAAACAAAAACAAGGCACGTGCATTGTTTTGCTACCGTCGACAGACTAACTAACCCCCCAGTGTCAGTAGCCTCTGAATTTCTATCCACCAGGGCGTGCAATAATTTTGCCTCCTTTTTCACTGACAAAATTCAGAAAATAAGACAAGCAGTCAGTGCCTCTGCATCAGGAACAGCAAATGTGTTGTCTCTGTGTCCACTTAACATCAATTCAAACACCATGACACAATCCATCAGATTAATGATAAAAACCTAGAGGACATTATTCAACTTCTGAAATCCTCCTCCTGCTGCCTTGATATTATTCCAACGGGATTTTTTAAAGATGTTTTGCCTTGCATGGCCTCAGATCTACTTCATATAGTAAACAAATCTCTTCACTCAGGTATTTTTCCACAGGCCCTGAAAACTGCAGTCATTAAACCGCTCTTAAAAAGAATAATCTAGATGCTTCAGTTATGAACAATTACAGGCCCATATCAAACCTGCCATTTCTAGGTAAAATCATTGAAAAAGTTGTTTTTCAACAGCTGAGTAATTTTTTGCATTTAAATGACTGTTTCGATGTGTTCCAGTCAGGCTTTCGTCCAAACCACAGTACTGAGACTGCTCTTGTAAAGGTCTTTAATGACATCCACTTAAACACAGACAGTGGCAGAACTTCAGTGTTAGTATTATTAGATCTCAGTGCTGCATTTGACACTGTTGACCACAGCATATTACTAGACCGACTGGAAAACTGGGTGGGGGACTTTCGGAAACCGTCCTAAATTGGTTTGAATCCTACTTAAAGGACAGAAACAACTTTGTTTCTATTGGTAAATACACATCTGAGTTGACAAATATGACATGTGGGGTTCCTCAAGGCTCCATCCTGGGGCCGCTTCTCTTTAACATCTACATGCTACCACTGGCTCAGATAATGAAAAACAACAAAATAAGTTACCATAGCTATGCAGATGACACACACATTTACGTAACAGTTTCAACAGGAGACTATGCTCCAATTCAAACACTGAGTAAGTGCATTGAACAAATCAATGACTGGATGTGTCAGAACTTTCTCCAATTAAACAAAGATAAAACTGAGGTAATGGTTTTTGGAGCCAAGGCAGAACGTATAAAAGTTAGCGCTGAGCTTCAGTCTGCAATGTTCAAAACAACAGATAAAGCCAGAAATCTAGGTGTAGTCATGGACTCTGACCTGAGTTTCAACAGCCACATTAAAACAGTTACTAAATCAGCCTACTATCACCTAAAGAACATATCTAGGATTAAAAGACTAATGTCGCAGCAGGATTTGGAAAAACTTGTCCATGCTTTTATCTTCAGTAGACTCGACTACTGCAATGGTGTCTTCACAGGTCTCACTAAAAAGTCTATTCGGAAGCTGCAGCTGATTCAGAACGCCGCTGCTTGAGTCCTCACTAACACTAAGAAAGTGGATCACATCACTCCTGTTCTGAAGTCTTTACACTGGCTTCCTGTGTGTCAAAGAATAGATTTCAAAATACTGCTGCTGGTTTATAAAGCTTTGAATGGTTTAGGCCCAAAATACATTTCTGATCTACTGCTAAATTATGAACCATCCAGATCTCTCAGGTCTTCAGGGACTGCTCAGCTTTCTGTCCCCAGAGTCAGAACTAAACATGGAGAAGCAGCGTTCAGTTATTATGCTCCAAATATCTGGAACAAACTCCCAGAAACCTGCAGGTCCGCTGCAACTCTGACTACTTTTAAATCCAGACTAAAGACTTTTCTTTTTGTCGCTGCTTTTAATTGAACTATTCATATCTTAGACTGCACTGTAACTTTTATCCATGTATTTTTTCTTTTAGTGTTTATCCATGTATTTCTTCTTTTAATGTTTATTTTATTAGCTTTTCTTTTAATGACTGATTTTAAATGCCATTTTCTTAATGTCTTTCATTTGTTGTAAAGCACTTTGAATTGCCTTGTGTTGAAAAGTGCTCTATAAATAAACTTGCCTTGCCTTGCCTTGCCTTGATGATCTGATGGCATCCAGGCAGACTGGTGCAGCAGAGCTGAAAAAACTCAGAAGTTGGAGAAGTTGGATAGCGGAGTATTGAAGCACCATATCCACAGCAGCTAACCGGCTAGCAGCTAACCGGCCAGCTACCGAGCCTCGGGCAACAGCACTCCGCGGTGCAATGATCGGAGCTAACTCACGGACAGTTCGGCCCTCGAGGCAACAGTCAATCCGGTTTAGGGATAATCCAGGTGGCGAGAGAGGTGGAAGTCCGAGCCAAAAACCCAGGGGAAAACGGGATTCGGCGGCTGTCGATGCTAACAGCTGACAGGTAGCTAGCCCCAGACAGCTGATCCACAGAAATGGTGAGTAGCCGGATGAAAAACTGAACAACGCGATCATCACACAGTTATGACAGAGCAGTAGGCTATATATGATCCAGCAGTTAAAACGAACACTTTTTACGAGGCAAGAGAAGTTAAAACGCAGACGGAGAAGCGGCGAACAAGCAACGCCAGCGTCCTCTCCTTAGCTGCTAAAGGTTTTTCTGGGCTTTAACCAGAGCTGTCTCTGTGCTATGATGTGTTCTAAAGCCAGACTGAAAATCTTCAAATAAATCATTGTTTTTTAAGTAATCACACAACTGTTTTGCGACTGCTTTCTCAAGAATTTTTGAGAGGAACGGAAGATTAGAAATAGGTCTATAATTGGATAAAACCTCTGGATCGAGGTTGTGCTTTTTAAGAAGCGGTTTTATCACTGCTACTTTGAATGATTGTGGAACATAGCCTGATAATAAAGACATATTCATAATATTTAATAAAGAAGTGCTAATTAATGGAAAAACTTCCTTCAACAGCTTAGTTGGAATTGGGTCTAACATACACGTTGATGGTTTAAAAGAGAGAATCATTGAATTTAATTGTTCAAGGTTTATGGCTGAAAAGCATTCTAGTTTACTATCTAGTGTAATATTAGAACTTACGTTTCCGGGAGTTGATAACACTATACTGGTCAAAGGCAAGAGGTCAATAATTTTGTTTCTAAGAGTAACAATTTTATCGTTAAAAAAGCACATAAAATCATTACTACTTAGTGCTATGGGAATAGAAGGCTCAATCGAGCTATGGCTCTCTGTCAGCCTGGCTACAGTGCTGAAAATAAATCTTGCATTATTCTTATTCTCATCTATTAATGAAGAGTAGTAGGCTGCTCTCGCTTTACGCAGTGCTTTCTTATATTCATTGAGAGTAATATGCCAAATTAAACGAAATTCTTCAAGTTTAGTGGAACGCCATATCCTTTCAAGTTGTCTCGACTTTTGCTTTATTTTGCGGGTTTCGGCATTATGCCATGGAGCTAATCCATGTTGTTTTATTTTCTTCTTTTTCAAAGGAGCAACAGAGTCTAATTTTATTCGCAGCGCATCTGTAGCACTATCAACAACATGATCAATTTGGGGTGGTGGACATTTTGTATAAGTTTCCTCCCCTACATGCAGACATGCTATCGAGTTAAGTATTGGTGGAATCTCTTCCTTAAATTTGGCTATAGCACTAACAGATAGGTTTCTGCTGCAGGAGCTTTTGACTAATGCTTTGTAGTCTAGTAACAGTACTTCAAAAGTTACTAAGAAATGGTCAGTTACTGGCTTATTCCTGTCCCAGCTGGACTACGGTGATACCATTTATAGATTTGCCTGTCCCACTGTGTTGGCCAAACTTGACCCACTCTACCATGCTGCACTGCGTTATATATCAAATGCACCCTATAGGACTCATCATTGCAAACTGTGTAGCCTAACTGGATGGTCCTCACTTACTGTGCGTAGGATGCGGCATTGGTTTTTATTAATGTATAAAGCCATTTTAGGTAAGCTTCCACTCTACATATGTGCCAGATTTGCTCCAGTTTGTGACACTTACAACCTCAGATCCAGTGCCTGGATACGGTTCCAGGTTCCTGCTGTGCGGACTGAGGCTGGGAAAAGGAGTCTTTTTTATTATGGTCCTTGGTCTTGGAATGACCTTCAATCACGCCTCAAACTGAGGGCACTTGTCTCTATAGCCTGTTTTAAATTGAAGTTGTCTGAAGTCCTTACTACCAGCTGCTCTTGCAGTAATAAGTAGTACCTTTCTTACTGTCCTAATGTGCACAATGTAGTGACTGCTTTTTTGTCTTTTGTTTTCTTAGTTATGTTCTCTGTATTTTATATGTTTGTGTTATGTGTAACGTTGCTGCCTTCTTGGCCAGGTCAGCATTGAAAATGAGATTCTATCTCAATGCTTTTATCTGGTTAAATAAAGGTTAAATAAAATAAAAATAAAGCAGGATTATGCGGTTCGACTAATAGTTGCTAAATTTCAATACCAAAAGTCAGAACAAGGTCGAGAGTGTGATTATAGCAGTGGGTTGGTTTATTTACACTCTGACAAAAACCAACATAATCTAATATAGAGTTAAATGCAACAGTAAGGCTATTTTTATCATCGTCAACATGAATATTAAAGTCACCTACGATAATTACTTTATCTGTTTTAAGAACCAAAGTTGATAAAAACTCAGAGAATTCTGATAAGAATTCTGAATAAGGACCTGGTGCACGGTACACTGTAAGAAATAAGATTTTCTGCAAAGTTTTCCAGGTCGGATGCGTAAGACTAAAAACGAGATTTTCAAAGGAGGTATAATTTAATTTTGGTTTAGTATTGATAAGTAAACTTGAGTCAAAGATTACTGCAACTCCACCTCCTTGGCCCACGCCTCGGGCAATATGAGTATTGATATGGCTGGGTGGAGTGGCCTCATTTATGCTGACATATTCTTCATGTCTCAACCAAGTTTCAGGAAGACAGCATATATCAATATTATAATCTGATATTAAATCATTTACCAATATTGCTTTAGATGCTAGAGATCTAGTGATCTTTTGATGTGGCAAGAGTAGGTAACCTGTGATTTAGGATTCAAATAAGCCCAGCTAGCTGACGTGTTGCAACAGATTACATAGTGACAATACATTTGCTCACATCAACTGGTAGCTAGCTATGTGTGTGTAGCATGAAGGGGCTACAGATTTATTTTCGTTTTGTAACCCTCTCGTGTAATATGATAAACGCATTAGCTAAACCCAAACTTAGCTTTCATCAAAGATTCTTAATGAGAGGTTGAAAACCGTCTCTGCTTTCATGGAAACCCCAGAAACTGGTTATGACGGCTGCTGTTCTTTACTGAATGGTTAGTATAATCCATGTAGGGTCCAGTTATTTGTATTGACCAGTGTTTGGTAAGTGCTGGTTTTGTACCCTACATCTATGTTAAGCTGTTCAACGTTCTACTAACACTATTTTATGTAGTTATAATATAAGATAATACATTGAGAGAGCTGAGACAGGCTATACAAGCGTATCTGTTTTGAATGTCCTTAAATTACAGTATTCCAAACAGCAGAACTTCTGTGTATGTGATGTGACTGACAACCTGACATGGTTTAGCCTTTTCCCACACCTATTACTTGCCTGATCAGCCTGCTCTCAGCTTTCTCATGTGTCTGTGTTGTGTTGAAGCAGTGTCCTAAATGTAAAATGACTGACGTTTTGTTTTAAGAACTGTTCACCTGTGGAGATTGCAGTGGCAAAGTGTTCCTGTGTAGCTGGAACAGCACTCTGCAACCACAATGTTGCACTGCTGTTCCAGACCGCACACTACTCCACACTCAACCTGGCTGCTGTACCCCCTGTCCTCAGCTGCACTGAAACAGAGCAGCGATGGCACAAGCCAAGAACCATGGTGAGTACAGTATGTGTTCACAACCAATCCACGGTTTAATGAGTATTTCCTTTGTGCCAAGAGCTGATTTAGTATGTTGCATTAACGACCTTTTCAATTAATTTGACAATTCTTTTGTGTAATTAATAGGGCGTGAAACCAGGCAGAGTGAGTGACATGGTGTTCACTCCCACTAAGCCAAAGCAGTTTACAGTTGCTGACGGTGTAAGGTGGTAATATCTATTGTCCTAAGTAATTGTATGTAGCCTGCTACAACTTTGTGATTGTTGTCTGAGTGTAAAATTGTTCTTAAAGTCCTAATTATCATATAAACATGTTCAAAGGAGTACACGTTACAAGGCCGTACGGGGGGAGCTGCCAGACCCAGATGTCCTCAAAGTCAGCGTGGCATATAAGACTTCTCAGCAGACATCGCACCACGAAAAAAAAACTAATGGCTCACGACTCAACTCAACGACTAACACTCTTTCAGAGGATATGTTGGAAATGCACACATTATATATATTTTTTGCATCTACTTTCTGGATATTGTACATCTGTTCATCTGTTATATAAACTAGCATTACTTAAATATGCAGAGACTAATTTAAATGTTTAAATATGTATTTTCCCCCCCCGATATAACATCAACCTATGTTTTGTAAAAGTTTATTAAATTAACCTCTAAAATGTTATCATATTGTGGATTTATTAAATTATGTATTTTCCTTTGTTATTTATGTGTGCGTTTGTTTTGAGGATATAATTCATTAGTACCTAAACATAGTATGGTATAACTGCTTTTTGTAATGAAATACACAATTGGTTTGTTGCTCAGGCTTGCCGAAATGAATGGAAACTTATCTCCCGATTATAACAGTGTAACTTGCTGCTGTTAAATACCGTCAAACTATGTGCAATATGTGCTTTATGTGCAATATATACTTTATATACATATGCCACCTTTAATAACTGTAATATATATATTAATCTGCTAAATCCTAAGAACTTCTACAGGATTTGATTTGTAGATTTGATTTGTTTTTTTATCTGTATTTTTGAAAATTATGTAACTTTTTATCTTTTTTTTAGCATATTGTTTATTATATTATAACATAGTACTTTTTTAGCATATTGTTTATTATATTATAACTTAGTACTTTTTAACGCATGTAAGATATTCAACACTAAGCTGTCTGAGGCTCTTTCCTGCTTCAACGCTGCAAATTTCCCCTCTGTGGGACTAATAAAGGTATTCTGATTCTGATAACGGGACGAATTTGTACAAAGGGGCACACAGCAATGTAGTGCCGACTTTCTTACCCGCTGGAAGGCCAATCGCTTTTCTTTACCCCGAAATCCGCTCATTCTTGCTCTCGTTGTGACATAACAAACTGTCAAGCTGTCAAAACTCTGTACTCAAACCGGAAGTACTCAGCCGCACACCCAGCCACCGGAAGTTGATAGACGCCATCTTGTGCATAGAGCCTATACAGAGATGCTGTATGAGAAACTGTTATATGTGTTGGTTATTCTCGCGTCCAGGAGAGAAGCTTTAAAAAGGAGACTAATTGAGTCTCTGTGAAAGTTCAAATGGGTACTTTAATTAAAAATATGGCGCGGTAATGTTACAAACAGGAGAATGATCAGACAGAAAAGCAGCTGTAGTCTGGCTCTCGCTAGCGAAGAAAGAGGCCGAACCCATCTGATCCAGCTTGTTATATATCCTCTGTTGGCTCCTCCCTGCGGGCCGGCTCTCCACGTTTTAATGTCCGTTGATACCAAGCGGCAAACTGTGGGGTAGAGCGGTGAAGCCAATACTGAAGTGCCACACACTGCAGTTCCTATATTGGCCGAAAGGAGCAATTTCCATAGACCCCCATGTTAAAATGCCCAACTTTACAGCAGAAAAAAACATGTTTCTACCCCTGGCTCCATACATTTTTATTATCGATATAGTTAGATTCCACCTTCATGATTATGGATCTGTGAGTGAATTGTTTTCTAACGCGACCCTTTTATTTATATTAGGTCTTAAAGTTTGTGCACACATTAGGGCGTGGTCACGTTGATTGACAGATACGTGCCTCACTGTCAGCTAACAGCAACTTGTCCACTCTGCTAGGCTACAACCATAGAGGCTACAACGTTAGTTACTTGTAGTTACTGTACTTGACCCTTTAGCTGTGTTCGTGGTGATCGTGCCTGTTAGGGAATATTGTTACAAATACCAGATAATTAAAATGTCGTGCTGTGCGCTTGAATGTACTAACAGAACTTCCAAGAAGTCTACTTTCAGCTTTTTTCGGTGAGTAAAATGATAATATTATACATGTTAACCCCGTTAGCAGGTGTTTGTGTGCTTGTTAGCTTAGCTTGTTATGTAGCTTATTAGTCAGTTAAGGACGTAACCCTTTATACATATATACAGTTTAGTTTATGATTCAGCCTTGGGTAAGACTTTTATACTATATGGCTATGACGCCCATAATGCTAAACTGGAGCAAATGTGAAAAGGGGACCCAATTATCCCAGTGGGGCCGCCGGAGTCCACGCCGCCGAAGCTAACTGGGCTGCAGGGGGCTAGCTCGCTAGCGCGTCCTGGCCATAGGTCCCGGCGGCCGTAGCTAGCCTGGGGTTCCGTTAGCTTCGGCCAGCGGCGGAGTCCGGCGTTATAACTGGAGATCAAGGAATGCATCGAAACGCGGACTTGGTTCGCCTGTAGCCTGCTGTAGTATTAGCTAAATAAATGATGTTGAGCAAGGTTTATTAAGCTGAACACCGCCACAATTATTCTGCTATGTATCGGTACTTATTTTATTTTATTAACGTGTGAATGACAAGCATTAAGAATAATACCAAATAGCTAATTATCTTGCAGATTGTCTCGTTTGATTATGAATGTAACGTTTATATAGTGGAACTACACTGTTTTATCAAAAACCAAAGTGCCACGCAGTGACTTGGTATGCATGTATTTCAGCAGGAAATGTGCAACCTAGATGACATTTACCAACACAGACTATATCGAAATATTTGTAAAAGTTGTTCGTTACTAAGTGAACTCCTGCTGTCTTCGGGTCAAATCTGACCGATTTACTACTTTCATCAATCATGTTTTACATTCGATTGCATTAAGGCTTTATGATATCCTTCACAGTACACATTTGAACAATACAATTATGGATGATTTAGTCAACGTTGTATGCCGGGAACGAGGAGCGGTGACTGCAAGCTGGGTTGTTAGCATAGACTGTGTTGTTAGCATAGGTTGTTAGCTTAATACTGAGAGCATGTTAGCTTAGCTTCTTAGCCTGAGCTAGGTCTGGAACGTCACGCTCGTTGGCAACAGGTCCCACCCTGTCCCGCCTCTTTGCCCTTATTTGGAGCAGGCTGGAGAAGGCGGGAGTTAGACTCTGACGTCACTGTCGAGCCGTTAGTAGCCGACTCCGCCTACTTAGGGCTTCACGGCAACTCTGCAGAATCCTATGGGTCACGTCACGGACCCTACGTCCATTTATATATACAGTCTATGGTTATTACGCATATCAGAGGATACAGACATTGTACATTCAATATATATCTAAACACTTCTTTTCTCCTCCTTAACTCTTTCATGACTTTTCATTTAACACATTCTAAACGCTGTAATCAATACTCCAAAAAATACAGGAAATACTTCACGGCAGTTTGGTTTCCGGTCGTTCCGGATGTTGTCACATGCTACCCACATCTGTAAACAATAACATACTCAAATAAACTGTACCTTCATTTAATATTCAACAATAATAATATCTCGACGTCTATAGTTGTATTGTTGAAATCAGTAGGTTTCGGTGTGCAACATCATATCGCTGCTAAATTCACCTCTATAGTAAATGGTATGTTAGCCTCATGCTAAATGCTAACCGGAGATGAAAGATTTTCAGAATAATAGCTTAACAACTGGTTGTGCACAAGAAATACTGGTTTTTCAGTATAAAACAGCATTTAAACTGACGGTATGTTTAAGGTACTTTATGCCATTAAAAACATTGATTTTAATTTCTAACAGTCGCTCCTTACACACCTAAAAGGTGTGTATAATACTGAAATCAATGAGTTCTTCATCTGAACTTTGCATAGTACATAACTCATATCAAAAACATACAATCAAATGGGAATGGTTCAAATAGTCTCAACTTTACAAAAATACAAAAAATACTTTGGTTGTGTTCAAACATAAAAGTTTTCCCTTGTGCATAACTTCTAGTGTTAACATTCAATATGGTTCTTCAAAATAGCAGCAATGGCTTGGTATTAGAACATTTCTTCCTCCCTCCTTTCACAGAAACCGTTCTCATACCACGCCCAGTGTTAAGGCACTTGTTTTTACAAAGTGAAAAGAAACAACCCATTTTAGAATAGCAATGATTTATAAAACATGAGATCCATCATATTAGAACAGTATAAAATAATAAAGAATAAAATAAAATATCCTGGATAGTGTAAAGTAAATTGATAAATAAAAATATAAAAATATACTATCTTGGAATAGTATATTATAAATTGAAATGGATTCACTCCATTTTAGCATTTTAGTTTGCTCACTTTTTCACATGATATCATTTAAAGAATCAAATTGGCTGGACATTCGTTTAACAATCTCATCTCTGAACATCGATATCATTTAACATCCTTCAAACTAACTCATAATTTTCCTCCTCATCTGTATATGGGGGTGGATCATCCTGTTCTACTAGCATTTGTAACTGTCTCCTCATGAGAAATTTAGAATGTAGCTGGATTTCAAAATACCCTTGGGCTGAGGATGCATCACCTGGTGGTCTGGCCCTCTGAGCTTCCTCATTGCTGTGGTTGATACCAGGATGTCAGTAGCATTTGGGTCATGTTTGGCACTCCTGTTCGTCTTTGACATCTCTGGGACCCCCTGCCTCCCCGGGGTAACTGCATGGAGGGCCGTTGTTTGGTGCAATGTTCTGCGGACACTCTCTGGACCAATGTGTCAGCTGACCACATTTGTTGCAGCCTTCATCTGTTCTTCGTCTTGATCGTGGCTCTCCTCTCCATTGTCCCTTTTGTTGATGCTGTATGGGAGTGTATGCCTGTGCTTGCGGCTGTACTTGGGTAGGAGGATATGCAGGGGTTTGCTGTTGCTGAAATTGTGTGGGAAGATATTCTGGTACTTGCAGCATCCTGTGTTGCGGACAATATCTGGCCCAATGTGAGAACTGACCACATATGGAGCATCCTTCACCTTGGAAACCTTGTCCTGTTGATCGATTACCTCCTTGGAAACGCCCTCCTCCTCTGCCACTTTGTCTTCCTCGGAAACCTTCTCCCCCTCTTTGTTGATTCTGCACCTGAATCTCTGTCACTTCCTGAGCTTGAATTGTTGGAGGTGTCTGACCTGCCTTCTCTGGTTCTATGGCCATCTCTGATGTAGCTGCCATTTGCCTTGCCGCTTTCTTGTTTTTATTAGCTTCGGTATCTTTCTCAGCTATGTGCATCTTCAAGAGTCTCAGTTGTAGTGCTTCCATTTCTGTCTTTTGTGTTTGTCATTCTTCTGTGATTTCTTCTAATCGTATGTTCTCTTCTATCAGGTGTTTTGATTTACTGGTTAGCACTCTTACTTCATACTCCAATTCTTTGAGATGTTTGTCCGTGGAGACTCCATCCAACTGCAAGACTTCTCCTATAGAACCAACATTCGGAGAGGGAGGAGGGATTTCGGCCAGGCTTAGATACAGCTTCGGAGTTTGGATAACTGGAGCCTCTTTGGTTTTTTCTGCTATGTCTTCCCTCACTGCCAGGTCTGCTACTTGGACCACATGTATGCTGTCTGCCAATAGGTATATACAGATGGAGTATCAGACTTGTAACTCGTATAAATCTTTCTTCAGCTTCTCTCCATATAGTTAGCTGTTGTAGGCATTGTTCGTGCTCATAGTCGAGCACTGCTCTTCTATGGGCTTTTGTTACATTACATGTCACTTGTTAGACACTTTTATCCAAAGCGACTTACATAATCAATACTGTGGACAATCCCCACAGGAGCAATTTGGGGTGAAGTGTCTTGCCCAGGGACACAACGACATGCTGACTGCAGTGGGGTTTGAACCTGTGACCACCTGATCGGAACACCCACGCTCCATCCACTGCGCCCCCCTTGTTGTTGGTCCAGGTTGATCATCTGCTGGAACCAGTCCTCTTGTTTGCCACTGTTCCAACAGTTTCTCTATTTGGTTCCATGTCTTCTGTCTTTTAATTGGAAAGGTTAAAGCATCTGATCTGATTTTTATCCTTCCCTTGATATCTGCAGTCGAGCCTGGCTCTGCGTCTGGTCTCAACTTAGTTTCTCTTGGTGACATGTTCTCTAACTATTGTAATGATCAAAGATTGAAGCACTAGTCCTCTGACTAGTACCTTTGTTTGCTGTTCGTTCGAACTTTAAATCTGTTTTTTTAAATTAATAAAGTCAATCTATAAAATATAAATGATTTTTTTTTTAATGTAAATTAATAATTATGCAAATCTTAAAATCAGAATTGTTAAAAATTGTACAGTGTACAGTTTTGACTTTGAAATATGAAAATTAGAAATCTTGTGAAAATCTACTGTGTTCCACTTTCCGAAGTGTTTGGAATTATGTAAATGGCATAACTTGTGTTAGCTTCAATACATTTGTTTGCTTATTTGAAAGAGTATTTTATTATGTAAAATTTCTTATCTTATAATTAGAAACCACTTGCAATTCTATCTCGGCGATGAAGCATGTGTTTATTTTAATGCTGTCAAAATTATCGCGTTAACGGCGGTAATTACATTTTTTGAATTAATTGCGTTAAAATATTTAACGCATTTAACGCATGTGCAGAATGGCCCGCCCCATACATCCCACCAGTGGCAGCGCCAGGGTATGGCTGGGGTAGGCTACACCCATACCAAGAAATGGCTTAGCCCCACCATGAAAAATGATGTTAAAGTAAGCAAAATAAAGTCCGCCAACTCGCGCGGAGTAAATTGTACAGACAGCAGTTAGTAAGATTGATTTCAGTAACCACACAGAAACGGTTTTGAAAACTTTTGCCACGTAGTACTCTTCTCAATAGAACATCTTTGATAATGTCTTCTGGCCAATCAGAATCAAGATAACGGCATGGTGTTCTTGCAGGAAATCCCGACGGAGAATACTTTTGCTGTAGTACAGGGGTGCACATAACTGGTACGCAGGTTATGTGCGTAATCTGAAATGCTACCGTCACTTGTATCACAAAGCGCATTTGCGTACCGACGTACTTGTGAAGCTTTTCCAGAAGGCGGTTAGATCACCGGACGACAGAGTCGGTCTCCGTGTGCACAGGCAGGGCTGCTGTTAACGTCGGTCTGTACAACGGAATTGTGCCAAAACTACGCCAACCGGCTGCGGAGGGAGACTCCCCCCCTTCACTGGAGAACTGCGCTAAAACAGCTGATCACAACGTTCACACTCTGTGGTCACGAAGTACTCCACTAGCCCCCCCCCCCCTGTCGACTTTCCTGAAGTACTCCTCCGTTGATAGAAATCAACACGTAATGAATTAAGACCCCACGGTTTGATGATTGATAGGTGTGTGGGCTGTCTTTCATTTTGACACGCAGAAAAAGATTATAATAAACATAGATACTGTATGTTAAATGGATATATCCGCCTTCTTTCATTTATCTTTCCATTCCCACAACAATATACATAAAGAAATGGCATATTTGGGACATAGTTCGAATGGTGATTAATCATGATTAATTAATTTTTAAGCTGTGATTAATCTGATTAAAAATTGTAATCGTTTGACAGCCCTAGTTTATTTATAACACTTAAAATTAAACTTCAAAATGCTATTGAGTGTTTCCTCTATGTAATAATTTTGTACTACCAGCAGAGTGCGCTATTGTAATTTCCAGCTTAATCCACTAGGGATTACTGTTGCAAAATGTACCTCTATTTAACAAGAAAAGCTTATTTTTCTTCTTAAAAATTGAAAGAAAATTACACTAGGGAAGAAAATTATACTGTGGTAAAACAACACAGCACATAACCGCCAAAACACATTTGCAAACTGGAATATTTCAAAAAACCGCCAATACACACTTGCAAGCAGAAAAGAAACTTTCAAAATCAGATCCCTACAAATACCAAACTTCCCACGGTAAGATAACCTGTCTATTTTATAGTTCCAACTCTGAAAAGAAATATGATTTGCCCTTCTCAAGATGGAGTGCCTAGCCTCATGTGAGTGGGACTGGGTGTGTAAAAACAAACAGTACTTTCAATTAGCATTTCACGAAATGTCGACTGCCGTGTGGTTCATTGTAAACATGAGGGCAAGACAAGATGGCAACTGATTTTCCAACCTTTAACCTGAAGAACAAAGGGATTTGAAAACACCTCGTGGCTCTCACAGCGGAGTTGAAATAATGGCGGGGTGATCTTTAGTCTAGAAAATTCAACACAAAACAACACTGCAGTTTAAAATAACATTTCTATTTAGTTTACAATTATAAATGGGCCTCATACCCTTACGTCATAGCCCTCAACCCATATACGTAATGTTTTGACTTTAAGAGCCAGTATGGTTATCTCCTCTGTTTAAACACGCTATAATGGGACAAAATGGGACGCTATCCAAACACAATCAGAAGAATATCGTCTATCTAACGCACGAATGTCGCATTTCTCGTCGTAATCCACACGCAATGTCTGTTTGAAAACAGAAAAAATAACCACTGAAAGCTTCAAACTTTTCAGGCCTTTTCCTCGAAAAGGACATTTATATTTAAACAATCACTCCAATGTCCTCAGCTTTCAACTGTGGCTGTGTTCTTTGTCTCAAAGAATCCCAACTGCTTAATAGCCTCAAACCATTCACGTTAACTTAAAATGTAACAAGAAACACTTATTGGAGTGATTGGCCTTAAGCCGACATGTAATAATAGACAAACGAATAGCATGCAGGGTTAAATATAAGAAAAAAGTCATTTGAACTCACCTGCTTGTGACAAAGCAACGCCACGTTGTTAGACAGCTATCATACTGAATACATATTTACTGTGAATGTGTGCAAAAATGTATGGCATATAGCTGTCTAACATAAGTTAAATTAATTTCTCACTTATTCTGACAATGTACTTAACCCCAAATAAAAGAACCCAATAAAAAGAGTTGTTAAATAATGGTGAAGTCACGTTGTAATAACAATAACTCATCTCTCTCGAGTTTTCCTTTTGAGCTTTGCCAAAAGCCACTGTGTCAATGTTGTCCTACTTGAGTTCCCGTCCGGAGTTGTCCAATATGGCGGACCATCTCGCACATGCGCACTGCAGATCGGGCAGAGCTGCAGATCGGGTCAATATGATCTAGCTGCGGCCATGGACAGTACACGACACTACACGACACTACCACCTGACACGCCCACCTGACACGACACTACGGTGGCTGAGAAGGGTCTAGCTGCGGCCGCGAAAGTTGTACTTCCAAATATGGTCAGAAGAGAGCACGCCCAACACGTGAGACGCAAGGATATTTAAGGAGACATGGAGGTTTACAGATAACAAACAATATGGCGCACCGAGTACAGGTAATTAACGTATTGTGGTTTTAGATATAATTACATACTATTTAGCTTCTCGTTTGTTTGTCGATGTGGCTGTTTAGCACAGTGTAATTGTGTTTATTTTGCTGATTTGTATTTTAAATATTAAATGTAAAGGAATGTAATATATATATATATATATATATATATATATATATATATATATATATATATATATATATATCTTAGCTTGACATGCTCGACTTTCAGTTAGTATGTCAAGCTAAGATATATGTATATATCTTAGCTTGACAGATGGAACAATGCATCTACTCTAATTTTTACAAGAATCTGATTTTGTGTAAGTTTTAAATATGAATTGAAGGTGTCTTTCACATTTGAATGTTTTTTATTTAAAACATGTATTAGCTGCTATACTGTAGACATGCAAATATGTATAATTATTATTTTAAGTGTGGTTTAAACTTAAATGGTAGTTATTGTGTAGAGCCAAGTAACCCAGGTGGATGCAATTAGGTAATTAGGACAGAGCCTCTGTTATGCTGTAGGCCTGACATTTAAACTAGCTGAAGGGCTTTCTGTTCGAACCACAGTGAAATCTAGAGGTTGTTTTGTGCATAACATATCAACCAAAGAGTAGAGCTGGCTGAATCAGATGGAGTTAAACTTTTTTATTTATTTTTTTAACAAGATATCAAGACACAAAATGTGCTCTACCAAATGGTGGCGCTGGCAGTCACCTTCTGAAAGTGAGGAAGTATGACCATCTTTATCCCATAGTATTATACAGGCCAGTCCATTGCTGCTTGTTTAAGGAGTTAACTATTTCCAATATTAAAGTCACTTAAATTGTATTCTATTTTATTCACCTATAGACACACAACACTCCGTGATGGAGCACGCCCAGAGCTCAACAAATTGGACTCGGACACCTTCCAGTGTCCATTTTGTGAAAGGACCGGGTCACACCCTGGTCTGATAGCTCATTTGCAGAGCCACCAGAGGTCACTTGTGAAATATGGAGGCAAGTAAATCTATAATTCTATATGATCATTGTATACTTCATCACATTACATGTTGTTAGATGTGTTTAATGCCTCACTCATTACATGTGTTATTTCTGTGCCCCAGGACATCCTTGGTGTAAATTAATGTTGAATTAGAAATTGAACATTAAAAATTAGATTTATATTCAGGTTATGAATTGTTAACAATGCTCGAATAGTATCCTTATTTGGGGTAGGCACAATATGAGCATAATCACACATTCAATCTGCAAAAATTCAGTTTATAGGCAAACATATTATTGTCGGTGACATGATTATTTATTGCTCTCGCACAAACACCTTGTTTCAAATAGCATATTTACAAGAAATTCATTTTGGTTTGTTTCTAGAATCCTCGAGTCTAAACCACTTTCTGTCTCTTTTTTAGGTTATAATGTTTATAAATGCCATCTCAAATGTGTGGCCAGCAGCCATTATCACTGTGGCTTTTGCCCAACAATCATTGGGAGAAAGGAGATTGCTGCATTTAAAAACTGCTGCACTGAACATCCAACTACGTTGGCGGCGGCCCCAGCAACCACAACGACTCCTCCAGTGATGGCCCCGACGGCCGCTCCAGTGATAGCTCAGACGGCCGCTCCAGTGATAGCTCCGGCTGCTGCAGCAACATGGCACAATATTTCCACAGCCCCAAAATTGATGTCAAAGCGCTAAACCACAACATGTTGTTTTTGTAGCCTACAACTAAAAAGGAAAAACCTACAAAGGCACCACTCATCCAAAACATCGGACATCACAGCAAATCGCCACCTAAAATCACAGTGCATAGATAAAAAAAGGGGACTTTTTGCAGTTTCCAGGACCTTTAAGGGTCCTGTGCCGTGTATTCATGTCCAACAATCTAACTTGGGTATCACCTGTCAGTTAGAAACGTGCAACAGGGCATATGACTGTGCACGGAGAAGTGGGCTAGTCGGGTTTGACTGTGTCCATGTCTAGTCATTGACGTACAGCCCTCTGGCCACCAATTCACCTATTGTTCACGATGAAGGGATTCTCACAGACATGGTAGTGGGTTACTACTCCTAAAACACATACTACATAGAACGTATGGTACATGCAACATTTGTTTTGTGTGGTACTGTGTCATTCTGAATCGAGCCTGGATCATTTTTTGAGGAATTAAACCGTGCATGTCAAAATAATGGTTGACTGTCAACAGATGCCCCTGGACACTGACGAGGACCACTCCTATAACAGGAGGCCTTACAGCTTCCTTCCTAAAGAGTCGGTTAGTGAATGGACACATTAAAGTGTACAACCCCTGACGCATGTGATTTTATAATATTACATATGACTTCTTCATACCATCTTGTCTTATCAGTAAGATGGAACTTTGTTCTCATGACCTCACCAAGAACATGAGTGAGGAAGCGCACCAAAGGCTGAAGGACTTCAGTGAAAGATTCCGAGGAGTTTTTAAATAGGCTTTAAACTCCTGCAGGTCAATATATTTTTTTAAGTTGATCAGCTCTGATTTTCCACATGATGTTCTGTTCAATAAATGTTCATTGAGGAAAACGGTATCAGTGTCTTATTTTATATACATCACAGTGAATGCTGAACTTGCCGGACCATATACTGTAGTTGAAAGTACACAATGAAACACTGGCTTGCTTGTATCAAATCAATACAATTCCCACATGCCCTACCCCGGAACCTGCGGTCTTCAGACTCTGGCCCCCCGCACCAACCTGCGATCCTTCGGGGACAGAGCCTTCAGTATGGCAGCCCCCACTCTCTGGAACGCTCTCCCTGCGGAGATCTGCAACATCCCCACGCTTGACGCCTTCAAAAGGGCCCTCAAGTCCCATCTGTCTGCCAAGGCCTTTGGCCCCAAATCTATTTGTTGTTTTGTCTGACTGCCTTTTGTTTGTTTCTACTCCTGTTCTTCTTTTTAAAGGGACCTTGGTTCTCATGAAAGGCGCTATATAAATCCAAGTATCCAATTATTATTGTCACGGTTATCATGTCAGGTCACAGGTCTATGTCTAGGTTTGGGTGTTTTCACTGTTCTCTATGTCATGTTTTCCTCCTGTCGTTAGTTTCCCTGGTGTCCTTGTGTTTTCTCCTCCCTCCTCACCTGTGTCTCGTTAGCTGATTGTGTTCACCTGTGGCCCTTGTGTTTCTCCTCCCCTGCCCGGCTGTTTCTTGTCTTGTAATTATCCCTCCCTGTATTTAGTCTTGTCTCGTGCTGTGTTCAGTGTTGGTGCTTCTTTTGTTGGTGACTGAATTCACCCCGGTGAGTGTTCTGTTTTGTATGTATAAGTTTCATTATCCTTGAAATAAAGGACTATCAGAGTTATCTGCATTTGGGTCCTGCTTCCTTCACTCAACCGTGACAGAAAGCACCAACCAGAAATGGACCCAGCAGATGATCCATTTGAGGTGGAACTACAACATTTTTCCTTTGCTTTGGCTTGCTGCTATGATTGGTGGAGGGGAGCGTCCAGTGTTCTGCAGAGGGAAGCCGCTCTGGTAGAGGCACACCGGTTGGCTATGGAGAAACCAGACTTGGTGAAGTTCTTACCTGGCTGGATTTTGAACTTCATCTGGGTGTGTGATTTCCAGCCTGCGGACTATAAACGTCTCGGTGTGTTCCGTCTGGAGTCAACCAGTGCTTCCGCCCCAGTTCCTGCTCCTGTCCAAGAGTCGTTTTCTGGAACTCGGCTGGCTTTTGGAGGTCCACGGAGCCTTCAGGCGGCTTCTAAGAGAAGGAGTCGCAAGTCCAGGCTAGCAATCCGAGCCCCAAGAGCCATGGTTCCGGCTACAGAACCGGCCCACACAGCCATGGTTCCGGCCCCAGTACAGGCCCCAGCAGCCATGGTTCCAGCCCCAGTTCTGGCCCCAGCAGCCATTATTCCGGCTCCAGTTCTGGCCCCAGCAGCCATCATTCCGGCCCCAGTTCTGGCCCCAGCAGCCATTGTTCCAGCCCCAGTTGCCATCATTCCGGCCCCAGTTCTGGCCCCAGCAGCCATGGTTCCGGCCCCAGTTCTGGCCCCAGCAGCCATGGTTCCAGACCTAGTTCTGGCCCCAGCAGCCATGGTCCCGGCCCCAGCAGCCATGGTTCCAGCCTTAGCTCTGGCCCCAGCTGCCATAGTCCCATCTCTAGTCACTTCTCTAGTCCCATCTCAAGTCCCTACTCAATTCCTTTCTCAAGTCCTTTCTCAAGTCCCTCCTCTAGTCACTTCCCTAGTCCCTTCTCCAGTCCCTCCTTTAGTCACCTCTCTGGCCCCTTCCCGAGCCCCTTCTCTAGTCCCACCTCGAGTCACTTCTCTAGTCCCTTCCCTCATCCCATCTCAAGTTCCCTCTCGAGTCCTCTCTCTAGTTCCCTCTCAAGTCTCCTCTCGAGCTACCTCTCGAGTCCCCTTTCTAGATCCCTCTCAAGTCACCTCTCGAGGTCCCTCTCAAGCCACCTCTCGAGTTCCTTCTCAAGTCCCCTCTCAAGATCCCTCTCAAGTCTCCTCTCAAGTCATCTCTCGAGTCTCCTCTCGAGTTCCCTCTCGAGTCCCCTCTCCAGTCACCTCTCGAGTTCCTTCTCGAGTCCCCTCTCGAGTCACCTCTCCAGTCGACTCTCCAGTTTCCTCTCGAGTTCCCTCTCAAGCCCTCTCTCGAGTCCCCACTCAAGCCCCTACTCATGTGCCGTTGGAGGTCCCGCAGACAACTCTCCTGCCGGGGGTCCTGCCAACCCCATGTCCTGTGCCGTTGGAGGTCCCGCCGACTACTCTCCTGCCGGGGGTCCTGCCAACCCTTTGTCCTGTCTCGTTGGAGGCCCCGCCGACTACTCTCCTGCCGGGGGTCCTGCCAACCCCATGTCCTGTCCCGTTGGAGGTCCCGCAGACTAGTCTTCTGCCGGGGGTCCTGCCAACCCCATGTCCTGTCCCGTTGGAGGTCCCGCAGACTAGTCTTCTGCCGGGGGTCCTGCCAACCCCATGTCCTGTACCGTTGGAGGTTCCGCTGGGGGTCCTGCCAACCCTGTGTCCTGTCCCGTTGGAGGTCCCGCAGACTAGTCTTCTGCCGGGGGTCCTGCCAACCCCATGTCCTGTACCGTTGGAGGTTCCGCTGGGGGTCCTGCCAACCCCATGTCCTGTCTCGTTGGAGGCCCCGCCGACTACTCTCCTGCCGGGGGTCCTGCCAACCCTGTGTCCTGTCCCGTTGGAGGCCCCGCCGACTACTCTCCTGCCGGGGGTCCTGCCAACCCTGTGTCCTGTCCCGTTGGAGGCCCCGCCGACTACTCTCCTGCCGGGGGTCCTGCCAACCATGTGTCCTGTCCCGTTGGAGGCCCCGCCGACTACTCTCCTGCCGGGGGTCCTGCCAACCCTGGGTCCTGTCCCGTTGGAGGCCCCGCCGACTACTCTCCTGCCAGGGGTCCTGCCAATCCTGTGTCCTGTCCCGTTGGAGGCCCCGCCGACTACTCTCCTGCCGGGGGTCCTGCCAACCCCATGTCCTGTGCCGTTGGAGGTCCCGCCGACTACTCTCCTGCCGGGGGTCCTGCCAACCCCTTGTCCTGTCTCGTTGGAGGCCCCGCCGACTACTCTCCTGCCGGGGGTCCTGCCAACCCTATGTCCTGTCCCGTTGGAGGCCCCGCCGACTACTCTCCTGCCGGGGGTCCTGCCAACCCCATGTCCTGTCCCGTTGGAGGCCCCGCCGACTACTCTCCTGCCGGGGGTCCTGCCAACCCCATGTCCTGTCCCGTTGGAGGTCCCGCCGACCACTCTCCTGCCGGGGGTCCTGCCAACCCTATGTCCTGTCCCGTTGGAGGTCCCGCCGTCTACGCACCTGCCGGGGGTCCTGCCAACCCTTTGTCCTGTCTCGTTGGAGGCCCCGCCGACTACTCTCCTGCCGGGGGTCCTGCCAACCCTATGTCCTGTCCCGTTGGAGGCCCCGCCCACTACTCTCCTGCCGGGGGTACTGCCAACTCTGTGTCCTGTGCCGTTGGAGGTCCCGCCGTCTACTCTCCTGCCGGGGGTACTGCCAACCCTTTGTCCTGTCCCGTCGGAGGTCCCGCCAACCGCTCTCCTGCTGGGGGTCCTGCCAACTCCTGGTCCTCTTCCGTGTGGGATCCTGCCGAAGCCTGTCCCGCCGGCTCCGGTTCCTGTCCGGCCGACACCGGGTCCTGCCCGGCCTCCGGAGCTGTCTGGTCTTCGCCCTCGATCCCGACCCTCTGTGAGCCGCGGTCTTCGTCCGCGGGCCCGGCCTCCTGACTCTTCCTGCCGCTGCCCTCGTCCTCGGGCCCGGCCCCCTGACTCTTCCTGCCGCTGCCCTCGTCCTCGAGCCCGGCCCCCTGACTCTTCCTGCCGCTGCCCTCGTCCTCGAGCCCGGCCCCCTGACTCTTCCTGCCGCTGCCTTCGCCCTCATGCTCGGCCCCCTGAGTTCGCCCGTTGTGGCCTTCGCCCCTCCATGGTCTCTGCCTTGCCCCCGGGCCGTCCGCCCGAGTTCCCCACATTAGACTCTGCCTTGCCCCCGGGCCGTCCGCCCGAATCCCCCTTTTTTGAACTCTGCCTTGCCCCGGGCCGTCCGCCCGAGATCCCTTCCTGGTCCTCTGCTGTGCCCCTGGGCGGTCAGCTTAGTTCCCTCCTCCGGACCCCCTCCACCCACCCTGCTGGACTGTGTTGGATTTTTGTTTTGGGGTTTAGGGACGTCTGGAATCCGTCCCTTGAGGGGGGGGGTTCTGTCACGGTTATCATGTCAGGTCACAGGTCTATGTCTAGGTTTGGGTGTTTTCACTGTTCTCTATGTCATGTTTTCCTCCTGTCGTTAGTTTCCCTGGTGTCCTTGTGTTTTCTCCTCCCTCCTCACCTGTGTCTCGTTAGCTGATTGTGTTCACCTGTGGCCCTTGTGTTTCTCCTCCCCTGCCCGGCTGTTTCTTGTCTTGTAATTATCCCTCCCTGTATTTAGTCTTGTCTCGTGCTGTGTTCAGTGTTGGTGCTTCTTTTGTTGGTGACTGAATTCACCCCGGTGAGTGTTCTGTTTTGTATGTATAAGTTTCATTATCCTTGAAATAAAGGACTATCAGAGTTATCTGCATTTGGGTCCTGCTTCCTTCACTCAACCGTGACAATTATTAATACATCATTGGAACGGTAAGAATCTCAGCTACAACACTGACTAAAGCCTTTCCATCTCCAGTATGCCTACATGACAAGCATTTTTATATACAGTAAACATATCTTTGACTTTTGCAAAATTATAAAATAAAATTGACCCCTGCTGTCATTCTGGCTTTCACTGTTCAAATGAGATGTCAACCATCAAAATGGGATAAGGGGTTCTCAAACTGATAGGTTATTCAATCATTTACCTAATAGTTGCTTAAAATGCTACAATAACATTTGTAATTCGTTTTTAAACAGCTCCCTATGTCCGTTAGTGCAGCTAGCTAACCAGATGCTAACATCACGGTCCCCGCTGGCACCGGTCCCTCTCTCTCCCTCCCTCTCCCTCTATCACACTAAATGCGCTATTGCCACACACACACACACACACACACACACACACACACACACACACACACACACACACACACACACACACACACACACACACACACACACACACACACACACACACACACACACACACACAGAGCCGAGCTTGAATGACACAAGCACACGTGTATTTCCATGCAACTCTCTGGTTGGTCTGGTGACTTGCCTCTGTTGCATTCACTGAACACGGGAAATTACGGTCCTGCCGTCCTCTCTTGTGTCATGATGAGGTTCACGTAAAGCACGGTTAATGTATTATCTTATTGAGGTGTCTCAAATATACGTCAATCAAGTGGCACCTGCTAACGGGGTGGTGGATGATAGCCTAGGTGTAATAGTCCTTTATACTATATAGTTGGTCATGGAGAGTAATAAGGTATCCTTGGACCTTTGTATGAAGTATCTTTATTCCTTAACAGGTCTACAGCCATGATACATCGATGCGTCTTAGATGCGGGCTTGCATACACCGTATCACTCCGCAGCCGCACCCCATCAGTAACGTCCTGATGGTATATGTGCGCGGCACTATATACTACATCCTCCTTTCTTACAATGAAAGTTGCATATAACATTTGCTGTAGTAAACATTCTATAACGGTCTCAATATTAACATTGTTCACTTGTTAACATGCGAATATATGAAATTATATTTTGTATGAACATTAACATGTCAACTTAGAATCAGTGTATATCACACATCCTCATATAAACATGAATCCTGTATATAAACAACACACCTTACTCTTCTCTTTTTTATTTTCTTTCTTTTTTTTTTTTTGAGCAAATAGAGTAAGGCAAGGCAAGGCAAGTTTATTTATATAGCACTTTTCAACACAAGGCAATTCAAAGTGCTTTACAAAAAATGAAAGACATTAAGAAAATGGCATTTAAAATCAGTCATTAAAAAGAAAAGCTAATAAAATAAACATTAAAAGAAAAAATACATGGATAAAAGTTACAGTGCAGTCTAAGATATGAATAGTTCAATTAAAAGCAGCGACAAAAAGAAAAGTCTTCAGCCTGGATTTAAAAGTAGTCAGAGTTGCAGCGGACCTGCAGGTTTCTGGGAGTTTGTTCCAGATATTTGGAGCATAATAACTGAACGCTGCTTTACCATGTTTAGTTCTGACTCTGGGGACAGAAAGCTGACCAGTCCCTGAAGACCTGAGAGATCTGGATGGTTCATAATTTAGCAGTAGATCAGAAATGTATTTTGGGCCTAAACCATTCAAAGCTTTATAAACCAGCAGCAGTATTTTGACATCTATTCTTTGACACACAGGAAGCCAGTGTAAAGACTTCAGAACAGGAGTGATGTGATCCACTTTCTTAGTGTTAGTGAGGACTCGAGCAGCGGCGTTCTGAATCAGCTGCAGCTTCCTAATAGATTTTTTAGTGAGACCTGTGAAGACACCATTGCAGTAGTCGAGTCTACTGAAGATAAAAGCATGGACAAGTTTTTCCAAATCCTGCTTTGACATTAGTCTTTTAATCCTAGATATGTTCTTTAGGTGATAGTAGGCTGATTTAGTAACTGTTTTAATGTGACTGTTGAAACTCAGGTCAGAGTCCATGACTACACCTAGATTTCTGGCTTTATCTGTTATTTTGAACATTGCAGACTGAAGCTCAGCGCTAACTTTTATACGTTCTGCCTTGGCTCCAAAAACCATTACCTCAGTTTTATCTTTGTTTAATTGGAGAAAGTTCTGACACATCCAGTCATTGATTTGTTCAATGCACTTATTCAGTGTTTGAATTGGAGCATAGTCTCCTGGTGAAACTGTTATGTAAATGTGTGTGTCATCTGCATAGCTATGGTAACTTATTTTGTTGTTTTTCATTATCTGAGCCAGTGGTAGCATGTAGATGTTAAAGAGAAGAGGCCCCAAGATGGAGCCTTGAGGAACCCCACATGTCATATTTGTCAACTCAGATGTGTATTTACCTATAGAAACAAAGTTGTTTCTGTCCTTTAAGTAGGATTCAAACCAATTTAGGACTGTTTCCGAAAGTCCCACCCAGTTTTCCAGTCGGTCTAGTAATATGCTGTGGTCAACAGTGTCAAATGCAGCACTGAGATCTAATAATACTAACACTGAAGTTCTGCCACTGTCTGTGTTCAAGTGGATGTCATTAAAGACCTTTACAAGAGCAGTCTCAGTGCTGTGGTTTGGACGAAAGCCTGACTGGAACACATCTAAACAGTTATTTAAATGCAAAAAATTACTCAACTGTTGAAAAACAACTTTTTCAATGATTTTACCTAGAAATGGGAGGTTTGATATGGGCCTATAATTGTTCATTACTGTAGCATCTAGATTATTCTTTTTTAAGAGCGGTTTAATGACTGCTGTTTTCAGGGCCTGTAGAAAAATACCTGAGTGAAGAGATTTGTTTACTATATGAAGTAGATCTGAGGCCATGCAAGGCAAAACATCTTCGAAAAATCCCGTTGGAATAATATCAAGGCAGCAGGAGGAGGATTTCAGAAGTTGTATAATGTCCTCTAGGTTTTTATCATTAATCTGATGGAATTGTGTCATGGTGTTTGAATTGATGTTAAGTGGACAAAGAGACAACACATTTGCTGTTCCTGATGCAGAGGCACTGACTGTTTGTCTGATTTTCTGAATTTTGTCAGTGAAAAAGGAGGCAAAATCATTGCACGCCCTGGTGGATTCAAATTCAGAGGCTACTGACACTGGGGGGTTAGTTAGTCTGTCGACGGTAGCAAACAAGGCACGTGCGTTGTTTTTGTTTTTGGTAATGATTTCAGAGAAGAACGATTGTCGTGCGTTTTTCAATTCCAAATTATAAAGGCCAAGTCTCTCTTTATAGATTTCAAAGTGAACCTGGAGATTTGTTTTTCGCCACCTACGTTCAGATTTTCGACACTCTTTTTTCTGTTTTCACGGTCATTGCCTTTCTCCATGGAGATATTTTCTTGCCAGACACTTCCTTTACCTTAGTTGGAGCAATGGCATCTATAATATTTTAAATTTTTGAATTGAAATGATCTACTAGCTCATTTACTGAGATGTTAGCAGGGGCAAGTGTGGAAGAAAAATTCTGAGTAAACATTTCCCTAGTATTTTCAGTTAAATATCGCTTTGTGGTTACCTGTTTTTGAACATTTTTGTGAACAGAAATAGAGCTCTCAAAGAAAACACAGGAATGATCAGAGAGCGCAACATCAGTCACCACAGCCTCAGAGATATTCAGACCCTTTGAGATAATTAAGTCCAGAGTGTGCCCCTTATTGTGCGTGGGCTCCGTCACATGCTGAGTCAGTCCATAGCTATCAAGAACACAAAACAGTTATTTTGCCCCTCTGTCCTGACGGTTGTCAACATGGATGTTAAAATCACCAACAATGACTAAACGGTCAAAGTCAATACACACTATAGACAGCAGTTCAGTAAAGTCATCATAAAAGCTTGCACAGTATTTGGGTGGTCTATAGATATTTAGGAACAGAGCTCGAAAGGAGCATTTCAGCTGAAGGGCCACATATTCAAAAGAAGCAAAGTTCCCATAAGATGTCTTCCTGCATTGAAGAGAATCATTGAACAGAATAGCAACTCCACCCCCTTTCTTATGCATTCTTTCCTGACTCATAAAACTAAAGTTGGGAGGGGTTGATTCGATCAGAACTGTTATTTTGTTCAATCCAAGTTTCTGTTAAAAACATAAAATCGAGATTGTGCTCAGTGATAAAATCATTGATTAAAAATGTTTTTCCTGCCAAAGACCTGACATTTAATAAAGCTAGTTTAAGTTTGTTAAACACACTATCAGTCATGTTTTTTGTAACAAGCTGTGGCTGACATGGAATCACTTTTAAATTAGATAAACTCACACAAACGTTTGAGCGCTTCCTGTATCTAAGATGATTTACCGCTCTTAATCTATTACCTATCAACACAGATATCGGCAAAGCTATAGGCAGGCAGAGCCCTGGCATGTCCTGGAAAGAGTTGAGAGTGCCATACGCCCTTGAGCCTGGACCCAGCACATATCAGTAAGAGATTGTTGCATTTTGTACACACAATCAATCAATCAATCAATCAATGTTTATTTATATAGCCCAATATCACAAATGTTACATTTGTCTCAGTGGACTTCACAGTTTGTACAAAATATCAGTATGACAATACGACACCCTCTGTCCTTAGACCCTCACATCGTACAAGGAAAAACTTCCGAAGAAAACCCACAGTTTAAAGGGAAAAATGGGAGAAACCTCAGGGAGAGCAACAGAGGAGGGATCCCTCTCCCAGGACGGACAGTCGTGCAATAGATGCCGTGTGTAAATTGAAAAGATAATACATTTGCAACATAGGTAGTCCAAATGTTTGGAAATGCATGTGTGTATAATAGGAAGATGGATCCACGAGGATATCCATCCAGGACCTATGATCCAGGACCACAGCCACGACTTAAGATCCAGGGCTCGTGAAAGCCAGGTGTTCAGTGCAAACAATCTGCTGAATCTCTCCACTCCTCTTCTGACTGGCGGTAGAGGGCCACTGATGAACACCTCCGCATTTAGAGAGCTGACAGTTTCCAACAAACATTTAAAGTCTTCTTTCAGCACTTCTGACTGTTGTTTCACAACATAATTTGTTCCAATGTGTAGTACCACATTCTTCACAGTTGGATGTTCAGCCCCAATATGCAGGATCTTCTCAGCCAAGTCAGAGACCATATCCTTGGGAAAAGTAGTAGGCTAGTACTTTGGTGTTGTTCTTATTACACAGACCTTTTACATCTCTTACAGCAGAGTCACCCACAATCAGAGTTTCAGGCCCAGTCGTTAGCTTTCCCTCTAGCCTTTTACTTTTGGAGTAGCTATTGTTCCTTACCCTGCTGTGTGAAGAGGACAGGTTATCCAGGTCATCAGAAAGAGATCTCCCGTTCTCGGTCAGCGGAGCGTATCTGTTCTGGATTGGCACACTTGGTGGTTTAGGAGGATTGTTTGTAATTCTCCCTTTAGCAGCTGTCCACTGCGGCTTCCTAGTAGGAACAGGGGTTGAAGAGGCGCTCTTCCTGGGTGATAACAATGCAGGCCAGCCGGTCGCATCACAGATTTCAGAGCGCTGGGCTCTGCCTGTTATCCGTCCTCCCAAATCCCATGGAAATGATTTACTCTTCGGCTTTGCACCCAGAGAGTTCCAGGGAGGACTACCACTTGTAGATTTATTACCCAGTACACAGCCCTCCTGTTCCTTGGAATCCTTGTAGCTGCTCACTAGCTGTGAGTTAGCATACCCTTCTCCATTATTTTGCAACACTGGTAAAGTGGTGTCATTCCCACGACATAGTCCATTCACTTCCACGTTAACTTCCAACCGTTGCATTTTCATTTCCAACACATCGATCTTCTGTATAAGTTTGTGGAAGTCATCTGTAGAGAACGGAGGCATTTTGCTACCAACTAGCATGCAGTAGCCTACCAGGCTTTAGCTGTTGCTAGGCCACGCTACTGTAAGACTGAAGTCGTCGTAAAAATGTTGAAATATGGCTGAAACCCTCCGTCTATTTACGAAGATGAACTGTCCCAGTGATAAGTTAATGTCCAGGAGCCGCTGCTCGAAGTTTTCAGAAAATAAGAATAGGCATAAAAAGTAAGCAGAGGCAGGAGCAAGCAGAAAAGCGTCTGCACTGTAAGAAAATATTCTTCTAAGAGTAAGGATTTTAACATATAAACTCTGTCTTAGCACAACCTTTAGCCTGAGCTAATTAGGAAATCATTGTATCTCTCAGGTGGTCGAATAAGTCGGCCACATCTGGTTCTTCTTGTGCTCTGCGGTGATGACATTTCACATTCAACAGTCTCTGATGTGTCTGCATCTGGCGTGCATAGTTGATTGTCTTCAGGTAAGTCAGGTTCTGGGTCCATTTGGGCGTCGTGTGGTGTTTTCCTCAGATGTCTCCTGTTGCGCCTGTAGTGCTGACCTGAAGATGTGACAACATCATAGGAACGTGGCTCACCTCTCTGTGCAGTGACCAAAGCTGGACGCCAACCCTGTTCAGTTTCCATGTGAACAATACTTCCTGGTTGCAGCTCAGGAAGCAGCCTCGTTCCTCTGTCATAATACTGCTGCTGCCTCCTCTGTAGATTCTCGAGAGTCGAGTGAACATCCTTAGGCACAGCACGCTGAAGCACCACGGTGGAGCTCGGTAAGGTGCTCCTTAGCACTCTCCCCATGAGCATTTGTGCGGGTGAGTATTGCATGCCTGTTACAGGTGTGTTTCTCAGGATGAGCAGGGCAAGATGAGGGTCTGTGTTCGTTAGTTGTGCTTTTTTAAGAACATGTTTAACAGTTTGTACGGTCCTTTCAGCCAGACCATTGGACTGTGCATAGCCTGGGCTGGAATGAGTGAGTTTTATGCCCCATGATTCTGCAAAGTTTCTAATTTCTTGACTCGCGAATGGGACATGGTCACACATTATCTCTTTTGGTATTCCTATCCTGGAGAAGACTGATTTCATTTTCTTATTGACAGTATGTGATGTCTTGTCATTAATGTTAAGCACCTCAGGATATTTTGACAGGTAGTCGACCATCAATAGGAATGATTGTCCTTTTATTTCAAAGATGTCAGCCCCTATTTTGAGCCAAGGAAGCTCAGGAATGTCGTGTGAGATCAGAGGCTCCCTCTGGTTTCTGGGCTGGAACTGCTGATATGTCCCACAATTCTCGACCATTTGTTCTATCTCTCTTGACATACCTGGCCAGTACCAGTGCCTTCTGGCAAGTGCTTTTGTCCGCTGCATTCCTTGATGAGCCACATGCTCGGGAGGATTATCCTGTCACCTGCAAACATTATCTCATCTATTACTGACAGAGTATGTCTGATAGGCCAGTATTGAACCAGTTTAGTGTGTACTTGTTTTCTATGTCGTGGCCAGCCCTGTCTGTGTGTTTCCTGCAGCAGCTGTAGTATTTCATCATTAGCTGTTCCACTTTTGAGCTTTTGCAGCATCTCAGTGCTCAAAGCATCTGTTGGCTCCAGAGCATAGACAACTTTCTCATCTGTGATGTCATCAACTGTTGAGTGTTCATCATGTGTGACAGCTCGTGAGAGTGTGTCTGCAATCAGTAGGTCTTTACCTGGTGTGTAGATGACATTCAAGTCATATCGCTGCAGCTGGAGGAGCATCCGTTGGAGTCTGGAAGGAGCTGCTCCAAGCGGCTTTCTCAGAATGCTTTCCAGAGGTTTGTGGTCTGACTGCACGTCCACTTTCAATCCGTACACGTACTGATGGAACCTCTTAACAGAGAAGACAATTGCTAACAGTTCCTTTTCTATTGAAGCATAGTTCTTTTCTGTTTGTGTTAGTGCTCTTGATGCATAGGCTATTGGGTGGCCCTCGTGCATTAGACATGCTCCCAAACAAATCTTTGGATGCATCTGCCTGTATGATGAGCTGTTTCTTTGGGTCAAAATAACTGAGTACAGGAGCTGTAATGAGAGCATCTTTCAGTTTTTTGACTGCTTCATCATGTTCGTCCTGCCACAGCCACACACTGTCTTTTCTCAACAACTGTCTCAGTGGTGCTGATATGGTGGCCTGACCTGGGATGTACTGAGCTAGGTATTTCACCATGCCCAGAAATCGCTGTAGTCCTGTTTTGTCAGCTGGTGTTGGCATGCCTGTGATAGCCTTGATCTTAGCGTTGTCTGCTTTAACACCCTCTGAAGTGACAGTATGGCCCATGTAGTTAACACTGCTCACCTTGTACTGTATCTTGTCTTTGTTGAACTTCACATTAGCCTCCTTTGCTCTGGCTATCACTTTCTGTAATATCTCATCGTGTTCTTTCTCTGACGATGCAGCAATTATCATGTCATCTGCAATGATGTGGATCCCTTGGATATCTCCAAATGTCTCACAGTTGCGTTGCTGGAAAACCTCACTTGCTGACTTGTTCCCAAATGGAAGACGTTTAAAGCGGTATCTCCCCCATGGTGTGTTAAATGTGCACAGTAGGGATGACTCTTTATCTAGCTTTATTTGCCAATATCCATCTTTTTCATCCAGCACTGTGAAAAGTTTCTTACCAGCTAGTTTGCACAGAACTTCATCGGTCATTGGAATGGAGTAGTGCTGCCTGAGTATAGCTTTGTTTAAGTCACTGGGATCCAAGCAAACCCGTAATTTTTTTCTGTCTTTCATTTCTGTGATCACCAGGCTATTAACCCATGGTGTAGGCTCAGTTACCTGTACAATAACATCAGCTTGTAACAAGTCATCGAGAGTGTCTCTCAGTCTGTCCATTACTGCCAGTGGTATTTTCCTACAGCCATGTATGACAGGTGTGGCCTTGGGGTCAGTGTGGATGTGATATTCTCCAGCAAACTCACCTACACCCTGAAAGACAGTTGGGTGCTGAGCTATGAGCTCCTCTTTTGTTGTGGGATGTTTCACTTCTATTGAGTCAATGTCCACTCTTTTCACCAGGCGCAGTTCTTCACATGCCTCGTTTCCTAATATGGGAATGGAAGAGTGCCTGGAAACATAAAATATCAGACTTGCCTGTGTTTTGGGAGTGGAGCATTTGAGTGTTACCACCCCTTCCGGCTTCAATCTCATCCCTCCATATGCCACCAGTACTGTCTTTGTAGGCTGTAGTTTGAGGTGTGTTCTTCTTTCAGGTCTGGCTTTTCGGGTCATCGCTGTGAATACTTTCAGTGGCAGGACGTTGGCCTCTGCTCCTGTGTCCAACTTAAACTTCACACACATGCAGTCAACATTTACATTAGAATGCCACGACTTGTCAACTTTAGACTTTAGCTGATCAATGTTCATTGTCCCAACATATAGGGTGTCTATTTCCGGAGAAACATTATGTACTGTCTTGTGATGTTGGGCTTTAGCTGACCTACACATTTTTGCATAGTGATTCTGTTTTCCACAATTATGGCAGGATACTCCGTATGCTGGACACTGTCTTGGCTGGTGTGATTTACCACATTGTTTGCATGTTTCATGTCTTTGTCCCATGTCTTGTGTACGTTGTATAGGTGGTGTGCGTGTCTTTTGTCCTTGTCGACTATTCTTGTGCACTGCAAGTACAGACATCTCCTGGGCTGCTGCATTCATAGCTAGCATTTGAACTTTGGCCGTCTCAGCAGCTCTGCAGGTGTCTATGGCCCTTTCTAATGTGAGATTAGGTTCTCTTAAAAGTCTCTCTTTCAGTCTCTGGTCATTCATACTAAACACAATCTTGTCTCTGATCATGTCATTTTCTGTGGTATAAAATTCACAATCCTTGCTCTTTTGCTTGAGCTCTGTCACATATTTCTCAATCGTGGTGTTACCTGACATAGGATGTGCCCAAAACTGATGTCTCTCAAACACTGTGTTCTTCTTAGGCAGACAATAGGCTCTGAATGCTGTTAGAATATCATTAACAGTCTGTTCATCTTCTTCTTCACCTTCATTTTCACCATGTGCGATGTCTAGCGTGTTGTACATTTCAAGAGCCTCCTCTCCTAGTGTATGCAGCAGTATGGCCACTTTAATCTTCCTGTCCTTACCGTCTGCACCACTCGCGGTCATGTAGATTTGGAAGCGTTGTTCCCATCGTCGCCAGTTTTCTCCCAAGTTGCCAGTGAGTACCAGTGGAGATGGTAATTCGAATCGATCCATCTCTCTTTTTTCTTTCTTCCAAAAAAATTGCGACTCCCGCTCTCTGGGGACCGCACCTGTTAGCTAGGCTTTAGGCTAACACAACTTTCATCTGTTTAAAAACAAAGTGACGAACTGGACCGACTTCTGACACCATGTAATAGTCCTTTATACTATATAGTTGACCGCAGGTCATGTAGAGTAATAAGGTATCCTTGGACCTTTGTATGAAGTATCTTTATTCCTTAACAGGTCTACAGCCATGATACATCGATGCGTCTTAGATGCGGGCTTGCATACACCGTATCACTCCGCAGCCGCACCCCATCAGTAACGTCCTGATGGTATATGTGTGCGGCACTATATACTACATAGGTTTACATCCAAAAACGTATTTTTCAAACATTATTATTTTTATTTTATTTTTATTTTTTTTGTTACTTTTTTTTTTAACGGTCCGCGATCTACCCGCACCACACAGTCGATCGCGATCGACTGGTTGGCGACCACTGATCTAGATGAATGCGACGAAGCAATTCATGCCGTTTTATTGTTTTTAACGTTGAAATGACAAGTGCAACAGGTGAAGATGAAGATGTTGCGGAATTGTTGTGAGTACCCTTTTCAAGAGGGGGGTGTGTGTGTCTACAGAAGGTCCAGTTGTGTTAGACACGGTTCACCACTGGTCGGTTGTAACCAAGTGGCAAACTCTGGGGAAGAGTCGGAATGCCAATACGGAAGTGCCACAGACTGCAGGTCATATATTGGCGATGGCTGCAGAAAGGAGCAATTTCCATAGACCCCCATGTTAAAATGTCCAACTTTACAGCATAAAAAAACATGTTTCTACCCATGGATGCAATACATATTATTACGAATATAGTTAGATTCCACCTTCATGATTATGGATCTGTGAGTGAATTGTTTTCTAACACTTGTTTTTTATTTATATTAGGTCTTAACGTTTTTGCATAAATTAGGGCGTGGTTACATTGAGTGACAGCTCTGTAAAGTGACTGCTGCTGCTAGCTTCTTGTCTCTCTGCTAGCAGCTCCGTGAAGCTACAGGGACTCTGCCTGCTCAGTTCATTCAGGAAACACAACTTGAAGCCGGCCGTGGTTGTTTGTTCTTCATGCTTATATATCGGACTATTGTGACTCGCTCTGCGGTTAAAACAGACGGTGCATGAATGCGGTTTTGCGGTAAGTAAAATTCGAGTGCTTTATTTATGTGTTAATGATTTTAATCAGCTGCGTGATGAATGTTCAGGCTTGGTTTAGCGTGTAAGCGAGTGATAGCTACATCGGTGCTAACGATGCTAATCGTAGCCTCCAAGTTAAAATAATAGACTGGATATATAAAGGTTAAAACGAAATAGACAAGCGTTAAGTGGGATAATACTGTAGAACAAACGGCTTCTGTTTGAGGTTAATAAAATAAGGTCATCCTTGTATCTTAGAGAGATATTTTATTATGTAGGTAGGAACTGTATGCATCGCTAAGGTTAATTTAAATTGACTATGCTCAAGTATGTAGACAAGCTAATGTCGAAGTAGTGTATGTGAAATCAACCTCACAATAAGATGTGTGTATATTACAATTATTAATGTCATATTTCAAGATGATTAGATATTACAATATGGTTGGTTGAGCTGGAGTTCATTATTGAGCTTACACGTTAACGTCACAGTCATCTGAAGAACGAACCCAAACCTTGTTGTTTTTATTAATTGTATTACCAAATGGGTATCAAATAAACAGTAAGCATTGGTAACACAACTTCCAAAGTTACAGTAAAATAAAAAGGACCCTGACTCGGACAATACACAATCCAACATGTTCAACAGAAGAGAATCAGTTATATTGTTTGTACACATGGTACTTTATATATATATATATATATATATATATATATATCTGTTTGTTTAAAGTGTCCAGGTGATGCAGACAGGCTGGACCAGAGTGAGAGACAGAACTGGACTCCTCACAACAGTGAACTTCAGCACAGGTACAAAGACTCTTTTTTCATACTGTACAAAGAATCAAGAAAGATATTGGTTTAAATAAATGAAGTATTGACTTGAATACACTGATATACATTCCATTAAACAATACTAAATACTAGTTTCACCTACACATCAGTTAAGTTGAGGGTTTTTTCCATGCAAAAAGTTACATTTAGATGTTAACAAGCACTATGATTTTGTCAGCTTTCTAATTTAATGTATTGAAGGCAAAGATATTTAACACATAGTGAGAACTGCTACTATTTATCTCTCAATATTGTCTGTAAAAAAACGTGGTAAAAGGGATTCTTTCAGTGAGACAACAGAGCAAGCTTCTACAGTTGCACTACGTTTTGATAACAGTTACATATTATTTTGATAATAACATATATTTCAATGTTGATGAGCTTCATACTGTTCATTCATAATCTGATCGTCTTTGTAGCTCACTGTTGAAATAAAAAAAACAATTACAAAATAATTATATCTACAGCCCCTAAACACACAAACACACCGCTTTCATAAATAACACACTTGTTCTGCAATAATATGTTTTATGTTTCCTGTCATTTTTGTTAGGAAAGGACATGCCTGAAAGACACGACATTTTCTCCTTCTCTGAGGGTCAAGAAGAACATCCAAGAGGAACATTAAAGCTGATGCTATGAGATTTTAAGACCAGTACACTAAGAAACTACTTTTATTGTAAAAACAGTCAGCTGATCGAATGCACCTATTTCTAAATCTAATCTAAATCAAATCAAGTTTTATTTATATAGCACATTTATAAACGATTTTTGGTCGAGCCAAAGTGCTGTACATATAATAAAAATAGCCTACAGTAGAGACACTTTACAGCAAATACAACAGCACAGATTGTTCAGAATATCAGTATGAGAAAAACGACACTCTCTGTCCTTAGACCCTCACATCGTACAAGGAAAAACATCCAGAGAAAAACCCACAGTTTAAAGGGAAAATGGGAGAAACCTCAGGGAGAGCAACAGAGGAGGGATCCCTCTCCCAGGACGGACAGACGTGCAATAGATGCCGTGTGTAAATCGAAGAGATAATGCATTTTACATCATATAGACCAGTGACCACCAACTGGCGGCCCGCGGGCCACATCCGGCCCGCCAGACATTCTCATCCGGCCCGCACGACGGGGTGACTGTGGCGTTGGCGGAGTGGTTACTGCGTTCGCCCCCCACCCATTTTTATTTTTACAACGTCTCGTGAGTAAGGTGCAGTACCGGAGTCCAACAGAGAGGCAGCAGCTGCGGGACTGTAGACTGCGTACTGCGAAACCTTCCCTTCCTTGAAGAAGAAGAAGTGATCCTTCGTTGTGAAGAGTCTGCTTTGTGGCTCCGCACCACAGCAGCAGCCCCGCTGCGACAGAGTCCAACAGAGAGGCAGGAGCTGCGGGACAGTAGCCTAGAAGCAGGGTTGGGTTGTAACGGAATATATGTAACGGCGTTACGTAATCAGAATACAAAAATCAAGTAGGCTAACTGTATTCAGCTGGCGTTACATTTGAAAAACGAGTAATCTGATTACAGTTACTTTCGTAAACCTGAAGTGAATACATTTTGGAATACCTATTGGAATTATTGGTGGAAAAGTTTCCTCACAAAATGTAATATTCATTACCGGCAGAACTGTGTGCACACTGCACACGTGCACAGCGCTGCAGCGTGTCTGTGAGAGAGAGAGAGATGCAGCGTGTCTGTGAGGCCCCGCCCCCGCACGCAGATGAGAGAGAGATCTCTTTTAAAATATATTGAAAGTTAGAAACGGAGATGGTTAGATAAAATGTTCAAGATAACGTTGATGTAGCATTTCTTTATTGTCGAAATTATGACATTTATAACGGGATAAAATCAAAGTGAATGGCCTGCTGCTGAATGCATGGGGCAAGTGACTGGAACAAGTTTTAAAAGTTATTACATCGTTTCAGATAATAATAATAATAAATAATGATAATTAATAATGATAATTCATTCTATTTAGGGGCGCCTTTCAAAGCACCCAAGGACACCTTACAATTCATAACATATTCTAAGGAAAGGTTTACAGTAGGAGAATGCAGTCCGGGTGATGTTATGTGGGGTGCAGATGAGAGGGAGCTGTCCAGAATGACACCAAGATGTTGTGTTTGAGTTCTTGATAAGCCATTAAAACAGTAAAACAAGTGTCTCCTGTTTAACAAAACATACCCATCTGTTATGGAAAAAGAAAGTATTCCAAAAGTATTCTACAAGTAACCTGAACACGTTACTTTTTTAAGACACGTAACTGTAACTGTATTCTGATTATTTTCAGAGCATGTATTCAGTAATCAGTAACTGATTACATTTACAAAGTAACCCTCCCAACCCTGCCTAGAAGTGATCCTTCGTTAGCGTGAAGAGTCCTCTCCCCCCCCCGCTGGCCCGCGATAGTGTCTATTGGATACATTTTGGCCCTTGGACAAATGTAGTTGGTGATCCCTGATATAGACCGAATGTTAGGAAATGCATGTGTCTGTAATAAGACGATGAATCCACGAGGATGTCAGCTACAATCCTGTGGAAGCCATCAGGGAAGCAGCATGACGAGACCCAAGGCAGGACCGCAGAGACAGGTTCAGCCACGACCCGAAGTCCACGACTTAATCCAAAACTCAGGATAGAGGATCCAAGACACAGGGCTACAGCAAGAGGATCAGCCTCGACTCCGGATCCCGGCGTAGCTATAGATACAAAAGAAGAAAAAAGATTTGGTTGGGTTAATCGGAACAAGAGAATACACAGACACAGACAGAGAGGGAAAAGGTAATTGGATAAAAGTTATTCTTGATAACCCTCTAGAAAGATCTCATGAACTTCCCCACTCAATCTATCAAGACCCGAGCAGTTCTATTAGATATAGATAAGAAACAGAGATAGGGAGCACAACAACCTATCTCTATCTACACTCCATCCACTGATTATTTTGCCTCACTTTATGAGCTCCACAACACTTGTGCCTTGTACAGCAGAGATTGCAACGTCACAAATAAATGGGGCCAATCTTCAGTCAGATGTGAATGTGTCATCTAACATTTTCAGTAAGAATAATGGACGAAAGGAGTGCAAATACAAATACAATTTACTGAAATGTGAACCAAAACTTAATCAAATGTTTTAAATAAAAAGCACATATGGACAGAAGGTGTAAACCTATTAAATGTATAAGTAAACACATTTAGTAGATAACGTGACAGACTAGGCCTGTGCAGTTGGTATCAGCTTTGCCCAGCATGGGCTCCTCCATCAGGCCTGGTCCTCCTCGCAGAGGAAAGACCCTCAGTCCTCTCCAAACCAACAGACAGGACGTCCATCACACTGAGGTTTCTCCCTGAAGTCTGTGCTGCTCTCTGGACACCACGCTGTCTCAATCCGTCCACACTGAATATGAGAGGGGGAAAATGAAAATAATAAATGCTTTGGACAATAAGAAATATAAAGTTGACTGTTGAGTTGCTCAGTTTTTTTAGATTGTCAATACTGTTAGGGAAATATTTTAATCATGTCTGTCTCCTTATATGGAATTAGGACCTTATCTGCAGAGCTTCTTCTCTGGTTAAGAGTGTTGTTCCTCAATCTGTGAAATATCATCATGTCGTTCTCAGGGTCAGCTCAGAGGTCGGACGCCTGGCTTTCTGAAGAAAGGGGGGCTATCCGGTGCCTCTGAGTTTCCCTGCAGTAGTGTACATGTGTTATGGTTAGCAGAGACAGGCGCATACATCTCAGATCCGCTTGTTTCAATATATATTGGGTGTATTTTGTGCAACCTTTCAGAGAGTCCGCTCGGTGGAATACGGTTAACTGTATGAAACTGAGTGTATCCTCTCCGGCCGTTACTTCAATAAATCTCCGTGTTTGATGAAAGATTCTCCGTCTCCAATTCTTCAACATTGGCTCTGCATTGAATCCCAGAAGATTATTCCTCACAAATACTATTACTGTATAACTAATATCTCAGGTTAAGAGGCACATTCAAATAAAGATTGGTCTTTAAATACATGTTGTCTTTTGAATTGTTTGTCTAAAGTCAAGGATCTAGAACTGGTACTTAGTTTTAATGATACAGTCTGGTTATTATGCTGTTTGGAGGAGGCCTCACAGGTAAGAGCACTAACTAGCTACCATCACATGTTCCTTAGCTTGACTTAAATGTATTAAACGTATATAGTTAAGTGATATCAAAATATAAATAACTAATGTCATGCAAACATATTAATATTTGCTTGATTCCAGTGTTGAATTTAGCACAATTGCATACAAACGTTAAGGGATTTTAAGATTCTGAAGTATTATGCTAAAAACTCAATAACTTAGATTATTATTTATAGTTTTGCTGAACAGTTTCATGTCCGCTTACCTTAGAAATGTAAAATGCCACGGCAGTGTGCAGATGCAGTGTGGGAGCATGTTAGCTTAGCTTGGTAGCTTCAGCTAGCTCTGGAACTTCCAGCTCGGTCCAGGTCCCGCCTCGGCTCCGCCTCTTTGCCCTTATTTGGAGCAGGCTGGAGTAGGCGGGAGTTGAACTCTGACGTCACTGTCGAGCCGTTAGTGGCCGACTCCGCCTACTAAGGGCTTCTCGGCAACTCTGCAGAATCCCATGGGTGACGTCATGGACAATACGTCCATTTATATATACAGTCTATGGTTGTAACACCTTCAATATCTCCCATCAGAAACAAGCTAGAGTGATGAAACTCACTCTGCACATGCACAGTTAGATGGTAAGATCGCTGAGAAAAAAAGGAGCCACGTTTGAATTTCTCGCGTAAGATATCAGCAAAAGTGTGTTTCTGAGGTAAAATATTAACTACAATTATATGGTGTATTTTTTGGATACTGTCTTGAGTTCAAATGTCTAGGAATCTAAACTAGTATTATTAGAATCACTGTTTTGTAAGCTACAAATATAACTAGCTAAATATGGGTCAAGCTAGCAATCAGGCAGGTTCACAGGGGGTGAAAGCAAGACTGGTGGTCCTGGGATGGTTGTAACGGGATGGTTGTAACATGGCACATTTACAATGATGGCTCATTTGCTTGAATGATCAATTGTTCATTCACGCATATTGTTGATTGGTGTGCATTGTCCCTGTAAAAATAAACAGAATAAAATACTGTACAGTAGGCCTAAAGTGTGTGTGTGTGTGTGTTTACAGTATGCCAAATGTCAGAAAGAGGAAGACAGACAGGGGAGTGTCACTTGCTCTGCTGCAGAGGGCCTCAAATGAAGTTGAGAAGGGCAAATCATTCAGGGAAGTGGCAAAGTCCCTGGATATATGCCATGTCACCCTGTACCGGTTCCATACAAAGAGGCTGAGGTTGGAGAGTCAGGGATCACAAACACCCCCAAGAGTAGGCTACTAGACACCAAAGAAGGTGTTCTCAACAGAGCAGGAGATGCTTTTGACGGACTACCTGATGGAGGCAGCTGATTTATATTATGGTCTCAGCTCAAAGGAGGTAGGTCTACATAATTAAGGTAGAAGCACCTCTCAGAGAACATTTTAATCCTTCACAGAGGATGATGCTGTATGTGTTATCTGTTATCCTGTTCATTGTTTGTTGGAGGATGTGTGAAACCCCATTCAAATCTGGTTGCCTTAGAATTTGACAGCTTTCCCTATGTGTTGTCATGTAGTGTGAAAAAAGGTAACCGTTATTAACATGTTACAACCGTGCCTGGCATGTGCTACAACTGTCCCTGTACACAAGGATAGATGTAACAGTTGAGTTTTAAAACCTATACTTATTTCATAAAAACATCTTAACTACATTATTTCAGTAGGTGACATATTGATAATGTATAATATAGCAAAAATGGCTATCCTATTGTAAATGTTTTTTTACTTATTGGGGAAAAGCCCAAAAAGTGTTGCAACTGTCCCTGGTCTCCCCTAAATATGGCCATGACATAAATAAATGGATATAATATGCAAAAAATAAGGCAATAACAGTCAAAGATAAGACTTTTTGGAAATTTAAATTAATGAATCGAAGGCTATTTTAGACAATGTATTGTCGAGTCTCAGATCTTCAGGGTGGGAGTTTATAGCTGGAAAGCCTTTAGTTTTTAGTTGAGAACAGCAAGCAGAACACTGTGGAGGATCTAAGACTGTCCCTGGCTCATAGGGAAGTAGCAATTCAGCAATGCAACCATAGAGCACTTTACAAATCATGATTCAAATCTTTAAATTCAATTGTTCACAAATATAGTAGTTTTCAATACCAACAAGTCCTCCAACTCATACGACCAAATGGGCTGATTGTTCAGGCCCTTATTACGACCAAATATGTTGTTTGTTCAAGCGCTTAATACGTCCTATAATTACGTTTTAAAGTTTTCGCCCTCTAGTGCTCCCGTTGAATGCAAATGTTACAGATGATCGTTTATTCACAAATAACCCTCTCTGTAAAATCCTAAATTGTAGAATAGTTTGGCCATTAAAATGCTTTTTGATTAGATTTATAGCGAGAAGTGTATATTGTACTTTTAGAATCCACGTCCAGTCGATATGTAGGATCTATAGTTTGATAGATATTACGAAGATGATTTGAGGTATGCGGCAGCCTCCATGTAAAGTTACGGGTTGAAAACAGTATTTCCGGTCTCGACGTTTTCATAATAAAACCAATGATCAAATGATTTAACAGTGATATCTGCAGTACTCATCAACTAAAAAACATCAGTTTATCTTTGTTAATTATACGACATTTATTGGTTTAAATTGTGTACAATGCTTTTGTGTTTTTCCCATAGGTTTTTCTCTTTCGATTCTGAGAGACACCTTTCTTTTTTCAGAGGTTTTGATAGGCTAAAACATTGCCGCAATTGTGTTGGGAGATGGTGTTTATCCGATATGAAATCGTAAAAACATTTTTTATAAATAAAATAATACTTTATTCCGAGTGTGCTTGCTTTTCTCTTTGAAAGTCATCACATAACGGCATTGTAATACACGGTTCGGCTGCATTAAATATTACATATCTGCCGTAGATATTTATTTATAGAGCCCTGATCAGAAGACCTTTGGAAAAACTGTATGACATGCCACCAAAACTGAATACGTGAAGTGGATCATAAATATATTAGCAATTAAACAACATCTTCCATTTCTTTTCACACAATACGTCTCCTTGCAGTATCAACACTAATTCGGCTGACTTTTATATTTGATCCAATTGGTAGATAGGTTATATTTACACCATAACGGTGCACAGCTGATAGAAAGGGATTATTTACTACCTTTCCAAATCCTCATGCAGTTGACTGTTATAGGTCTATACAGGTTCATGGTACAATGCATAAGCTTCAAATCGAGAGACTGAAACTGTATTTTCCTTTACCGTTCTGTTTTAATTTCACAATAAAGTTAATAGTTTTTTTGTTTTATTAACAACATCACTGTTTTTTTTAACCCGCACCGCCTAGTGGTTAAAGCACGTTATTGAATTTTGTTGTTGAATTTTTGTTGTTGAATTTTGTTGTTGAATAAGTTTTATTTGATGAAAACATTTAAATATTACGAGTAGCCTCCACAATTGAAAATATCAAGAAGATACTGTAGTGATCTCTACAATAAAACAGTTTAGTGCAGGACATCCAAAGATATTAACAGGAGGATGTGCAAAACAGACAAACTAATAAGGCTTTATTTAAACATTAAAGAATACTTTAAGTTAAGTTCTTCTTTTGAATAAGAAAAACACTTTGGGGTTATCCACAGATAAATATGAAGTCTGACAAAGTACTTAACGTCCAATATATTGCATAGTTTATTTTGGCACTTGACAATCACCTTCCCTGAATTTGACTCAGGTGTAACTAAAGTCTGATTTAAGGGTTGTTTATATTTCACATCATTAATCAGAATCTGCAAAGTAACTCAAATACATGTAGTGGAGTAAAAATACCAGGTTAACCTCTGAATTGTAGTGGAGTGGAATTACAAATTAGTATGCTGCTGTAACAAAAACATTTCCCAACTTGGGATCAATAAAGTATATCTTATCTTAAGATGATTGATGGCTACTGCCATATTTGCAAAATGTGCCTCTGAACCTTGACAAGTGCATGTTTCAGGCTTATCAATGAACAACAGGAGGGGCCACAGACATAAGACCAGCTATTAAATAAAGCTCTTCTGACCTTAGCTGGCATGTGGGTATATTAATTCACCCATTTATTAATTATATGTTTTAAATGTGATAACACCACTGTGTTTCGTATCCCCTAAACCTCCAGGGTGTACACAGTTTAATACTGGCAACTTCTAATTGTGGGAAATACGAAAACATCTTATAAAGAGACGTGCCATAGAACATGTTGCGAAACACACAATAGCCAGCATGTGTAGTTCGGGTCCATTCCCCGGCTCCCCGGGGGCTGGACCCGTCCAATTCCAGTTTTGGAAAGTCTGCCGTGGTTCCATTCCATTTCCTAGAGCTGTTTGACGCTCGGCGTAACCTTGTCGCACTGCCACTCCCACATCCAATCACAGAGCTTGATGACTAATCACGGGGTTTGTAAAGCAAGGCGGATGTTGTAGTCCCAAACAATAGCTGGGTATTCTGGGTAGTGTAGTGTCTTCGGAAACTGTTGTGTCTTAACTCTGTAGTGTCTTTGTTTCTCTGAATCGAAGGTTAAAAACACAAAAGCATTGTACACAATTTAAACCAATCAATATTGTGTAATTAACAAGGATAGACTGATGTTTTTTAGTGGATGAGTAATGCAGATATCACTGAGTAATCATTTGACAGTGAGGGGAATACATCCGGTTTTATTATGAAAACTTCGAGACCGGAAAAACTGTTTTCACCCACGCTAACTTTACATGGAAGCTGCATACACGTTATCCTGACGAGACCTCAAATCATCTTCGTAATATCTATCAAACTATAGATCCTACACATCGACTGGACGTGGATTCTAAGAGTACAATATACACATCTCGCTAGAAATCGAATCAAAAAGCATTTTAATGGCCAAAGTATTCCACAATTTAGAATTTTCCAGAGAGGGTTATTTGTGAATAAACGACCCTCCGGAGCGTTTGCAATGAACGGGCCAGTAGCATGTTGTTTCTTACACGACCACTAGAGCACCTCTAGTGGTCGTGTAAGAAACAACATACACTTTAAAATGTGTCTATGGGTCGTAATAAGGACAATCAGCCTATATGGTCGTTTTTTGTAGGAGGACAGGCTGTTCAATACTCTCATTAATAACATGATAGGCAGGAAAGGTAAGACCTAAGATCGAAATGATCTACACAGTTCACCTTGTGTTCCTCCCATCTCTTATGCTGACAATCAACTCCTGTAATTGTAACCTTTGCAATTGTAAATATACATGTTTTATTCTTTATTATTAAATCCTTGATTAGTGTATGGAGTCCTAGTATTTGTTCAGTGTTGCTTCTCAAATTCCTGACATTATCATGAAACTAATGAATAGGGTAATTTGCATGTTTACTGGTGTAGTTAGAAAATGTAGTAGAGAAACCCCCACATGTCACTATCAAGATGCCACCCTGTAGCCACAGGGGCAGATCTAGACAAATATTCATAGGGTGGCTAGAGGGTGGCAGGAGAATTTCAGGGGTGGCATCCCCTGGCAGAAGTATATGCTGATTTAATCGCAGTCATATCAACAATGTTAACTTGGAAAGCCACACTATTGATATTTTAACTCAATAACATTAGGTGACATTATTGTGGCACATCAGTAAAGCCTTACATATAAATATATAAGGTGGCAGATGTAATTGAATGAATTTTAACTGAACAATAACTGAATGAGTTTGTTTCACTCTTAGACCAGCAGGGGGACTGCTGCAATAAGTACATTCATTAACTGTCTCATCGATGTTTGTCTGAATGAATATGATAATATTAACAATCATATTATTCCATCAGCTGTCAATCACTGTTATGATTCACATATTCAGTGTTATTATTAAATAAACTATATTTTTTGGAGGAGTTAATGATGAATGTCCTCAAAATGCTTGCTCACCCTCCTTCAAATTTGAAAGACAAGTAATTATCATAAATCAAAAGAACAGTTCAGCGCCCCACAACTTCATTGCAAACAGTTACAACCTTGACTTTACATCAGAAAGAACAAACATTAAAGGAGTGACTAACTGCATCAGTTAGGGTTAAAAAACGTGTATTCAGCTAAAACATAAACATCGCTGCAGTTATTATCCAGTGGAAAGTCCTTACCTACTGGCCTAGTTAAATCAAAGTGGTTACTTTCTTTTGGCTGGGCAGTGAAGTTTTACACACCGTCTTATTTGACTTTCTCAGGACTTCAAACAGTTTTTTGGGGGGAGACCCCCACAAAGAAGAAAAATATACACACGTCATCATCTTAACAGTTTACTATTCTCATCGACTCATCCGTGAGCAGAGCATCAAGTTGGCATGCCTATTACAGCTGAATGTGGCGATTACCATCTTGTTCAGCAAAACGCCTCACAAACTTATTAAGATTTAAAGCTGTGATGCGTTTTGATTCAATGCTGAGTACATCCAAACTTGACAGGCTCTTCGCTGTCATTGTAGACCGCAAACAGTGGCTCCAGAGTATTTTTGTTGGTTAATCTATGGGGCTAACCCATACAGTGGTGTGGCTCAAGTCAGTATTTGCAATGTAATTACATACACGCTCCCCTTGACAGTGAAACGCCATGCGTGAGGTTTAGATTATTTCGCTGTCTCAATCCAAATTGAACTGTATGAAATAAAAAGGCACATTTGTCTTGTAGTAAATAAAAAGGGCGATCTGGAGCCAATCCTGCAATTTTCCCACAGGTGAAAGAGTTGACATACTGAAAACCCAACCCCTGCAGGGGGGTCAGGGGGGACTTTCCCCCAGTCGATTTTTTGAAATACTAACATAAAATACACATTCTGGTACTCTCTTGAGAAGAAAAATAAATAAATCTATTACTTCACGACATATTTAAAAAAATGAATGCCATTTTAGTTTTTTGTTACTTTGTTCTGAGAGCTGAACCTGCTGCTCCTCACAGAGAGAAGAGACTGTGTGAATTACTTTACATAGGCTAGTGGATAAGGGTGGATAGCCCCCATTGTTCTGTGTGTCAAAATGAAAGACAGCCCACACACACCTATCAATCATCAAACCGTGGGGTCTTATTTCATTACGTGTTGATTTCTATCAACACGTAATGTGGTATTGATGTATATAGAGATGTACTACAGCAAAATTATTCTCCGTCGGGACTTCCTGCAACAACACCACGCCGTTATTGTGATTCTGATTGGCCAGAAGACATTATCAAAGATGTTCTATTGAGAAGACGATCACTACGTGACAAAAGTTTTCAAAACCGTTTCTAGTCTTCGGTATTTCCAGACAAGTGGCTACTGAAATCAATCTTACTAACTGCTGTCTGTGCAATTTACTCCGCGTGAGTTGGCAGACTTTATTTTGCTTACTTTAACATCATTTTTCATGGTGGGGCTAAGGTGGGGCTAAGCCATTTCTTGGTATGGCTGTAGCCTACCCCAGCCATACCCTGACCGCAAATACCTCATCCCTTCCGTCTACTTGGATCCGAAATGCTTCTCGCTTTGAGCTGTCCCCCCGTTCAAATGAAATCGCCGCCAATCATATTTCCACGCTCAAGCCAGGGCCGGGGGAGGGGTTACAAGGCTCGTGTCTTGTGCTGCATTCACTTGCACTCGGACATTAGAGATTTTCTCTCATAAATGTCCGATGAGCCACAACTTTTCTTTCAAAACAAAGCTGCCAAATGGGGTGGCAGCTGGGGTGGCAAGGCCTTTTTCTGAGGTGGCAGCTGCCACCCCGTAGAACCGCCACTGTGTAGCCATCACTGCTTTCATGTATTACTCCCAGTAATACCTCCTTTTTATTCATTCTTTTTGTGGCAGGACACTTCTTTAAGGGACTCAAACACCTCTTCCTAAATTCTTCCAAAGTGTGTATGCAATATGGTTGCCAATTTGCGTACCCCCATTTCTCCAACAGTTATTTGAGTATGCGAGCAGATTTTTGCCACAAAGTTCATGTGTCCAAAAAATGGCACATTTACTTCTCATTTGAATTCCCAAGAAGTAGGTCAATGAGTGTGATTTAGTGCATATTTGTTGCCATATGTCCTGTGGTATGTCTGTGTCTAATTCAGTTTCACATCTCCCTTTTGATGTGCAGTGTATTACTTAAATCAGGGGTGTCAAACTCAAGGCCCGGGAGCCAAATCCGGCCCGTGACTTCATTTTCTGTAGCCCCACAAGAGCTTGCAAAGAATATAATATGTTTATTATACGGTTAAGTGCTGCTTTACCGAAGCACGTTGCCCATAAACTACATGTCCCACAATGCATCTCAGATATGCCTTTTTTCTCAGAATTTGGCTGTTCTTTCTTCAAAATGTGCCTTTTTTTCAGAATAGTTTTTTTTTTCAAAATGTTACTTTTTTTTATTTTGACTTTTTTTTCAGAATTTGGCTTTTCTTTTTAAATCATTTTGTGACATTCTCACTGTAGAGACTTGCAATTATTTGCCCTCGACTTCTTCTTTCAGATGTATTTAATTATGAAGTTATTATATATGCACTTATTGTAAGTCGCTTTGGATAAAAGCGTCAGCTAAATGCAATGTAATGTACTATATTTAAAATAATGTATTATATTACATGATTGCCTCTGCATTGGATTAATATCAGATATATATATATATATATATAGTATATATATGAATGTTGACAGCTTAGTAAGATATAACCATGATGTCATTGAGAACAACTGAAGTGTTGGTGAAATTGAATATATGAAGGAGAAATCATAATATAGAAACCAAATGATGTTTATTAACATATCTACTTGCACAATATCGAGATATACACTTTTTAAAATGTTTGTTAAATAACAAAAATAATTTAAATACATTATACCCTATCAGATACTAAAAGTTATCATGTAATATACAGAGCTATAAAATAAAGCAAGTGAATGTGGTCCTCCTGAGTAAAAATATTTTTTTTAAGCTGAAATAAAGAAATCAGCTTATTTCCCCAACACACAAACTGAACCAGCAAGTTCTTAATTTTCCGTGTATAAGAAACTCCCTTAAGTCCTGCCTGAGTAATGTAAAGACGGACTGAGCTATAGGTCACTTAATGCAGACTGAAATTATTCTTACATGCAGTCAGTAAAGTTGAAGTAAATAATTGAAAGAGCATCAAACTGCATGAATCTATTTATGATTTCAGATTCTCTTTCTGATAGGGGAATACCAATTGGAACGTATGTCTTTGGTGTTGCTTAATCCTTTATTAATGTATAGTGGGGCAAAAAAGTATTTAGTCAGCCACCAATTGTGCAAGTTCTCCCACTTAAAAAGATGAGAGAGGCCTGTAATTTTCATCCTAGGTACACTTCAACTATGAGAGACAGAATGGGGGGAAATAATCCAGGAAATCACATTATAGGATTTGTAATGAATTAATTGGTAAATTCCTCAGTAAAATAAGTATTTGGTCACCTACAAACAAACAAGATTTCAGGCTCTCACAGACCTGTAACTTTTCCGATAAGAGCCTCCTCTGTCCTCCACTTGTTAACTGTATTAATGGCACCTGTTTGAACTCGTTATCAGTATAAAAGACACCTGTCCACAACCTCAAACAGTCACACTCCAAACTCCACTATGGCCAAGACCAAAGAGCTGTCAAAGGACACCAGAAACAAAATGGTAGACCTGCACCAGGCTGGGAAGACTGCATCTGCAATAGGTAAGCAGCTTGGTGTGAAGAAATCAACTGTGGGAGCAATTATTAGAAAATGGAAGACATACAAGACCACTGATAATCTCCCTCGATCTGGGGCTCCACGCAAGATCTCACCCCGTGGGGTCAAAATGATCACAAGAACGGTGAGCAAAAATCCCAGAACCACACCTAGTCAATGACCTGCAGAGAGCTGGGACCAAAGTAACAAAGGCTACCATCAGTAACAGACTACGCCGCCAGGGACTCAAATCCTGCAGTGCCAGACGTGTCCCCCTGCTTAAGCCAGTACATGTCCAGGCCCGTCTGAAGTTTGCTAGAGAGCATTTAGATGATCCAGAAGAGGATTGGGAGAATGTCATATGGTCAGATGAAACCAAAATATAACTTTTTGGTAAAAACTCAACTAGACGTGTTTGGAGGAGAAAGAATGCTGAGTTGCATCCAAAAAACACCATACCTACTGTGAAACATGGGGGTGGAAACATCATGCTTTGGGGCTGTTTTTCTGCAAAGGGACCAGGACGACTGATCCGTGTAAAGGAAAGAATGAATGGGGCCATGTATCGTGAGATTTTGAGTGACAACCTCCTTCCATCAGCAAGGGCATTGAAGATGAAACGTGGCTGGGTCTTTCAGCATAACAATGATCCCAAACACACCGCCCGGGCAACAAAGGAGTGGCTTCGTAAGAAGCATTTCAAGGTCCTGGAGTGGCCTAGCCAGTCTCCAGATCTCAACCTCATAGAAAATCTTTGGAGGGAGTTGAAAGTCCGTGTTGCCCAGCGACAGCCCCAAAACATCACTGCTTTAGAGGAGATCTGCATGGAGGAATGGGCCAAAATACCAGCAACAGTGTGTGAAAACATTGTGAAGACTTACAGAAAACGTTTGACCTCTGCCATTGCCAACAACGGGTATAGAACAAAGTATTGAGATGAACTTTTGTTATTGACCAAATACTTATTTTCCACCATAATTTGCAAATACATTCTTTAAAAATCAGACAATGTGATTATCTGGATTTTTTTTTCTCATTTTGTCTCTCATAGTTGAGGTATACCTAGGATGAAATTACAGGCCTCTCTCATCTTTTTAAGTGGGAGAACTTGCACAATTGTTGGCTGACTAAATACTTTTTTGCCCCACTGTATGTCAGCAATAAGCATCTTTGAGTTTATGCTCTTTCACTTGAAAACTGGCTTCATACTTTTAGCTAGCTCTTTCAAAAAGAGTCTTTCAAACTACTTACTATGGTTTCTTGGTTATGCAACATTTACTGCAGAAGGTAATCGGTAAGATCTCAGAACAAACATGAGCAGGTGAGCAAACCATAGCAAGATCAGACAGGTCACATGATCAAAGAACACTACGAACGTAAAACCAAGTAGCCAGAATGACCACAAGTCATTCTTACTACTGATGTGTTACTGATCTAGAAAGCACGAGTAAATGATTTAACAATTTAAAAAGCTTTGTGAAGTATGCCTTATCAGAAAGTAGCACCACAGTCTTTTAAACAGGTAGCAATTTCAATTTATTAGACACATTTAAAAACACTGTAAATTAGCTCATTTCAAAAGTAAAAGAGGTTAAATAGGACCCAGTGTTTCTGATTTTAGGAGCAATGTGCTCAGGTAGGAAGGATTTGCACGGAGGCTGCTGGAGTTATGGTACACTGAAAACCTTATAATATCAGTAGCTTAATATCAGTAGCTAATTTCCTATCCATATAGGTCCAACCTTAAACATGAGGCCTGTACAATTCCTGTCAACCTGAGAGCCAAAAGCAGACCTCCCCCCATCATTAATGTATGCAAGTGTAGTGTTAGATACACTCAATCGTTCACAGTCATGCTAACACCATCTGAATATTTAAACAACAAATTCTTTAAAAAATATTATGGCCAAAGCTTTCTATACAATCATATACCTTTTGTATGCAGGACGATCCGAGTAAGTGGTGCTTTGTGATTGTTACAACTGTCCTGAGTTACAATAAGTCAAAAAATATTAAAGGATACAAACACACAATGTCTCATTTTTAACAGCATGGCTCCACTGACAACCACTGCAAAGTCTTTGGTCACATCCAGGAGTGATTCTCTGCTGCTGGCATCACGCTGCTGAGAAGTTGGATCTGATGGAGTCCTCTCGTAGCTGACGGTGCTTCCCAGTGTCACACTCTTCACCCTGTGTGCGACGCTCAATAGTAATCCTGTAGTTTTTTCTGCAGAACAATGAATCATATTAAAAAGGAACAATCTTGTTTGACCCCGACCTTGAAAGCATGAGTCTAAAACTGTCAGCATTGTACAATGATTCTGTGTCTACAGTAAAAGTAAAATTACTTATTTGTATTTCTGGCAGATTGGGGTTTTATTGCAGTTTGCACTGTACAACAAACATAATGAAGTGTTTTAAACAGCATTTTGTTTTTTTTAACTATTTTTTTGACATGTGCCACCATACTGTGCTGCGAGAATCCATGTGGAAATTACAGATAGTATATATACGTATCTGTTTTATACCATATACAGTATCTATAGGCCTTTGAGTCAGGTGGAGTTGTTTAAAGGGGCCATATCCTGCTCATTTTCAGATTCATATGTTTATGTTGTGCCTGGGACATCTCTCCATGCTGTTATGTTCAAAAAGCTCATAGTGATGTCACTTAGCAAACAAAGGAGTCCAATGGATGTGTTTTCAGGCATGGGGGGGGGGGGGGGGGGGGGGATTGGGAGTGTGTTGGACAGAAACTTCCTCTGGAGGGATCACAGGGATTTGACATGCACAAAACCATATAGAACACACTACAGGAGAGGGAGAACCTCAAAAGGCAGAATAGGGCCTCTTTCATTGACAGCTGACTGTAGCTGCCTGGACAGATTAGAGTTTATACATAGATACAATACACATCTACTACTGTTACCTGAAAAAGTAGAATGCTATAAGCAATGCAGTTCCCAGAACAGCTCCCACTATGACTCCAGTCAAAGCTGATACTCCTAGTCCGCCTGTTTGGGAGAGCAGTTATTGTTAAAAACATGAACTCCATCATGCTTAGCGCACATTCTGGCTCACATTTCAAAGGTGTCAGTAACAGTTGTTTTCATTTACATGATTTGTCTGGGATCTCTGGCTGTTCTTTATGTCTTCCTCTCAGGGTGAAATGCTCAGAGTTGAATGCAGGCAGCAGCTGGAAAGTTCCATTTTCACCAAAGTAGTTGGCAACCACCTGTAAATTAGCATTCAGTATGATCATCCAGTTGGATTCTGACAAGCACACGTACCATCTGCTACCTGTTAGAGAAGATTTCAGAAGGAATTTAGTTTCTTCTTACCTCATATGTTCCTGCGTCAACATTCGTCATCGCCATCAGAGAGAAATCACCATTTCTGTCACCATTGACATCCATAGATACCTGCCCAGCTATTCCTGTTCATCACCACAAAGACAATAAGAATATCAGTGAACAAATCTCCCATAATATAGAGGACTAGATATTCCTGCCACTATAAACGATAATTACATTTTCATACTCAAAATCAGTACTTTCCTAAATAAAGGCCAGTTGTCAGATAAAAGCCACATCAAAAGCTTTCCATATCATTTGAAAAGAAATGACTATGTAATAACACTATATTCAACATATTGTTGCTGTCGGGTCCTTATCTAAGGTGCTATCGTCCTATTTCAGTCGCTGGGGGCATATTTGTGTTAACGTCCCAACCAAACAGTGTTTTGTAGTAACGTGGAATTGGAACCATGCAAGTCACTTCATTTCCCAAAAAACCTTCTTGCAAATATTTTACAACTAAAGGGATTATTTTTATTAGAAGTTAAACTGGGATTTTAATATCAAAATGGATGTAGGAAATATGGGAAACATATCAAGAAAGTTATACACTCAAAGTTAAAGTATATATTAAGGGGTAAATGAGGCATGTATACACATATTTACATGTTTTTTATACTGAAGTTTGTTAGCAGTAGCAAACGTAGTGTAAGGAATAGCACAGTATTTATTTGTAATAATTGAGAGTGGTTGTGAGAGAGAAAGAAAGAAGAGAGGGCTTGTGTGTGTGAGACGATCATTGAGTAAAACTATATCTGTGAAGGTAGTATGTGGTGTGTGTACACTTTATTTGTCAGTAAATACATCTAAAAGTCCTTAAGACCCGAGCCAAGCTCTCGACGTTCTTTCATGCCACCTGCTGATTAAAGTGTGTGTGTGTGGGGGGGGGGGGGGGTGACCTGGTGTGACCCTGTGTGAGCAGCTAATCTGATCTCTGTTTCTTATCTATATCTAATAGAACTGCTCGGGTCTTGATAGATTGAGTGGGGAAGTTCATGAGATCTTTCTAGAGGGTTATCAAGAATAACTTTTATCCAATGACCTTTTCCCTCTCTGTCTGTGTCTGTGTATTCTCTTGTTCCGATTAACCCAGCCAAATCTTTTTTCTTGTTTTCTATCTATATCTATGCCGGGATCCGGAGTCGAGGCTGATCCTCTTGCTGTAGTCCTGTGTCTTGGATGCTCTATCCTGAGTTCTGGATTAAGTCGTGGACTTCGGGTCGTGGCTGAACCTGTCTCTGCGGTCCTGCCTTGGGTCTCTCCATGCTGCTTCCCTGATGGCTTCCACAGGATTGTAGCTGACATCCTCGTGGATTCATATTCTTATTACAGACACATGCATTTCCTAACATTCGGTCTATATGCTGTAAAATGTATTATCTCTTCGATTTACACACAGCATCTATTGCACGTCTGTCCGTCCTGGGAGAGGGATCCCTCCTCTGTTGCTCTCCCTGAGGTTTCTCCCATTTTTCCCCCTTAAACTGTGGGTTTTCTCCGGAAGTTTTTCCTTGTACGATGTGAGGGTCTAAGGATAGAGGGTGTCGTTTTTCTCATACTGATATTCTGAACAATCTGTGTCGTTGTATTTGCTGTAAAGTGTCTCTACTCTAGGCTATTTTTATTATATGTACAGCACTTTGGCTCGACCAAAAATCGTTTATAAATGTGTTATATAAATAAAACTTGATTTGATTTGATTACATTTGTCTGTAACGCAGTAATGTAACGCAAATACATTACATTCAGCATTACAGTTACTAGGCAGGAAATGATCTCGTTACTTGCGTGACTTTAAGGTTTTTGACTATCTGCATAAAGGAGGACAGAAAATAAATCAAACAACCCTTTTGGTTTGCGCTAGACTCGTGACTTCAAGGATGAGGAGACGGAGCACAAATGTCTCATAGCAGAGATAAACAGTCGCAGTAAACATCATGGAGGACATGTTGCTGTTTCCACGGTGGAATCGCCATCTTCCGAAACATATTGAGCAAGATACAGGTAACGGGGGGATGGAAACTGAGCTCCAGAAAACATGATGTTCAAACAAAGAGCAGAAACAGAGGTCTGTGAAGAGACGGCTGAAACTCAGCTAAACGCTGCCGTGATTAAACACCATATTATATTCCAAACCACATCAAGCATTATTCTGAAACAGTATGGAGCTCTCTTCTGGGTTTACCACAAGGTGAGAACCTTATTATTTCCTGCTTTTTTACACATGCTCTCTCCAGTACAGGTTAGCTATGAGTGTTAGTGATGCTTGCTAATGTAAACACAGACCATGGCCCTTTCTCATTTCTCTAACTCCCCTCCTCGATTCCTATCCTCGAGACTTAGTGCCGCCCACAGGAGATGCAAGCGGAGGAGAGAGGAGGGGAAGCAGCAGGCGGTTACAGAAATGAGAACTCCTCTCCTCTGAGCGGTCATTTTAAAGAGACGTCCATTAATGATGACAGGAGGCACAGCAGCCCTCTGTCTGATGGAAAGATGTGTTCATGACGACTTATATATTTACTTTTAATTCATTGACAGTGCGGTATAATGAGACAATAACAGGCTACACATGCGGACATATACACACATATTTATATAGGCTATATATTTATATAAATATATACAATTTCAGAATCAAACAGAGCACTCTCATAATAACGTAACACTATCAGAGACTGGATATATCCCCCCCCCTCTCTGGTCGCTACAATGAGGAAAATAAATTACGGGCCAAAAGTTTTATTTACAAGTATTGAAAGTAAGCAGAGGACACCAAACCAACTGAGACCTGTCTGTCCGCTGCATCTACGCACACACTGTACCACACACACATACAGCTCCTAAATCAGGCTACAGCCGTTGTGCATTTTAGTATGTGAAGCACTAAATGGTCTTAGAAAAATATTGACTCTTTGTTTGTAGATATCTACTAAACTACAGCATACAAATACAGAGAGTAATGTAGGCCTGTTATACTAAGTGATATATATTTTACACACTGCTCTGCTTTCTGCACGGACCTCACAGCTGTTCTCACTGTAAACATCGCGTCGCGATGAAAGCAGTTAATAAAATAATATCCAGGGGATGCATGCAGAGCTGTCATTGGCTGAGATAAGTCCGGCCGTGCGTCACGACTCTTTGAAACATCTCTGTTTCCGGAAATGCATCCACGAAGGAGCCGTGGAGGACCGCGGAAGACCCATCAGTGTCTCCTCGGTTATAGCTCCTCCAGAGAGCCTCCTCGATGCTCGGTCCTCCATGTGCATTTAGAGAAATGAGATGTCCTTCAACATGGCGCGCTGAAATTCATTTCCGAGTCACTACCGGAGGACCGAGGAGTCGAGGAGGGGAAATGAGTGAAATGAGAAAGGGCCCATATTACGAACATTTCAGAGTGGCCTTTTATTGTGGCAAGCCTAAGGCACACCTGTGCAATAATCATGCTGTCTAATCAGCATCTTGATATGCCACACCTGTGAGGTGGGATGGATTATCTCGGCAAAGGAGAAGTGCTCACTATCACAGATCTTTTCAGATTTGTGAACAATATTTGAGAGAAATGGTTATTTTGTGTATATAGAGAAAATGTTTTAGATCTTTGAGTTAATCTCATGAAAAATGGGAGCAAAAACAAAAGTGTTGCGTTTATATTTTTGTTCAGTGTAGTTGCTTGTAAAGGGTGTAACACAAGCAACTTATTGACTTGTCAAAGGCTTTTGACACAGTGGATCATGCCTTAAAAGCATCTGCAGTCTCCGAAGCCTGATAAGGATGTGTGTGTACAAAATGCTTACTGATGTGTGCTGGGTCCAGGCTCAAGGGCGTATGGCACTCTCAACTCTTTCCAGGACATGCCAGGGCCCTGCCTGCCTGTAGCTTTGCCGATATCTGTGTTGATAGGTAATAGATTAAGAGCGGTGAATCATCGTAGATACAGGAAGCGCTCAAGCGTTTGTGTGAGTTCATCTAATTTAGCAGTGATTCCATGTCAGCGACAGCTTGTTACAAAAAACATGACTGATAGTGTGTTTAATAAACTTAAACTAGCTTTATTAAATGTCAGGTCTTTGGCGGGAAAAACATTTTTAATCAATGATTTTATCACTGAGCACAATCTCGATTTTATGTTTTTAACAGAAACTTGGATTGAACAAAATAATAGTGCAGCTGTTCTTATCGAATCAACCCCCCCCAACTTTGGTTTTATGAGTCAGGAAAGAATGCATAAGAAAGGGGGTGGAGTTGCTATTTTGTACAATGATTCTCTTCAATGCAGGAAGACATCTTATGGGAACTTTGCTTCTTTTGAATATGTGGCCCTTCAGCTGAAATGCTCCTCTCGAGCTCTGTTCCTAAATATCTATAGACCACCCAAATACTGTGCAAGCTTTTATGATGACTTTACTGAACTGCTGTCTATAGTGTGTATTGACTTTGACCGTTTAGTCATTGTTGGTGATTTTAACATCCATGTTGACAACCCTCAGGACAGAGGGGCAAAAGAACTGTTTTGTGTTCTTGATAGCCATGGACTGACTCAGCATGTGACGGAGCCCACGCACAATAAGGGACACACTCTGGACTTAATTATCTCAAAGAGTCTGAATATCTCTAAGGTTGTGGTGACTGATGTTGCACTCTCTGATCATTCCTGTGTTTTCTTTGAGAGCTCTATTTCTGTTCACAAAATTTTTCAAAAAGAGGTAACCACAAAGCGATATTTAACTGAAAACACTAGGGAAATGTTTACTCAGAATTTTTCTTCCACACTTGCCCCTGCTAACATCTCAGTAAATGAGCTAGTAGATCATTTTAATTCAAAAATTAAAAATATTATAGATGCCATTGCTCCAACTAAGGTAAAAGAAGTGACTGGCAAGAAAATATCTCCATGGAGAAAAGCCATGACCGTGAGAGCAGAAAAAAGAGAGTGTCGAAAAGCTGAACGCAGGTGGCGAAAAACAAATCTCCAGGTTCACTTTGAAATCTATAAAGAGAGACTTGGCCTTTATAATTTGGAATTGAAAAACGCACGACAATCGTTCTTCTCTGACATCATTACCAAAAACAAAAACAATGCACGTGCCTTGTTTGCTACCGTCGACAGACTAACTAACCCCCCAGTGTCAGTAGCCTCTGAATTTCTATCCACCAGGGCGTGCAATGATTTTGCCTCATTTTTCACTGACAAAATTCAGAAAATCAGACAAGCAGTCAGTGCCTCTGCATCAGGAACAGCAAATGTGTTGTCTCTGTGTCCACTTAACATCAATTCAAACACCATGACACAATTCCATCAGATTAATGATAAAAACCTAGAGGACATTATTCAACTTCTGAAATCCTCCTCCTGCTGCCTTGATATTATTCCAACGGGATTTTTTAAAGATGTTTTGCCTTGCATGGCCTCAGATCTACTTCATATAGTAAACAAATCTCTTCACTCAGGTATTTTTCCACAGGCCCTGAAAACTGCAGTCATTAAACCGCTCTTAAAAAAGAATAATCTAGATGCTTCAGTTATGAACAATTACAGGCCCATATCAAACCTGCCATTTCTAGGTAAAATCATTGAAAAAGTTGTTTTTCAACAGCTGAGTAATTTTTTGCATTTAAATGACTGTTTCGATGTGTTCCAGTCAGGCTTTCGTCCAAACCACAGTACTGAGACTGCTCTTGTAAAGGTCTTTAATGACATCCACTTAAACACAGACAGTGGCAGAACTTCAGTGTTAGTATTATTAGATCTCAGTGCTGCATTTGACACTGTTGACCACAGCATATTACTAGACCGACTGGAAAACTGGGTGGGACTTTCGGAAACCGTCCTAAATTGGTTTGAATCCTACTTAAAGGACAGAAACAACTTTGTTTCTATTGGTAAATACACATCTGAGTTGACAAATATGACATGTGGGGTTCCTCAAGGCTCCATCCTGGGGCCGCTTCTCTTTAACATCTACATGCTACCACTGGCTCAGATAATGAAAAACAACAAAATAAGTTACCATAGCTATGCAGATGACACACAAATTTACGTAACAGTTTCAACAGGAGACTATGCTCCAATTCAAACACTGAGTAAGTGCATTGAACAAATCAATGACTGGATGTGTCAGAACTTTCTCCAATTAAACAAAGATAAAACTGAGGTAATGGTTTTTGGAGCCAAGGCAGAACGTATAAAAGTTAGCGCTGAGCTTCAGTCTGCAATGTTCAAAACAACAGATAAAGCCAGAAATCTAGGTGTAGTCATGGACTCTGACCTGAGTTTCAACAGCCACATTAAAACAGTTACTAAATCAGCCTACTATCACCTAAAGAACATATCTAGGATTAAAAGACTAATGTCGCAGCAGGATTTGGAAAAACTTGTCCATGCTTTTATCTTCAGTAGACTCGACTACTGCAATGGTGTCTTCACAGGTCTCACTAAAAAGTCTATTCGGAAGCTGCAGCTGATTCAGAACGCCGCTGCTCGAGTCCTCACTAACACTAAGAAAGTGGATCACATCACTCCTGTTCTGAAGTCTTTACACTGGCTTCCTGTGTGTCAAAGAATAGATTTCAAAATACTGCTGCTGGTTTATAAAGCTTTGAATGGTTTAGGCCCAAAATACATTTCTGATCTACTGCTAAATTATGAACCATCCAGATCTCTCAGGTCTTCAGAGACTGGTCAGCTTTCTGTCCCCAGAGTCAGAACTAAACATGGAGAAGCAGCGTTCAGTTATTATGCTCCAAATATCTGGAACAAACTCCCAGAAACCTGCAGGTCCGCTGCAACTCTGACTACTTTTAAATCCAGACTAAAGACTTTTCTTTTTGTCGCTGCTTTTAATTGAACTATTCATATCTTAGACTGCACTGTAACTTTTATCCATGTATTTTTTCTTTTAGTGTTTATCCATGTATTTCTTCTTTTAATGTTTATTTTATTAGCTTTTCTTTTCAATGACTGATTTTAAATGCCATTTTCTTAATGTCTTTCATTTGTTGTAAAGCACTTTGAATTGCCTTGTGTTGAAAAGTGCTCTATAAATAAACTTGCCTTGCCTTGCCTTGCCTTACTGTTACAAAGACTCGTTAGTATTGGTCTTTCAGGTAAGGCTGTCTGTTGGTTCAAGAACTATCTTTCATGCAGATCACAGTGTGTGCGGGATAGAAGGCTTAACTTCAACATCTCTTCTGGTATCCAAGGGTGTGCCACAGGGATCTGTTTTAGGACCATTGTTATTTACATTAACAATCTTAATAACAATGTTTTGAATGCAAATTTGCATTTTTATGCTGATGATACAGTTATTTATTGTTCTGCGTCCACCCCGAAACAGGCTCTTTGTCAGCTCCAGAATGCTTTTAACATTGTACAATCCAACATGTGTGATTTGAAACTTGTTTTAAATGCTGCCAAGACAAAGCTAATGATGTTCTCGAAAGCAAAAGCCAAGGTCTTGAACCTTCCTCCTATCACCACCTTGCAGGGGAAGGAGGTTGAGTCTGTGTTGCAGTATAAGTATCTTGGAATTATAATTGACAATTCGCTCTCTTTTAAACCACACATTGTGGAACTCTTGAAAAAATTAAGAATAAAATTAGGTTTTTTCTTTAGAAACAAGTCTTGTTTTTCCTATGAGGCCAAAAAGAGACTAGTGTCTGCAACCTTTCTGTCTGTGCTGGATTATGGAGATGTGGTTTATATGAATGCATCTTCTCAGTGCCTTCACTCGCTGGACACCGTCTACCACGGTGCACTGAGATTCATCACAAACCTCAGATCCTTGACGCACCACTGCAATCTATACGCTCGTGTTGGATGGTCTTCCCTGACCACGCGTAGACTGAAACATTGGCACATCCTTATATATAAGGCTATTCTTGGTGCTCTTCCCCCTTATCTAAGGATGTACATAAATAGAAAATGCACAGGATCCTATCGGCTTCGCTCCGAGAACTTTTTCCTTTTAACTGTACCAAAGGTCCGTACTGAACTTGGGAAAAGGGCGTTCAGATACGCTGCCCCTCAAGCTTGGAACCTGCTTCAAACTGAGCTGAAACTCAGGGAGCTGGTCCCATTAGAAACACTCAAAGCAACTTTAACTGACCTTGAAGCAGGCCGCTATGTCTGTAAATGCTTTGGCTAAATTTGGTGTATGACTGTGTTGTGATTGTGTGTTTTTTAATTGTTTGTAACTGTAAAACTGTCTGAAACTGTGCTGTTACCATTCTTGGGCCAGGACTCTCTTGAAAAAGAGATGTTTTAATCTCAATGAGACCTATCCTGGTTAAATAAAGGTAAAATAAAATAAATATTGAAGCATTTGCAAACGAGACACTCATTGAATCTAAAATGGTGCAGCGTATTTGACAGCCTAAACAATGTGGCTGCTAGCGATACTGCTAGTGCTAATAGTGCTAGCGGGCTTCAGCCGTGCCGTGTGTAAATGTGACCTGAGCGAAGGCTCGCAGGCAGGTTAGCTGCTGCGCACGGGTAATATGTTTGATTTACCTGAGTGGAGTCTTGCAGGCACATCGCCTTGTCTTTTTTTTGTTTATAACACTAACAGTGTATTAATGTGAGCAGGGGCGCCGTAAGGGGGTAAAAAGTTAGGACGATTCTAAGGGCCCGTGACTGATTTTTAGAACATTAATAAAAAATGTTTAAGTAACCTTTCATCAATCATCAATAATTAACATTAATATAACATCATATTGATGATGTACTCACTAAACTTACGATTCATTTAACTTATTTTCTTCTATTTACATGTAATGGTTTGGTCCTGCCTCCAAACGCTGTGCGGCACCGCACTTTCTAGCAGCAGATAGTGAGAGCATGTGAGGAGCAGGGATGCTAGTACTTACGTGTGTACAATGTCTCAACGACTAACAAAGTCAGGCTTTCAAGAAAGAAAACAAAGGAGAGAAAGACAAGAGAGAGGGACTAAAGGGCGACAGTATGTACCCAGAAAAGGTAGGTGTGGTCCATGAGTGGTGGAAATGTGTCTGTTAGCTAAGCTTAGTCCATTGTAAATAATAATTGTAATGTTTTGCTGACATTAAGTATTGTTAATATCTTCACAGAAAATTCAGAGGTTTTTCATTTCACTCCTCTTTTAGCTGACATTTAATAAATGCAGGTACAGTTTTAGCAGCTATTCATACTAAACCAGTTGTCCCTCCCCCTGGTGCCAGGACCAACAGATCTATCTTTAGGCTCCGCAGCCCTGTCCCCCCATAAGGCTTTGCAGTCTTGCCATGCTGTCCATTGAAAGCCAGTTGGCTAGAAAGCTGGACTTCAAGGACTTGATCAGTGACTTTGCCTGTAAGAAGGCTAGGCGCTGGGCTCTTGGTGAGTAAGGCTGAGCCAGGGCTCGTAATAGCTGTTAAAGGGCAAGGCTATGGTAACGATATTGGATCACTACACACAAGATGCATGATGAGAAAAAGACTGAGAACAGGTAATAGGCTCTGACTTAGCGCCACCATCAGGCCTTTTCACTTCCATTTCCGCTTTGTTGTCAGTTTACACTTTAATACCCGCTTATTTTGTAGTTGGTATGTATATTTAATAAAAAAAATCTGCTGCTTATGTTATTTTTTTGTTATAGCATTTTATAAATGATAATATTGGTGTTAATGTTCACTTTATTTTAATTTAAGAGGTCATGTATATTTAAGTTATATTTATTTTGATTTATGAATGTTCCATTCAAAAATGTTATTAAAAAGGCATGTACACCATAAAAGATGACTATTGAGATCTATTGTCAGGAATGTTAGTGTTATATCAAATAGTGAATTCTACTGCAGTAGAATGTTGCACGTCTGCACAGTGTTATATGTTCACCGCTCAGTGTCAGTAAATATTGTGCAGTTAGTATTGGACTACAAGATAGATGCAAGCCTGTACAGGTAGTTATTTAAAGCATCAATGAGTGGGTTGGGTTCTGGAGGTGTAGTTACAGCATTGTGCTTGGTTGGCGTGGCCTGGGCCTGGTGGTGGGGCCCAATGTGATATCTTTTCATGGGGCCCAAAATCCCTGGCGGCGCCCCTGAATGTGAGCTCCTACACCTATAATAATTTGGCCTTTCATTGAATGCTTTATAAACCAGTTCAACTTACAGATGTCATTGTGAATTGGAAAACTGCATTTAAATGTTGTTAAAGGTCAACGTTTATGTATGGTTCAGCAATTGTTGGTCGTTTACTAGGAATTGACATATTTTAAGCTCAAATACTTTGTTCTATGTTTAAACCTTCAGACACATTATGACGTGTTTCAGTTCAGCACATCATTTATTTTGTGATGATTTAAAAGTACAATCCAGAATAATATACGTACTCGCCTTTATCTTTTTGCCATCTTAGCCTTTTTACCAATTTCTTCATATCACAGTTTTGCCTGATGTCACTGTAGGACAATGTTTTAAGGATCTCTTGTCGAGCTAGGTTGTCAGTTTGAAATGTCTGGATGAAGATGTAACTGATTTACAAATGTTAAAAAAAATGCCTCTTTTCATCCTCTGTCTGAGGGAAAACCCCAAAAAGCATGATAGGGCGAGCCAGGCCCCTTTAAGTTATTTTATTTATTTGTGTCTGCTTCTGAGAAGCTAATGTATAAGTTATACAGTTATTTCTGCAAGAAAATTACAATAAAATGACTGATTAATCTTCACATCTTGTATTCATGTCTATAATTTTGAGCACCAAATTATTGAAAGTATCGATAAGTATCGATATACCGATAAGCAGTACCGGTATCCAGGCCGTATCCAGGATTTCCTAGGGTTCGGGGGATACCCCCAGAGATTTTTGGGATTTTCATGATCTAGTTAGGTGCTTTTGAAGTCCTGTGGGGGGTCACACATTGGATAATATATTGATTTCAAACCATGTCAGTGGGCTGACAATGTCAGCATCAATTATTTTTGAATATATAAGAATATAATAAGAATCAGTTGATTGTTACTATTAATGATCTGGACATGCAGAAGAGGTTAAAATTATCACAAAACATTGTCAACATTCATTTTCCATGTCTCTCTCCTTTCCATAACCTGCAGCCTCTCTTCCATCTTCTTTAGTCTCTCTGTCCTCTTCCTGTTCATTACACTCTCTGTCCTCTACTCTTTCTCTTTGTTCAACCTCTCCCTCGTTGTTTACTTTTTGCTTCTCCTCACTTGTCGCTTCTGCCAGTGAATTAAAAGCAATTCAGCCATTTAGTTTATTTCACTTGTTTGTTTGCATTCTTTTTTTTACTTTAAATCTGTTTTGTTTGATTCTCAAAAGAGAACAAAGGTGTAAGCAAATTGTGTTTTATACAATTGTATGTTATTATGACATCAGAACTGCAATAGATGTATGTTGTTTTACAATTATGCCTATTATCTATATTGCAAATGAAGACTATTGTTATAGATATATAGATAGATAGATGGATGGATGGATGGATAGATAGATAGGGTTATTAAGCCTACATTATTTTGTGTGACTGTACCTGCAGTTCCTCCCTGACTTCCATCACTTTCTCTCTCTCTCTTTCTCTCTGCCTGTCCTGTCTCTTCCTCAGTGGCACCAGCAGGAGGGAATCTACCATTGATCTCATTCTGACCTCTGACAAGTCCAGGATCTCCAGTAAAGGGGTTATAGCATGCGGGTTAAGTGATCATTATATGATATTCTGTACCCGCAAAAAGCTAAAACAAAGGGCCGGTTGTCACAAAACAGTCATATCTAGAGACCTCAAAAACTACCCTAGCGAGGCCTTTAACCTAGAACTGGAGAGCCTGGACTGGTCAGATAAGCTCAGTGGTACACAAGTTGAAGAAACATGGCTTGGTTTCAAAAACAAATTCTCTGCAATACTCAATTATTTGGCCCCCTTAAGACACATCATGACCTACTACAAAAACCTAGGGGTACGCAAAGATGATTTCAGTCCAGCAAGGGTAACAACAGCAGGGGTACTCATTAAACTGAGCGCCCTCCAACCTAACAAGGCCACTGGCCACGACAATATCCCCTCCAAATTCCTCAGAGACACAGCAACCGCCATCTCACCAGTCATAGCTCACATAATTAACCTCTCCATAAAACAGGGAAAAGTACCCAGAGACTTCAAAATTGCAAGAGTAACCCCCCTGCACAAAAAGGGCAGCAAATTGGACCCAGGCAACTACCGCCCTGTTTCTATAATTACCTCCATCTCGAAAGTCATGGAAAAATTGGTATATGAACAGGTCGAAAAGTACCTCGCGGAAAAGAAACTAATCTATGAATTTCAATCTGGCTTTAGAACAACCCACTCCACTGACACATGCCTTCTTTATTTGAGCGACCACATCAAACAAGAGGTGGACGAGGGCAAGTACTGCGGCATGGTGATGCTGGACCTACAAAAGGCTTTCGACACTGTCAATCACCCCATTCTGATTGACAAGCTAAAAGCAATTGGTTTTGATAAACTATCGGTGAGCTGGATGCAATCCTACCTGGAGGGGAGAGAACAGATGGTGGAGGTAAACGGTACTCTGTCCCCCCCCCTCCCAGTGAGCTGTGGTGTTCCACAAGGAAGCATATTAGGTCCGTTACTGTTCCTAATTTATGCAAATGACATATCATCAGCATGTGACTGCAACTTGTTCCTGTTCGCGGACGACTCAGCCCTGCTGGTCTCGGACAGGAGCAGATTGCAGGTTGAAAAAACCCTCAGCTCCGAGCTCGGCAGAATCTGCACCTGGCTCGCCGATAATAAATTATCATTACACCTGGGTAAAACAGAGTCCATTCTCTTCGGTTCAAAACATAATCTCAGCAAATCCGACGACTTCTCAGTTGCAGTGGGTGACATTATTGTCACAAGTAAGAAGGAAATTACATACCTAGGATCTATTCTTGAGGCAAACCTCTCCTGTGACAAAATGGCATCCAATGTAATAAAAAAAGTCAATCAAAGAACTAGATTCCTATACCGGATCTCCTCTCTGGTAAACAAAAACACCCTGAAAACTCTGGCAGGAGCACTCATTCAAGGGTACTATGACTATGCTTGCACGTCATGGTACCATAGCATATCTTCACTATATCTGTAAAGCGTCTTTGAGCACCTGTAAAAGCGCTAACAAATTAAATATATTATTATTATTATTATTATAGCACCTCCAAGGCGCTAAAAATAAAACTTCAAACATCGCAAAATAAACTGGTCAGACTACTGCTTGACCTTTCATCTAGAACCCACCTCACCTCTGCCCACTTTGACAACCTAGGATGGCTTAGAGTAGACGACAGAGTACAGCTACTTGCAATGGGCCTGGTCTACAAAATCCACTACACCTCTATGGTACCCATGTACATGTCAAAGTTCTTCCCAAAGGTCAAGGAATACCATGATCATAACACCAGAGGGAGCTCCACAAATCATGTGAAACCCAGATTTGGCACAAAAAAGGGGGAATACACGTTTCGCAATTATGCCACATCAAGGTGGAACGCTCTTCCCACAACTGTAAAGGAAAGTAAAACTATACTTACCTTCAAAGCCTCTCTTAAAGAGCACCTTCGGGGGAGAGCATTGCAAAACTGGCCCCGGTAATGGTACAAATCTCAACCTGTCGTACAATGGACAGCTTCCCCCCCCCCATCTATGTATATACTCGCATTTTAGACTCTGTTACTAACTGTATATCTGTAGACTTGGTTGGTCTTAAATGTCCGGTTAGGATGTATTAGAACGAAATCTAAAATGAAAATTGTAAATAAGAAATCTGTATGTAAAAAAACACCTGTATGTAAATTGTAAATAACCCATCTGTTTGTCAAATATGTCTTACATGTCTTAAATGATATGATGAATTGGAAATGGGGGACCCTGATGTAAACAAGACGAAAGTCTTTCTCTGGTCTGCATCCCCTTAACAATTGTATGTTTTGAGCTGTACTGTACCCAATATACAAGCTGTTAATAAACTTTTCAATCAATCAATCAATCAATCAAGCCCCACAACACTTTAGTGTGTTAGCTTTAGGTAGCAAAACACGGAGATATGCTTACCGTTAGCTGTTATTCTGATCAAAATGTGTGTTCAATGGCATTAAAACGAGAAAAACGCTGGAAGACCTGGAAAACAGGCTCGGGACTCAGTAAAGGCTGGCTTGACTTCAGGTATAATTCGTCTGTAAACACACGTTGGCGGCTATCCTAGTTAGCCTTAGTTTAGCTTGCTAAGCTAACGTTAGCTGATGTCGGTATGCTGGGCTGGTGTAATGCGTAGGCTACTATTAATCACTGCTGTGAGTAATGTCAATTTGCAGAAAATGAAGAGAAAGTCAACAGACATCTCTTCTTATTTTAAGAAGAAGATGAGTAAAGGAGAGACAGAGCTGGCAGGGGAGCAGCAGCATAGCGCTAGTGAGGAGATGGCCATACATGCTAGAAAGTACATGTGGAACTCTGTTTTGTAAAAGTGAAACTAAAACCTAGATACAGTTTTATTAATGTGATTGTGACCTTTGTAATCATTTAAGTCTTCTACACACTTTAGGTCTGCAGCTCCTTCAAAATGAAACGAGAATCTATGCAGTTTTTCCTCTTCTGTGTTCTGAGGTTATGAGCCGACCATTAGTCAAGTTTGTTTTCATAATGTTCTGTATGCTAATTACAAAAAGGGTAACCAGTTTGTTTATAAAGTATATACATTTTCGAAACAAATGGGATACAAGCTATATGTATTACTCTCTCACCACAGTGGACTAATCTAAAAAAAATAGAAATATGTCTCGTCACCTATTTTCTGTCTAATACTAAAAGGTGGTGTTTTAGCTATAAAGGTCAATAATAGATGGTGTTTTTGTGGTCAATCACAGTATGTGTTTACCATTTTATACCCCTTGTGTTTTTGGGTCCTGTTGAAATAAAATAGTCATGTTTTAAAACTTGATTTAATAAAGTCATGTCAATCATCTTTGATCCCAGTGTGACACAAACAGCTTTGTTCAGTCTAAAACAATTTATAACCTAGAGACATAATATAACTGAAGAACATGTTGTGTTGCTGTTGTGTATTGTATGTGTTGAGAATGCTGAACATTTTGTGCCTTACAATAAAGGAACTTATTTAAATTAAGCTGTATTTGTCTTTTTAAAAGGAAAGAACAACTAGCATATATAAAAAACAAAACAATAAATCTCCAACACATGTATACATAACACAAAACAAGGTTCTTTTAAATGTTGTTTGAAGTCAAATGTTAACTCTCCGTATTATATTCACTTCAGATGAATAGTATCAGAAAATGTCAAATAAGAAACCAAAGTATATCAGTAGGTGATTCTCTTTGTCATTGTTTTCATCTAGTCTATACTTTTACAACAATTAAATGCTTGGTTTTGAGTGGCCCCATTTGGCCACCCCTATGAACAATTTCGGGAGGTGCCACTGCTCTTCCTTACCAAAGCCGAGCTTCGACTGACGTAGTCTTTTCATTATATCTGAGTCAGTGTAAAAACAAAACAAAACAATGTTATATCTCCAATGTTTTACTCAAATTGAAATGAAAGAAAAGCATTACAATGTTTGTTAAAAGGTAATCCTTCTGACATTGGATGAATGTAATTAACTGTAGCTCTCTAGCTAGTTTATTCTTGCTATTTAAACCAAAGTATAGCCTATAGCTGCAATATAAGTTAGTGTGCATGTTGTCGGACGTCCACTGACTAACGTAGAGCATTCACACAGGATCTGCTGGTCATATGATGTCCTCTGAGGAGCAGAAACACAAGCAGCCCACTGGACTCAGATCTCTATATACCTCATCACTCCTCCGCTGCTCCGGTACAAGTCCGGGCTGCGGTGGTTTGTTGATACATGTCGTCTTCTTCTGTTTGCTTTAACCGAGGCTACGTACTTATGCAGCGCCCCCATCGTCAGTAAATGGAAGTACTACAAAGAACCCCGTTTCGTGCAATTATTTCACAAGTTTAGTTATACACAGCTTGAAAAAAATTACCGAGGTCCGGACCTCGGTGACCTCAATGGTGGATACGGCCTGGCCGGTATCGGTATCGATAAAATCCTAACGATACCCATCCCTACCGGGGACACATATTTATGTATAAAAGACATAAAAAAGTGTGTTTTGCATGATAGGAAACCTTTAAAGTAACCAGTAATGTGTAATGCATTACTTGTTCTGAGTGACTACCCTAACACTGGTGAGCAGTGTGTCTGACCTTCAAAGGTTCTGTTCCACATGTGAGAGGTGATCTCCGTTCCATTCTTCTTACTGTATCCATTCTTCATGGCTTCATGCAAGGCGATGGCATACAGCAGCATGGCATCATGGAACCCCTCCACAAACATGTTGACCTGAAATGGAACAAACAGTCTGATTGAAACTACACTGCATTCTTTCTGTTATAAGACAATAAAACATGCAGAGGTGGGAGAAGTACTCAGACCGTGTACTAAAGTAAAAGTAGAACTACAAGAGTCAAGTAATACTCTGTCACAGTAAAAGTTATGCATTAAAAAGTGTTACTCAAGTAAAATTAGAAAAGCATTATCATCAAAATATAGTTGGAGTACCAAAAGTAAAAGTAGTCATTGTGCAGATTGGTCCATTTCAGAATAATATATATGATATGTTTTATAATGATTGATCATCAAAGTGTTCTCAAAGCTGGTAAAGGTGCAGCTAGTCTGAATGACTTTGTATACTGCAGGGTAGCTTGTGGATTTACTCCAGGTGGAACTAAAGTCTGATTTAACACTTGATTATATTTCACATCATTCATCCACATCTGTTAAGTAACCAAAGGGATTAAATACATGTAGTGGAGGAGAAGTACACCAGATACCTCTGAATTGTAGTGAAGTAGAATATTAGTAGTATTTTACACCACTGAACACATGGAAGAGTGGTTTCTAAACTGAAATTAAATGAGAAAACAAACTGTGACCAAGGCAGTTCATCCTGTACCTCCTGACTCTGTATCCGCCATTTTTCTTTTCTTTTGCAGGCTCAGAACAGAGTGATAAGGCAGTCAGGATGAAGACAGATTCAATCATATTTGGAAAAAGGTTTTTGAGGTGACAGACTGTAAGTTAGGAGTCTGTGTATGATTAAAGGTCATTCATTCAGAAACTATCATTTATTCATGTACATTTAGGATTTTGTTGATTATTAATATTGTTTATAAAGTCATAGTTGAAGCCTTATTGATATATATTGAGATAATTTAAGTTTATATACTGTTTACTGTATATATATATATATATATATATATATATATATATATACACACACACACATATATATATACTATATTAGGTTATCACTTATCAGCATCTGCAAATGCATCAGAGAGATACCAAAAGAGAAACAGTCATACGTACACTCCCACAGTCTTTGCAGCCATGAAACCCAGATTTTTCCACGGACTTCTTCATTTCCATGGAGAACTTTTCAAACTCAGGCTTGACAGTCCTGAGCAGAGTCACAGTGTTCAGGGAGGCATAGGCCTGCCTCGCATCGCTGTCATATTTATCTCCACGCTTCCACGAGCCATTTCCTACAATTGAAATAACAGGGACAGAACATTTTCCAGAGAATACTGTTAAATATTAAAGTTTGGTCAAAATCATATTGTGAATACTGATTTAATAAGTCAGGGCATGGCTCTCTGAGCTGAGAGGCTAACTGGACACAGGTTATACAATAATACAAATGAAAATAAACACAATAGCACAGCCGAATCCAAAACATATTACACAACCAAAAATAGCTGCTTTTAAATAATCATACTGTTTCTATCAGGTTTACTTTCATTAAAATGTTGCTTTGCACAAATGACATGTTAACTAGTATTGTGTCAAATAGAAGCTTGGAGGGTCCATGGGCATGTAACATGTCTCCTTTCCATTCCTTGTAGAAATACAGAACATGTAACGCTATGGTTGCATGATGAAAAAGCAATATTATCATTGATTTCAAAATTCCTACTTGGTGAATGTCTAATTTATAAATCCACTCTACTTTTAGCTCTGGTTTGGTTTCTAGTAACTCTTGAATAAATGACTACCTTTTACCCCATATCTGTGACACCCTCACATTGATACTCATGATTCAAATCTAAACCCTTCAAATCTAATGTAAAAAATTACAAATATTCTGCACAGTAGATACATAGAGAGCTGATTCACATAATTCGACTTTAGAACGTTTTAAATAATTCAGTTGGATATTTATCATTATATCAGTTTTTTAAAAACACATTTAAAGTGATGGGATGTTAACTTTACCATAAGAGGAGGCATTGAAGAGTTCCACATTGAAGAACATGTAGCTGCCGTTGGTGAGCCGGCGCCTGTGAGCAGCCAGCATGACCTCTCTGATCCGGTCCGCCCCCATGCACATGATCACCACTGCAGGAGGAACACACACAGTTATCAAACAGACACAGTTTGCCTTCAAATACCATCTGAATAAGAATATTCATTAAATTACATTATCCCAAGCGACTACAATAAGTGCAAACACCATGAAGATTCAAACTCCGAACAACAAGGAAAGTGCAGATATATTCACTCCGAGCAATTCATACCATAGGAAGTGCTGGTGAATTAGCTAGAGGGCCTAAATTAACGTTTTAAAGTCCTACATTTTTTTAATACATTTTTTGCCCATGTACAATCAAAATAGATGCGTTTTCAGTTTGTGACGGAAGATATGCAGCTTTTCTGCTGTCCTGATGTCAATGGGGAGCTCATTCCACCATTTAAGAGCCAGGATAGCAAACAGGCGTGTTTTTGAGGGGTCCCACTCACAGTGATGGGGTAGCAAGCAGATTGGCTGACGCAGAGCAACGTTTTCATATTATCATTGAGGGAATATTTTCAGAATTTTCTTCTGTTCATTACTGACGTCTCTGGATATGAATAGTTCGCAGGGTTATTTTAACATGACTTTGGCTGGTTAGGGATTTAATGCCCCTCCACACCGTTTGAAGATCATGTCTATAGTGCACTATGCACATGCATAGGACACTATCATGCATTAATAAGGCTTAATATTTCTAATGTCATAATTGTATCTGGCAGTGCTCTGTAAACCCTGGTTGACCCCCGGAGAGAGCATGTGTTACAGCTAGGCAGTCAATATGATTTGATTAAACTGCCAATCCGTGTTCAGCCCATGGTGAGTGAGTGGCAAGCAACAGAAGTGTGTTGTTATCGCTGCTACCTTCCATAAAGGAAGTGATAATAACGGCTCACGCTAGGGGGACTGACTTTAAGGTGGGCCACGTGTGTCACGCTGATCCTCTGTTTTTTTTTACCATATTTATCTCAGCAAGATGTGGGAGGAGTACTCACTTCAGTAAAAGAAGAAGTACCAGAGTGTAGTAATACGCAAGTATTATAAGTCCTGCATTCAAAAAGTTACTCTAGTAGAAGTACAAAAGTATCAACATAAAAATATACTTAGCAAGGTAGCTTGTGAATTTACTCCAGGTGTAACTAAAGTCTGATTTAAGAGTTTATATTTCACATCATTCATCCAAATCTGTAAAGTAACTAAAGGTATTTAATATTTAGTGGAGTAAATATACACCATTTACCTCGGAAATGTAGTTGAGTAGAAGTAAAAATTAGCAAAACATTGAAATACTCAAGGCACGTACAAGTCTCTACAAATTGTACTTAAGTACAGTACTTGAGTAAATGTACTTAGTTACTTTACATCACTGATCACCTTTTAGTGTCCCCTTGGAATAGTTTGTATTGTCTTGTGAAATTCATCGGGCGTGTTTCTGTATTTATTTATGTTTTGTGTACAGGGAATGGTAATGTGACATCATCAACAGCAGGTCGTCAAGGCAACATTTTTACTGACCTAGCGTTAACCTGTTCAACTTGAGCTTTTTTTAAATGGTCGGAAAGCACAGTTGTGTTGTGTCAATCTCACAACAAATGAACAAAACAAAAGACATACCATGGGATTACATTATATAGTTTTCCTAAATGGAAACTGAAAGACAGAGAACATCAGCAAGAGACGCAGGACGGGACTCTTTACCGACAGTTTAAAAAGGAATTGTTAAGCTACCATAACACTAAGGACCACACAGGGAAGAAGATTGTGTACCGGATGATTAATCTTGTATGATAAGCCACCATTTCCTGTCTGTTCAAAGGGCCTGTATGTCCTGTACCCAATCTTTTTAAATTAGACATTTTCAAGTGGTTGACAGGTGTATGCACCAACAACAACCCCAACAGAGTCGCTGAAATCAGCGCAGTGATCGTGGGACATTTTCAAGATCTTTTGACCATTCTCCTTCTAGTCCATTCAAAAATAACTCTGGAGAACTTCTCTCTGTTAGGGCGTTTCTCTTTGTGTTTGCTTTCATTTTGGATGCAAAACAGCTGATATGATCACATAGAGCTGACAGTCATTGATGGTATAGCTGTTGCTACACAGCAAATTGAGAAGAGTTAATATTTTGGTATTGGTGACATTTAAACAAGAGTAGAGTTAAATATACTCCTGATAGAGTTAAATCCCTTATATTTAACTCTCATTCGACAAATAGTTGGTGTGACAAGTGTCAAAACAAAATATCTATAAATAAAATCTGCAAGTGTAATTATAGTACAATAACTCTGAACGTTTAACTCCAAACCTAACACCTTAAGTGTAAATGAACATATCACTACGCCCCCATCGTCGTAGCACTGAAGCCACTTCAAACCAGTCTGCCGTGACGGCTGACTGCTCTCTGACATTGTTCGGTAAGTAAATGAAAATCATTTCTGTTAATGTTGTGTTTTGTTATTGGTATTTCTCTTTTATGTCTGTCTAAAAGTAAGACACCGTAAGCAGGGGCGCCGCCAGGGATTTTGGGCCTCATGAAAATATATCACATTGGGCCCCACCACCAGGCCCAGGCCACGCCAACCAAGCACAATTGCTGTAACCACACCTCCAGAACCCAACCGACTCATTTATGCTTTAAATAACTCTACCTGTACAGGCTTGCATCTATCTTGTAGTCCAATACTAACTTCACAATATTTACTGACACTGAGCGGTGAACATATAACACTGTGCAGACGTGCAACATTCTACTGCAGTAGAATTCACTATTTGATATAACACTAACATTCCTGACAATAGATCTCAATAGTCATCTTTTATGGTGTACATGCCTTTTTAATAACATTTTTGAATGGAACATTCATAAATGAAAATAAATATAACTTAAATATAAATGACCTCTTAAATTAAAATAAAGTGAACATTAACACCAATATTATCATTTATAAAATGCTATAACAAAAAAAATAACATAAGCAGCAGATTTTTTAATTAAATATACATACCAACCAATAAGCGGGTATTAAAGTGTAAACGGACAACAAAACGGAAATGGAAGTGAAAAGGCCTGATGGTGGCGCTAAATCAGAGCCTATTACCTGTTCTCAGTCTTTTTCTCATCATGCATCTTCTGTGTAGTGATCCAATATCGTTACCATAGCCTTGCCCTTTAACAGTTATTACGAGCCGTTGCTCAGCCTTACTCACCAAGAGCCCAGCGCCTAGCCTTCTTACAGGCAAAGTCACTGATCAAGTCCTTGAAGTCTAGCTTTCTAGCCAACTGGCTTTCAAGCATGTGTAGCAGGATGAGCAGTAAATAGTGTTGTAAGGCATATTGTTTTTAGCCTATCACCCCCAGGGGGCACCCTATAAATGGGCAAAGGCTTCTAGCTGGCGGCCTCTTGTTCGCTGGTGCCCAGACCTACCCACTTCCGTTCTTGCCGTGTTTTGCTTCCGTCACCGGCGTAGGTATGTTGTAGGAGAATAGCTGGCTTCAGGTAAAGTTTCACAATTCTCTATCATACTTACGTGTAGTGATGGCAAAATGAAGCTTTGAATGAAGCATCGAACCACTTGGACAATTGTGTCGGAAATAGGTTCATTTCTCGAAGCTTCAGTTACAGCGACCTCTCCTGGCGAAGTGCAAGGCTGGAGTGGGTTTAACGTATCTTTGCCTTGAAAAATATTCGATGCACACACACACTAAGACTGAATATCATGTTCTATTTGCAATTAAAGATTGATAATTGTGTGTATTGGGTTATTGAGAAGAGACTAGAGAGTGCTGGACATGTTTTTGGGAGGAGAGGGCCTTTTATCAGTTATTAAAGTTGAAAAGCAATGATTAAAATACAAGTTTTGAACCAGCTGCGCGGAGGACATCTCCGCATTCGGGCCGCCGGCTCTATCCACTGGGCTATCTATTCCTTGAAATATTGAACTGTTTTTATATTACTGATAATTGTCTTTTTGTTCACAACCTCGCCACATTTCAAAGTGTTTCCCGAGCCAGAACGACCTATCTTTCTTCCTGGCTTGCTCTATAATGATAATGATTATTATCATGATACTACAATTCAAATGCAATACCAACAACAACTCAACAGCAACAACGCAAACTACAACAACAACAACCCACACATTGCGCATTGTTTAGAGTGGTCATAAAGTGTTGAAGCGCTCAAATTTAAAACTGTTTCAACCTGTCACCTGTCAGAATCGAGACGAGGCAGTACATTGAATCGCGTGAATGGACCGCGAACCAGTCAAGTGATTCATTCAGGAAATGAAGCAGTTGCTGCTTCGGACGTCACATGTCACGTGATTTGAAGCAGTTGCTGCTTCGGACGTCATATGTCACGTGATTTGAAGCAAGCTTCGAAGCACTGCTTCTATGGAATAGAAAGTCCAGGGTTGAAGCTCCGTTCGAAGCTTCAGTGTCAAACTGCCATCACTACTTCCTGGCGATGCCCGTCAAGTAGCCGTAACATAGAGAGCATGAAACTCTCTCCTCTCTGCCTGATCGGTATGTACGGCGATTTGTTCAGTCCATTCACCACACCTTTCCTGAACATTAATATTATACTTGTGTGTTTATTGTTAATCTAGGGCCAAGCTAAGGCTTTAAAGAACCGCTGCTGTTTTGCTGCACCGAAAAGAGACGGGTTTCTGATGCAGGGTCATCACCCGTACTGCTGATCCTGTGTGACTGTTTTTATAAAATTGTATTTTTACTATTGTATACAAATAAACTGTTCCATTTTTGATAATTGGACCACGTCTCTTGTTCCATGAGTAACCGAACCTGTGTGTCCTAGTGACTTAAAACTTGTCACATTTCCCTGGGTGAAATTCCCGGGGTGGCGTTTTCGGACTTAGTGGTTTAACCAAACTGTTAAATTAATATATTTATTCTGCGGCCACTGCTACACATGGCAAGACTGCAAAGCCTTATGGGGGGACAGGGCTGCTGAGCCTAGAGATGGATTTGTTGGTCCTGGCACCAGGGGGAGGGACAACTGATTTAGTGTGCATAGCTGCTAAAAATGTAACTGCATTTATTAAATGTCAGCTAAATGAGGAGTGAAATTAAAAACCTCTGAATTTTCTATGAAGATATTAACAGTACTTAATGTCAACAAAACATAGAAATTATTATTTACAATGGACTAAGCTTAGCTAACAGACTAATTTCCACCACTCACCTTTCCTTTTGAAAAACTGGGTGACATACTGTCGCCCTTCAGTCCCTCTCTTGTCTTTCTCTCCTTTCTTTTCTTTTTGAAAGCCTGACTTTGTTAGTCGTTGAGACATCGTACACACGTAAGTACTAGCATCCCTCCTCACATGCTCTCACTCTCTGCCAGAAAGTGCGGTGCCTTCCAGCGTTTGGAGGCAGGACCAAACCATTACATGTAAATAGAGGGGGGTGTTCAGAGGCTTTGGATAATTAACTTTTGGAAGAAAATAAGTGAAATGAATCGTAAGTTTAGTGAGTACATTATCACTATAGCGTTATATTAATGTTAATTATTGATGATTGATGAAAGGTTACTTCAACACTTTTTCCTAATGTTCTAAAAATGTTTGGGGCCCCTGTCAGTCACGGGCCCTTAGAATCGTCCTAACTTTTCACCCCCTTATGGCGCCCCTGACCGTAAGCCTCACGTCATCGTTATCCTGTAACTTTATACCGCGGTTCTGTTCCTTGCCACCTGTCAATAACCAGTGATAATTCTGGTTACATTAGCTTATTACAACATTTAGTTCGCTAAAACTTCCGTTTTCATGACAAAAGTGTGATAGACTATTGTCCTGTTGAGCTGTGCTCTAAGACAGGCGAGTCACCGCTAAGATAAGATGTGTTTGGCTTGTGGGCTTTTAGCATTATGCTAGAGTTAGCGCTAGCTAACCAAGCCAAAAAAACGTATAACCAGACAAACATAACCTTTATGTGAATGCAGGCACCGAGTGGGAGCATTATATATTTAATGATATCCCTGTTTTGAAGGCTTGCGTTTATTTGCTAATGAATCATAGAAACTTGCAAGACTACATCAAAGGTTACTGTTACTGGCAGACCCAGCGCCAGAACAAATCTAAAGGGAGGGCATATGATTTTCATGGGAGGGCACACAAAACCGTCATGTGCTGCGGGCCTGCGGCACAATATATATCAAACAGCATTGCGTAAAGACGCACGGCAGGTGCAGGGTCGCCAGCAGCAACATCGGCTGCAGTTGTTTCATCGCTATTTCGTTTTAATAAATCCTTAGACTTTTTGAGCCAATTTCTGATGTCCATTTTGTAATTCAAACAGAAATGGGAGTCAACAGAATGCACAATAAACAAATGCAGAATAGGCGGCAGAGTGTGACGCTGTGATTGGTCTAAATGTGGACGAATCACAAATCACAACAGACACATGCATTTATTTGACGTAGCCTGCGATTTTTTTTTTTTAGTTACTATCTGACATCACATACATCGTAGCATAAATGTTTACAGTATATTTATAATTAAAAAAATAAAATATATTTAAATTTGTATAAATAATAAAAAACGTGTTTATTGGGTGTGTGCCAATTACAGAGGCATCACACTACTCAGCCTCCCCGGGAAAGTTTACTCTAAGGTACTCGAAAGGAGGGTCAGGCCGATTGTCGAACCTCAGATTGAGGAGGAACAATGCGGATTCCGTCCTGGTCGTGGAACGACGGATCAGCTTTTTACTCTCGCAAGGATCCTGGAGGGGAGTACGCTTATCCGGTCTACATGTGTTTTGTGGACTTGGAGAAGGCGTATGACCGGGTTCCCAGGGAGTTACTGTGGGAGGTGCTGCGGGAGTATGGGGTGAGGGGGTCTCTACTCAGGGCCATCCAATCTCTGTACTCCCAAAGCGAGAGCTGTGTCCGGGTCCTCGGCAGTAAGTCGGACCCATTTCCGGTGAGGGTTGGCCTCCGCCAGGGCTGCGCTTTGTCACCAATCCTGTTAGTAATATACATGGATCGGATTTCGAGGCGTAGTCATGGGGGGGGGGTCTGCAGTTCGGTGGGCTAAGGATTGCACCACTGCTTTTTGCAGATGATGTGGTTCTGATGGCTTCATCGGTCTGCGACCTTCAGCACTCACTGGATCGGTTCGCAACCGAGTGTGAAGCGGCTGGGATGAGGATCAGCACCTCCAAATCTGAGGCCATGGTTCTCAGCAGGAAACCGATGGATTGTCCACTCCAAGTAGGGAATGAGTCCTTACCCCAAGTGAAGGAGTTCAAGTATCTCGGGGTTTTGTTCTCGAGTGAGGGAACAATGGAGCGTGAGATGGGCCGGAGAATCGGAGCAGCGGGAGCGGTACTGCAGTTGCTTTACCGCACCGTTGTGACGAAAAGGGAGCTGAGCCAGAAGGCAAAGCTCTCTGTCTACCGGGCCATTTTCGTTCCTACCCTCACCTATGGTCATGAAGGATGGGTCATGACCGAAAGAACGATATCGCGGATACAAGCGGCCGAGATGGGTTTTCTCCGCAGGGTGGCTGGTGTCTCCCTTAGGGATAAGGTGAGAAGTTCGGTCATCCGGGAGGGACTCGGAGTTGAGCCGCTCCTCCTTCGCGTCGAAAGGAGCCAGTTGAGGCGGTTCGGGCACCTAGTTAGGATGCCACCTGGGCGCCTCCCTAGGGAGGTGTTCCAGGCACGTCCAGCTGGGAAGAGACCAAGGGGTAGACCTAGGACCAGGTGGAGGGATTATATCTCTTCGCTGGCCTGGGAGCGCCTTGGGATCCCCCAGTCAGAGCTGGTTGATGTCGCCAGGGAAAAGGAAGTTTGGGGCTCTCTGCTGGAACTGCTACCCCCCGCGACCCGACCACGGATAAGCGGAAGAAGATGGATGGATGGATGGTGTTTATTGGGGGAGGGCAGGAATGTCAAATGGGAGGGCCTGGCCCTCCCTGGCCCTCCCACGGCGCCGGGCATGGTTACTGGTGCATCTGCCCTGGTTGCTTCTCTCGTCTTTTTGGTTGGTCAGACAACACCGAAACGCAACGTGTGTCAATATGAATCGATATATATCAAAGCGTACAGTAATTTTACTAGACCATTTAGAAAAGGTGACGAGTAATTTATCGTCACATCATTACAGCTTGTTTACAATGATTGAGCTATATTTTTCTTTTAGGTGTTCTACATTCAATTTGGCATTGCTTTATTACCTATGTTATCTCTTGCATAGATCACCTACAGTGTTGTACTTAAGAGTATTCAATTATTTTGTGTGACATCTTACATTTTTAGGTGCCGTCTTTTGTATAAAAATAACAAGCTTGTTTGTGTCTAAGGTTGCTTTTGAAAACGGCAGATTAATTTATATCTTCTCTTCGCAATTCTTGTGGTAAGATTTATATGTGATATAATTTATGTGATGTCTAACAATGATTGTTCATTTATTCATTTTAATTACATACAATTGTGTAGAAAGCTACTTCACATTAGCTTACTAAAATGTATCCAGAAAATGCTGGCAAATGTGGGATATGGAGGAGTCCAGAAATACATTCAAGTTCCACATTTTTCTCCGGTTTCTTCAAGAAGGTTTGTATCTATATTAAAAAGGTCAATTTGGTCTAAATTACATGGTATTGTCATTTATTTTTTATATCTCCCAGTTACAGACAAATGTAGTCTGGAGTCTCAACTTCTAACTGAAGGCCTGCTCAATCTGACTGATACATCAGATACTGAGGTTGATTCAGACATATTTGATGAACTGATTAAATCCGGGGTCCGAAACTTCAAGGTTGGATACCGCCAGTATCCAGTAACAGGTACGGGTGTTAAATAAAGGTTTGGAAGATTTGACTCAGTCTTGGTTTAATATGCATGCATCAATATGTTTGCATGTATACAACTGATACTTTCTCATACTGTACCAATTGATTTTTAGAAAATAGTTTTCTTTCTTTTTTTAATCACATGATAACATCTTAACACTTTTTGTTATTCTTCTTTTATTCTCCCGTGTCAATTTTTATATCTCGAGATACATTTTGTAGCAGACTCATCAGTGTTGCTGGACCTAACAGCATCACCAGCTTCACACCGCAGTACTTTTCCCACTTTAGTTCCGATATTGTTCCGAAATGTTGCGTTCACACCAAAAAGAGCTGGAACTCAAATTAGTTCATGAGAACCTTTTTACCCCCTTTTCCGTCCCTGCTAGAGAGCAGGGACTTTCGTGGGAGAAAAAGGTTCCTATTTCTGATTGGCTGGGCGGATTGCAAACCACGCCCTGTAAAACTCCCAAAAAGTTTTGTGAAGCCGCCATTTTATTATTAGCATTATTAGCATTAGCATTAGCCCAGCGCAGAAACGCAGAGAGACTAACTTATGGCAACACAAAAGAAAACATGGGAGATGAGGGGTTGTCGGCGTTTCTGGCGATTTACTCGGAAGTAACTCCGGGGACTTCCGGCCGGGGACTCCGGGTGGCAGTATACGCCGTGAAGTTGTTTGCGGCCTGCCAGTAAACCCAAAGCAGAAGAAGAAGAAGTGACGTCAGCGGCTTTATTTGCCTAATCCTCCCCCAGGGACTTATTCCGGTGTGAACGCCATCTGTTCATGAGAAGTAAAGGGTTCTCATGAACTAAGTTCTGATGAACCTTTGCGTGAAAGCGCCTAATGCTCGATCTTACAGCATCACCAGCTTCATTGCCGAACCTACACCATCACCATCTTCCTCCATTTCATCAGATTCAACTGTTATCCTCTCATCGAATGAAATGAGAGAGCATACATTGTTCCATATTGCTGTGTATTTTGAAATGTATTTTAAAAGGATTTTGTGGTGCGAATGTTTGAAAATAAATCTTGTTTCAAACAACTTTAGTCTACTTTATTTTTTAGTAATTTTTATACTTTATTAGAGCTTTATTTACACCTAATAGTGTTAAAATATGAGTAACACTTTCATAGTTAATAAACTATTCTGTGAGAGAGTTAATATTTAACACCATGCAAGTGTTGAGAAAAACCAATTGGTTTGTGTTACATTTTAACTCCAAATAGAGTTAATAATTACTCTGAATAGTGTTAAGAAACCAACTCTTTAAAAAGAGTTAAATTAACTCTATGTGGTGTGGACCCATAATAGACAATGTCAAAGTGTTTAAATCAAATCTGACAGTGTTCATTTGGGGATGCTGAATTTCCTGTGTATAGATAGATGCAATCCCCTAAAGATGGCCACGCTGACCCACAATGCAACGCGATTCACATTTTCTATATGCAGCGTTTTTCCCAAAATGATGCCGTGTCATATTTCCTGAATGTGCTATGTTTTGTCTATGCACATGTGTTTTTCATTTCAGTTTAATGGTTTGTGTGCCTCAGAAGATCTTTAAACCGGCATTGATTTTCACACTTTTTCCCATCGTGCAAACAAATGGACTTTTAGCAACCAGTCATTTTACTATAATGTGAGATGTTATCTGAATTGTAGAACTATATGTAATTATTATTATGTATTTAATATGTGTTATGTGTTGGTGTGATTAAATGATGTATTTAATGTGTGTTGATTGTTATGTGTACCTGCCCAAGGACTGCAGTCGGAAATTAGCTTTTAGCTATAATGTGGCATAAAGCATCTCTTCTCTTTAATGTATTTTTATGCATGGTTCTTGGTCAGTAAAGATATTTAATAACAATCTGTCTGCAATATGGGTTAATAAAACGGTTAAGAATAGACTGCACTTATTCCCTCCGTATAATTCTCCCTTTACTCAGCCATGTGCTTCAGGCAGAGTGAGCAGAGCCTGATGCCCTGCCAACTGTCTGCCCAGTGACGATATCCCAGCAGAGCGCAAGTTATTCTGATTGGAGCTCGATGCGTGTGAATCTTAACACATATAATCATTGAAGGTTATGTAGTGAGCAACAGTTAGCCAAAAATATTAAATGTACAGAAATGTTTCCCTGGGTATATATATATATATATATATATATATATATATATATATATATATATATATAAACTTTTCCTTCGGTGTCCCAGTGATTAAAAATGAATAAACCAACAAACAAGTAGCTACACAAACAAGGGTTGCAATTGAAAACACAGTAACCCCAGCGTCCCTGTTAATAAGGAAGATTCAGAGTCTTGATGGAACATTCCTCACAACTCTGTCACTTAAACACACCTCCTGAAATATCCCTTGAGTCAGTGGGACAAACTTCACCTCAGTCCTGCCAGCACTATAGCACCCTTTAATTACACTGGGCTCTACACACACTACTGGCCCTGTGTGTGCTCTGCAGGCCATTCCATGGGGCAGTGCTTGCAGCCAGCAATATTTCAAAACTTCTGGATTTTCCTTTTTGCTAGGGCACTGATGCTAGTTACAAATTAACTCAGGAATGGGGCAGCACATGGTGCTCTTACTCAGTGCCCACAGTGTATTTCAAGTGCCCTGTGTTGGCAGTCAACTTCTAAAGCCAGAGCGTATGCAAATAGGGGTCTGTTGTGCATATTTGTAATGCCATTACTCTAAAAACAAGGATTTATGTTGTCGGATCCCTGTGTCAGAGAGAGTATTCATTCTGAAATCCATCTGTCTCAGTAGCACAGACAGAATATTCTTTATGAACAAAGTGACTGCTGGATAATGTGGCTGCTGTTGTTGTTGTTGTTATTTACAGTATTGCCCTTTGCCCTTGCAGGCTAAGACATTTGTGGTCGTACAGTAAAAGTGAGTCACTGCCTTACAACTATGCTGGAGTCCAAGGGGAGTTCTCTCCAAACACAAAGACTTCATAGAGACTCAGGATGGGAGTGCGTGTCTCGGGAGGATTAACATCAGGAATGGACCAATCACGACAGATGCGCTCCGTTTCTCTCTCTCATTTGTTTGTTAAACGTTGTAATATTTTGCAGCTAATGGCACAGAAACCTGAAGCAAGTTGATGAGGGGATTTTTACAAGCACAGCATGACATGCAGGAGACACATTTATAAGGCCATCAACACAGATAATATAACCAAGCTGAACTCTCACTCGTAAAAAGGGGTGTTACCATGGCTACAAACCAAATGCATGACAACTGCCTCTTCGCCTGTTGTAAATGTCCACGGCATGAACGTGATAATCCACCAAGAGTTGTCCTGATTTGAAAAATAATTATTTTGTGTTTCTTGTTCTTTAACTTGTCTGCTATTTTTGTTGGCAGAACACCTTGTATTACAGTGTATTACAGCTTGTATAGAATTAGATGATATGGCAAGATATCAGTGGCCTGTACTACAAAGCAGGGTTTAGTGTTACCCTGAAGTTACTTCCATGTTTGTGATTTGTCAAATGCTGCAAACGACGTCCCTTTTATATGAACGCGCTCATATCCAGACTGAGAAACCCTGGGTTGACTTACAGAGTTTATCAGCACTATTGTAGGACGTTTAGCGGGATTGCGTTTGTTAGGGTTAGCTAAGCCAGATGGCACAAAGATATCCAGGGTAAGTTGAACTGGCTTGCGTACTACAGGCCTCTGGTCCCTATAAATTATAATTCTCTGTAAATATACAGCTGTGAGTGCATTACAAAGGGATCATTGCACCGCTTTGGTAACCCCTAGAAACACAAACATATGCTTAAGAAACAGATAACCCGCTGTGTAGGGTCGCTTCTTTGGAGAAACAGCGCTACCTGTTGTTGCTGCGGACAAACCACCAGACCTTTATCTCCGTCCAAAGCAAAACAATCTTACTGTCACTATCTTTCATGTTTTTATTTGTAATATGCCAATCATTCCATCTTTCCTCAAGTTATGGTAAGCATATTATGTTTCCTTTTCTCAGACTCTGTTCATGTTTCTTTAGTTAGATTGAGCACAATAGTTGCAGATGGTAGAGATGTGTGGTTATAATAACTGAAACTTATGTCCAGCTTATGTTCTCTACAGAGTAGATACTAAAATAAATGGCAGCAGTTATTTAATTGTTTACAAATTCTGTGTATTTTGTAAGATTATTTCAATTGGCAGTCTTATCAATGAATGGCAAACACTAGTTTAAATGTTAGCAGTGCCAGTTGTACGTGTCGCCTGGGAAGAGGTTCCATCGTCTTGTGAGCTTCTTGTGATGTATTTTCACATTGGTTTAAATGTTTCCTTAATTTGCCTATACGTTGCCAAATGATGGGACCACAAATAGTGATCTTGGTACAATCCAAGGAGTTGTGTGATGATTGTCGGCAGGGCTGAATAGATTTTTTGGGATTCTGTTGCTTCAATAAGTGGAATCACAGTTATTACTTGAGAAATTAAATGAGGTTTGGTCTCTACATGCAGGCCCTCTTTACATTTTCTTTGTTAAGAGAAGCCTGTATTTGGTTATTTTATTAGAGCCTCACAGGGCTTTACAATTTGTACAGTATATAATAATATCTAGCTTTAGACCCTCGGTTCATATATATAACCCCCCGCCCCACCAAAAAATGTTTAAGGGAAAACGTCTTATTTTTCAATAACAAACTATTGTTTCCAGTTGCAGCACAGCCTAATGTAACTGAACAGACTGTGCTCACACATGGTGTTCCTGTCCACCCAGGTCTACCTGCAATGTGATAATAATGCCCAGCCTCAGGCCCTGCCTCTGCCAGACAGCAGCTGATGATGACCAGCAGATGCCTCTGGCAAACTTTGTTTTTCCAGTGGGGATTCAGAGAAATGAGAAAGTGCTGAGGAGGTTTACTGTTATAAAGAAATGAGAGGTATTCAACCTTAAATAACAGATCTGCAGGGTCATCACACTCACACAAAATAAAAGATCTGACGGGTAAAGACACATGCTCAAACATCTTGGAAACAGACCAAAAATGTATCAGGATTATCTAAAAACATTAATATGTCAAGTTGAAGAAGGAGTCTGATGGATGTTACAAAAGGCAGTTCACAGTTGTAGTTATCTTCTCTGTGCAGAGGAGTAATGATCTGAGATGTGCAGAGAGCTGGTAGATCTAATTATACGTTGATAACAAACTATCTGTATATTTTATGCAAACTGCTCTTAGACTAAATACCGAGAGAGAAGTTGCACTCCAAGAATGGTACTCCTTGTTTAAAGACAACTTGAGATATGAGCCAAAATGAGATATGGATATAATGCTGACCCACAAGCCCTTATCACGCAGCAAATCATTCAAACTAGCTGCACCTTTACCAGCTTTGATAACACGTTAATGCATCAATCATTTACAAGTACAAGGGTGAGGTTGATCTACCCTTTATTTTCACTTTCCTTCTCTTATTTGGATTCAAACCTTGGTAAAGAAGCCTGCATGAAACAACATGATAAGAATGCACGGGGCAAATTATCGTAATGAGAATTTAGTTAATCTATGGAACATTTTATTTTTCCCCATAGTAATAACGTCCGCTGATGCATCATTATGACGTCGCAGCATCAGCGCTGTCAGATCCTCTTGGGACCGAGGTTGTGTGTTCTTAAGTCCTGATGAATTCTCCTCACATCTTTCCTTACCCCCGTGGCGTTTCTCACTGATGTTAAGGACAAGAGGTTAGGAAAAGACATAAGACATAAGATCGGATGTTTCTGATATTTGACGGCAACCAAGAAATCTAAGACTTAGGACATTTATTGACTGATGGCAGCCAAGTTTTTGGGTCCGTCCAAATTAAAATGTGCTCAGTTCCGCATGGCACATCATTTTGATGTTTTACAAAGGTAGATGTCATAATAGCCATTTCCAAATTATTCAAATGACCAAACAATTGATCATGGCTGACTTTTATGGTCCAGGTTTCATGAGAAAGTCAAGTTGGATTTGTGTGTCAAATTTTGAGTAAACACTTCCCCATCAGGCAAATTGGATTACACTTGCTGTAACATATTTGCACAAATGTCCAGCTCTGGGGAAATGTCTCTTGTTGGTTCCAGGACAGGTCAAGGCACTCGAGTGACGGCATAACACAAACAAGATAGTGATGCACTGAAAACAGTAATAAAACACACAGACTGCACAGAGATCCCCTGCTATTTTGGGTCAAACATGCAGCAGTGCTCAGTGGTTCATTTGGACAATTAATCAGAAGGCGATTAAGAAATACATTTCATGCAGACCAACACTGGTCTCGTAGCTCTGATGCATCATGAAAACATTGACCACTGAACACACAGCACAACAGTGCATCCAAAGGCCAATGTGCGAGCTTTAAACGGCATAGTAATACAATCAATTGTTAATCAATCTGAAATTTAATTTTTATTCACACCAGTGGCGTTTTCTCCCGGAGGCCAAGGGAAGCCAGGCTTCCCCTGTTTTTTCAGATTGTAGTTATAATTTAAATAAATAAATAAAAACACTTTGTTTTGCTTCGATAATTCTCCTTTGCTGTGTGTTGCTGCCGGCCCGTCTCTCCCCCATTCTCATTGAGTATTTTACAAAGAGTGAAACAAACAGCGCCCCTCTAGATGTTATGGTGAAACAGTAGATTGCACTCACTGTTGCGAGAGGAGGCCGGCCGAATCTGGCTTCCCTTGGTGAAAAAAAAATGGAGGGATTGACCAATCGTGTTGCCCCTGCCAACCTGTGATTGGTCAGGGGCCATGCCAAGGGAAGCCAGCCGCCTCTTGCTTCCCTTCAGAGGCGGCTGGCGATTTGATTGGACACTGCCATCCAATCATATCACATCAACATCAGTTTTAATACTGTAACTGTCATCACCGCCGTTAGAAATTATCAAGCAAATGAAGCATTATGGAGGGTGGAGATTTGGCGTACTTAATCAAACGTAACTTTACTAAACTTCCACTACAGCAGCAACTAAAAATTAAATCAGATAACAGGCCAATGCCCGCACTCGAGCTGTGTGTACACAGAAGGAAAAGGGAGAGAATCGGATGTTCAATGAGGACAATTATGTCCGCACGGAGTGGCTAACTGGAAGCGCTACACTTCAGCGTCTATTTTGCTGGCCAGGTCTTCTTTTTGACAAGGATTCGTGCTCCCTGAACAATCCTTGGGCAACTTCAGGATTCATCGACCTTGCCAACCTGTCACGGGCAATTGAGAGGCACGGTATATCCAAAAATCACATAGATTGTGTGATTGTCTGCATACATTAATAAGTAAAATGCTTACATTAATAATGAGAGAGTTTCAGCTGGAGAGTGCGTGCGGACCTTTCGGTTAGATAACAGGCGTGTGCAAGTCCTGCATCTGTGTGATACAAATGTGTGTAAAATGATACCGGGCGCTGTAATCACTCATCTGGTTACGTTATTGACCACCCTCACCCCCCCCGACCCAAAAAATGGGCTTCCCCTACATTTTTCCCCACGCCATGCTACTGATTCACACTGGTTTTATGTGGTAAAAGGTCTGCGTTTTCACTGTTACGTATCTGCAGAATGAAACATAAATGCTACTTGCAAAGACGTTAGTAAGAAACGAGGCGGAACAGGATCATCCCTTCCAAGTAATCCAAAACTCTACATTATAACAGACCATCCTGATGTGTGTTATAGTGTGTGTGTGTGTGTGTGTGTGTGTGTGGCCTAGCATTACTATACTTGTGGGGACCTACATCTGTTTACACAGTTACGTGTGGGTACTCGCCTCCCTTATGGGGAGAAAATGGAGGTCCCCATGAGGGGAATCATTAATTTTAGGGTGAAGACTTGGTTAGGTTTAGGTTTAGGGTAAGGTTAAGGGTAAGGGTTAGGGTTAGGCATGTGTTGGTTATGGTTAAGGTTAGGATAAGTCTCCAGGAAATGCATATAAGTCAATGTAATGTCCCCTGAAGTGATGTATACATGGTATATGTGTGTGTGTGTGTGGGGGGGGGGGGGTGCTTTAGACTGGTTTTATATGCATGAGATTTGATGACGGTAATCAGGGTGGACAGCCGTGCGTAATGCCCTCAGCCCTTGTGACGGCTCTTCTCCTATCAGAGGACTGACCTATCACCTGACCAGCTGCCTCAGGGTGCCTGCAGGAATTAAAGGAACCAGGTAGGCCAGTTTTCCTCATAGACTTCAAATCAGATAGTGTATTTAGTTTTCATGATGTAAATGTGAGGAAAACAACATGATAAGCCGGGCGGGGTACGTTGCATCGACAGCTTTGAAAATGGGAGAAAGAGGGGATGCAAACATAGTCCCCAGTTGGGAATCAAAACCAGGTTCGCCACAGCTGGGCCGGGGCCGCCCAATTCCAGACATTTTTCAACCTTATTTTTCAAAGATGTAATTCAAGATGTTTTAAGACTTCCTAAAGGCTCCATGGGGACCTCGCTGCTTCAACAGAGGCCAACAAAAGCTGGGCCGATCCATCCCAAAGAAGAGGTTATGCTGGCATCATTTATTACTGTTGTATTTTGAAGTAAGGAATACATTTTAATGATTACACCTTGGTAATTTAAGCCTGAAAAACATTACAATGTATGCATTTATGGTAATCATGACTTAAGGCAGAGTTTGTTCACATTTTTGAGACAAACTGTCATGGAGTCTCTGCCACTTGGTTTTATGGCAGAGGACTGGAACCAAGGAATGCCTTTGAAGTCCAACTCTTGATGGAACAATCAATGAAAAGAGGTGTGTGTGTGTGTGTGTGTGTGTGTGTGTGTTATCAGATGTTGTTTTCATCTTTAACACACCAACAACATCCTGTGGGTAGCACTCAATGTATGCGAAGAATAACAGAGGTCAAGAGATCTGCACTTCCATGTAGGCCTTTATCCTGCATGGGTCTTGTTTTCAAACCAGTTCCCACCCGGCACCCTCTAGGCTTGATGCAAGAACCAACATGTAGCTTCAATAATCTTGAAATGTATTCTTGATCCGACCCGACCATACACAGTTTAGGAGGTGGACCTAATGGTTTGTGAACCAAAGTGTTAAAGCCTTGAGTTTGGCTGTTAACATCTTTATATTTGGAACCGGAAGGTTTTAATTAACTTTTATTTTAAGTTAAAAACCATGTGAAAGAAACACAGAGAGAACCCACACATGACAACACCATGTCAGTGACCCGTCAATCACAAGGTAGCCCCGCCCTGAAGCATACGGCTCTTTATCACCTATTTCGCTCTCAATGGGACCATCATTTACAACATGAACATCACATTATGTTGAAGAGGACTTACAAGTAGCAGCATAATTAGAAAACACATTTACTGAGGTGATTAATTAAGGGAGAAGTAGTCTCATTTTCTCATAGACTTCTATACAATTTGGCTTCTTTTTGCAACTAGTGGAGTGGCCCCCTGCTGGCCATTAGAATGAATGCAGGTTTAAGTTAATCTTGATTCACTTTTAAGTCCCTAAGATGCCGCTTTGACTCGACCCTCACAGTAGCTGAGACAAACAACCAATAAACAGACGGCTGCTGCTGTGCACAATCAAGAGTTCAGGACGCCAGTATGCTGTAGAGACACACTCAAGTGAGTTGAAATAAATAAATAAAAAACACAACATGGTTATGTGCAGATTGTGGAGGATTTCAAAGGCTTTGACAGTGAAGACAGAACTAAAGTAGCCCTTCAGAATGGCGTAGTGTAAAATGTCTGTTCTGATGATGTTGCAGACCAAGGACATTGTTTACAAGATCCTTTTGGCAGTCACACTTGGCTCATGCACACGATTGTTGTGTTCATGGCAACCCAGCAGTCTGGTCTTGAATCAATGTATTCTGAATATATGCGTGTGAGTGTGACAGCATGATTGACAGCACTGTGCAGCATGGTCACATCTCATCTAAAGTGCTGTGTGCCTGATTACCGCTGGAAAAGCTGAGAAATGCAACAGCATCAATATGAAATCTTAAATCATGTTTTATCTGTGAGTAAGAATTGATTCACAGTTGAATACATGTGCTGAATCAAGCTAACAACGACCTGCCTCCCCTCCAGCAGCTGAAACCCTTCGCACCTCTCAGTCAGGCACATGCCGGGAATACTAATTCCTCACCATCAGGTGCACTTTGTGGCTCAGCAGCATTTAGAGTGTATAATATATGCTAATTAAATTTATACAACAGCCACTTTTGTGATATGAGGTGATGTAATCAGGATCGTAGCCAACGAGCTGCCTATCAGAGCTGAAACTGCTGGAGCATACACACATCCTCATTCTACACCAGTCCCATAGCGCTTATGCCTTCTGTGGAATAAGATACACCTGCTTCTAATTCATGTTGACTGGTTCCATATTCAAAATTGGTGTATGTTTATTGTTAGCCTGGGTCTCACTTTTTTCCCATAATAATTATACAATTTGTTTTAAGGGTCCTGTAGATATAATTGCAATATGTCAGGGATTCTCATTACTCAATTTAAAGTGGCTTATTTTATACCCAACCGTACCTCATTATTATCTCACTCACTAGATCTGAGAGCCTTCTCTGCTGTAATGCTGAGAATAAGACGATGACAGAGTTCAGATATGACTGTAAGAGATATAGTCCCTCATCAGACACCCTATCCGTTTTTAAGAGTGCGCTTAAGACCTTCCTTTTCGATAAAGCTTATAGTTAGGGCTGATTAGATTCAGCCCCTAGTTTTGCTGATATAGGCTTAGTTTGTTGGGGGACATCTTACTTCTTCCTTCTCTCTGTCTATACCTGTGTACTCTCATGTTCCGATTAACCCAGCTTCCCCAAATGTCTTTCTTTTTGGTGTCTATATACGCCGGGATCCGGAGTCTGCATCGCGAGCCCTGGATCTTGAGTCGTGGCTGTGGTCCTGGATCATAGGTCCTGGATGGATATCCTCGTGGATTAATCTTCCTGTTATAGACACATGCATTTCCAAACATTTGGACTACCTGTGTTGCAAATGTATTATCTTTTCAATTTAAACACGGCATCTATTGCACGTCTGTCCGTCCTGGGAGAGGGATCCCTCCTCTGTTGCTCTCCCTGAGGTTTCTCTCATGTTCCCCTGTAAACTGTGGGTTTTCTCCGGAGGTTTTTCCTTGTACGATGTGAGGGTCTAAGGATAGAGGGTGTCGTATTGTCATACTGATATTTTGTACAAACTGTGAAGTCCACTGAGACAAATGTAACATTTGTGATAGTGGGCTATATAAATAAACATTGATTGATTGATCTCTGAGGGTCGGAGACTGCAGTGAAGGTAAGGACAGATAAAGCCACAGATTCCCAACCTAACGGCTTCACTCTGCAGTCGGGATGAAGATAAGGATTATTTTTAATCTATCAAATATTAATTTCTTAAATCTCAATTCAATTCAATTCAAAACCTTTATTTATCCAGGTAAAATCCCATTGAGATCAATTATCTCTTTTTCAAGGGAGACCTGCAGCAGTAGGTTCCACAAGAAGACATAAAATCATAAACAACACAACAACAGAAGGACATCATACAGCAAAATGTACAGGGATTACAATTTACATATTTAACCACATGTACAGGTACCAACAGCATCTGATTTTGTAGCATCCAACCGAGCTTTAAAAACATGTAGTGGTACTAGCTTGGTAATTTTCCATTCTTTTTGCAGACTGTTCCATGTTAGTGGAGCTGAACATCTAAAAGCTTTCTTCCCTAAGACAGTCCTAGCACTTGGCACATTTAATAAAACCACAGCATTCGATCTCAGGCAATAAGTACTTTCAATTCGCAGAGAGATCAAGGAGCAGATATAAGATGGTAGTTTATCCAACATGGCTTTGTAAATGAAAAAGTACCAGTGACTGAGCCTCCGTACAGTAAGTGATGGCATAACCGCCTTGGTATACAGGGTACAGTGATGCGTAAGTGCTTTACAATTTGTCAAAAATCTCAGTGCACTGTAATACGCAGCATCTAACTTGCTCAGGTAATTGGCAGGTGCATTCATATATAATAAATCACCATAGTCCAGCACAGGTAAAAAGGTCACAGTGACTAGCCTTTTCCTGGCCTCAAGCGAGAAACAGGATTTATTTCTGTAAAAGAAACCTAGCCTAACCCTCAGCTTTTTAAGCAGGTTATTTACATGAAATTTAAAAGTGAGACAATCATCAAGCCAGATACCCAGGTATTTGTAACAGGTAACCACTTCAAGTTGTATTCCTTGCGTGGTTACAATATCCAAAGCAGTCTCCGGTGTATTTTTAGCTTTAGCTTTAGAAAAGAGCATTATCTTGGTTTTATCCACATTTAAAAGAAGCTTAAGCTCAGAGAGTTGAGCCTGAATAATGTTAAAAACAGCCTGTAATTTAACAACAGCCTCGTTAATCGAGGGACCTGCACAGTACATAACGGTATCGTCCGCATAAAAATGTAAGGTTGCTCCTTCGACATTTTCCCCTAAACTATTAATATAGATAGAGAATAATAGCGGACCTAAAACTGAACCTTGTGGTACACCATTAGTGATGTTTAACCACTCCGAAGACAGCCCATCAAACTGAACACATTGGGACCTTTCAGAAAGGTAGTTCACAAACCACCCCACTGCATGGCTGGATATGCCAATACTGACCAGCCTCTGCTTCAAAATGTGATGATCGACGGTATCAAAAGCTTTGGATAGGTCAACAAATAGAGCTGCACAACTCTGTTTATTATGCAAAATACTCGTAATATCATTTACCACTTTCATTGTGGCAGTGATGGTGCTATGTTGCTTTCTGAAGCCTGACTGATGTTTAGACAGGATGTCATTTGTACATAAAAACTCCTTTACTTGTTCACTCACTAGGCATTCAAGAACCTTAGCCAGAACTGACAATTTAGAGATGGGTTTATAATTGTTTAATAAGGTGGCCTCCCCTCCTTTTAGTAGTGGCAGGACATACGCTGACTTCCATACTTTTGGGATTTTGTTCGTGCTGAGAGAGAGGTTAAAAAGAGTAGTAAGAGGTGGAGCAATACAATCTGCAGCTATCTTTAAAAAGAAAGGTTCTACGTTGTCCGGACCAGCCGGCTTTTTAGGATCTAGCTTGGTTAAGACTTCACGAACAACATCAACAGTAAAAGGAGTAAAACTGAAAGGGTTTTCCAGATCACATTGTTCTGAGTCACCGACTGTGGTGTTCACAGAAGCAGAATTAGAAACAGAATGAAACAGAGAGCCACAGGACACAAAATGCTCATTAAAACAATTTAACATGGTAGCCTTATCCGATATAGTGCCAGATGCTGTGGTAAGGCACGGAGGTAGCTCATTACGGATATCACCGGTGGATATCGATTTTATAGCTTTCCAGAATTTTCTAGGGTTGTTCAGGTTCTTTGTGGTAACTGACAGATAATACTTAGATTTAGCACTTTTGACATGTGAAGTGAAGCTATTTCTTAGCTGCCTAAAACGCAGTCATTCTACCTCTGAGCCTGATTTCCTAGCCTTTGCCCAGGCCTCGTTTCTCTCATGTAGGAGACTAGATAATTCAGCAGAAAACCAAGGATTGTCTCGTCCCTTCACTCTAAATGTACGCAGGGGTGCATGTCTATCTATAATTTCCATAAAATCAAGATACAAATAAGACCATGCAGTTTCTACATCAGCACACAGATCGATTTTACCCCAATCAAAATCAAACAGATCATGTACAAAACCCTGTTCCGCAAAATGTTTTATGTCTCTCTTGATGATAATACGAGGTTTAACTTTTTGGACTTTTGTGTCCCTAATTGTGGCTACAACACAGTGGTCACTCAGATCATTCGCAAATACTCCCACAGCTGAGTATTTATAGGGAATATTAGTTAGAATGAGATCAATTAGGGAGGATTTATTTGGGGACTTAATATTAGGGCGAGTAGGACTGTCAACAATCTGAGTAACATTCAAAGAGATACAAAGGTTTTTAAAATCCTCTGACACTGTAGTTAACCAGTCCCAGTTAAAATCTCCAAGTAGCACTATTTCCTTGTAGTCTAGTTGTGATAAAAGATTTGCTAGCGAAGACAAGGAGTCTTTGACAGCTGAGGGGGGTCTGTAACAGCCCACGACCATGACCTGTTGACCCTTTGCCACTTCTATATTTAAGGCTAAAAATTCAAATTGCTTACTGATAGATTTGGAAACTAATGTGGATACACTGAACTTATTCTTAACATAAATGGCAACGCCACCAACTTTATTAGGCCGGTCGGTACGATACACATTATAACCATTTAAGGCAATGTCAGAGGCCAAAATAGATTGATTTAGCCACGTTTCTGATAAAACAAGGACGTCAGCGTCAGTCGACCTCGCCCAAATATGGACAAAATCTAGTTTACCTAACAGACTGCGCACATTCAAGTGGATGAAACCCAACCCAGATCTAGCTTTAAAATCAGCAATCTGACTACTACTACTACTGGGCGGACCAGGGTTAGGTTGTACATTTCCTGACAGTAATAACAACAACAACAACAAAAAAACAGGCATCTTTTCCTCTTAAGCGACACGCATACATTGTCATCTACTTTAGAATCACCGGAAAAGTCTGCGAGAGTGTGATTAGAGCTTAAGAAGCAGTCCTGAAGAACCATCATCGCAGGAAAACAAAAAAGACAAACATATTTTGTCGAGCAGATTGACTGTGACAAGGCAACCGGTAATTGTTTGTGTAACACATCCGAACCTTTGCAGGGGATGCCCACTGCGGGTGGCAGAACAGACCTGCATCTAAAGCTATAATGCATGTCCTATCTCTATCATTATCCAAAGTCACATAATGCGCAAAATATACATTCCATGACAGTTTTGTCTTCTCAAGTTGTCTATCACAAATACGTTTTTTTTTAATATATTTAGGCTTTGCACTTTTTTAGGTCTTATAATCCCATTTATTTTATATTAATTTTACATATATCAAATTGCCATTGTTAGAGGAATCACTAACTCTGACATTTTCATTGCCAGCAACTCCTTCTCTGTAATTATTGTGCAAATGACATATAATGTTGCTTATTAAAGCTTTAATTCATTCATTGATTATCCACTCACATGAATAATCGGTAACTATTCTGACAATTCACATTTCTGAATAGACCTTCATACGTTAATATGAGTACAATATTCGGTTCGAAAGTCTAATACAATATGTTCCTGTAGAGTGTAGACAGTGTAATGAGCTGCAGTCGAGGTAAAGTAACACAAAACAGGAATTTACCTTAAAAACTGAACCTAGAAAGATATTCACTTAATTTGTCTAACGGAAACATTTGAAAACGTGTCTGCTATCATAAAATCAACTAGTTAATTAAACTAGTTAATTGTAAATATTTCCTCTTTTTTTGCAGAGTTTTCGTCTTCATCTCTTTAAGTTTTTGGTCTGTTGATTTCACACACTAGCAATATAAAGAGCATTTTGGCTAAGGAAGTTTCTTACTATCAGGGAAGTGACCAAGTACATTTACTCTACTACTGCACTTAAGTACAATGTTGAGATACTTGTACTTTTCTTCAGTATTTCCATTTTATACTACTTTATTCTTCTACTCCACTACAGTTCAGAGGTAAATTGTGTACTTTTACTCCCCTACATGTATTTAATACCTTTAGTTACTTCACAGATGTGGATGAATGATGTGAAATATAATCAAGTGTTAAATCAGACTTTAGTTCCACCTGGAGTAAATCCACAAGCTACCCTGCAGTATACAAAGTCATTCAAACTAGCTGCACCTTTACCAGCTTTGAGAACACTTTCATGATCAATCATTATAAAACACATCATATATATTATTCTGAAATGGACCAATCTGCACAATGACTACTTTTACTGTCGCTACTTTCACTATATTTTGATGATCATACATTTATACTTTTACTTGAGGAACACTTTGAATGCAGGACTTTTACTTATAACAGAGTATTCCTACACTCTGCTACTTCTACTTCTACTCAAGTACAAGATATGAGTACTTCTACTTTTACTCAAGTACAATATCTGAGTAGCCTACTTCTCCCACCTCTGTCTTACTATATGGAGAATTTAAGAAGGGGAAAGTGCTTTACCTTCAGTGTCATGGATGTTTTGGAGGATGTCGTCAGTGTCCAAACGTTCCTCCATAGAAACAGCGTATGATTTGATGTTAAAGTCCGCCATCAGATGGTAGACCCCCTCCAGGGTGAAGTAGCAGTTGCGCTCCTGCTTGTCGTCCTCGAACAGCAGCAGCGCGCTCCTCCAGGTGAAGTGCTCGAACATCGCGGTGAACGTCTCTGCCATCTTCACGTAGGACGGGGCGATGCGGGTCAGCTGGGAGAATTCGGTGTTCTTGTTGCTGAAGCCGGCGGCCAGGGCACCTGCCGAGATCACCGGGATGTCCCAGTGCGACGCCAGCCGGACCACCGCGGCCGCCTCGTACTCACACACCGGACCCAGGATCAGATCCGGCTTCTGCCCACACGACCTGTCCAGCAGCAGGAACAGAGCCCCATTCACACAGTCGGAGTTCTCAAAGTGTATGTTGAAGTGGATCCCGGAGTACTGCCCCCCCTCCGCCTGCAGCCGCTGCTGTGCGTAAAGGATGGCCGGTGCGACCCTCGCGTGTGAGAACGGGTAGGAGTTATTTTGTGGCAGAAACACCAACACGTCTATGTCCTCGGTGATGTTGTTTGTCATAACTGGCCTCAGGACGATCAGAAAGTACACACACAGTGCGCCGAGGAATGGCATGGTGCCCCTCTCCAAGTCCCGCTGCAGGAAAGGACAAAGTGTTGGAGAGGTGTTCTTCAGATGTTTCTTTCCTCACGTTTTTGGCAGTGCACATACAGCTGCACACAGAAATCCCTCCGCCGGGGGTAAATGTCTTAATGGTAAATAACTGTGTATTAAAAAAACGAATCCTCCTGAATGTGTGTGTTTTCTCTGCATTGAGAGTTTCTTCGAAGGATCTGAACCTGCTCTAAATATTGTCCAGCAGAGCTCTGATCTGCCGGGTCGGCGGTCCAAACAGCTCAGCCTGCAGCTCCACACACGCTGGCTCCTGCCTGGAGTTTTGAAGCATCCTTCCAGGATTATTCCTGCGTCATCGAGCGCTGCCCACCTCCTTCTTAAAGCTACACCGTCGCCCGCTCACAATGAGCCACTTCAACACAGCCGGGTTAATGCACTTAATGGGAATTATGGTTCTGGGAGCCTGAAACAACAAACAGCACACAACACTTCCCTCTGTGTTTTAGAGATGCATGATGCACTTCGGCTGGTGCCACAGCCAACTCATGTCCATGTGTTAAACCAGCTGTGGTGCAAAGCAAGGGCGGACTGGGAGGAAAAAGTGGCCCGGGGATTCATTGACAGACAGGCCCACTTAATGCGCGGCATGTATCGGCCGGCCGGCGACGAAAGTATGTTTCCTAACAAAAAACCCTATGCATTTAATGTTATTTTGGACCATTATTCATATAGTAATCACATTACCTGAGCCCTTGAGTTGCCTAGAGCAAAATAGTTACAGCATATATTTATTCATTTTAATGTTAACAGATCATTGATGCAATAACATTTTGACCCAATTTGCCTGACTTGACGCATGAAATAAAACATGGGCGTAGGAAGCATCCTCAATGTGGGTGAGACAATTTAACAAGGGGTGGACCTCACCTCCTCTAGGAGGGTCTGGGGGCATGCTCCCCCGGGAAGATTTTTTTTTTAAATGTTGAAGTTAAATGCATCAATCTGGTGCACTTTGAGAGCAAAATTAGGGACACCCATATAATAATAATAATACTAATAATAATAGATTTAATTTGTTAGCGCTTTTACAGGTGCTCAAAGACGCTTTACAGATATAGTGAAGGGAAAAGAAAAGGAAGGAACAACAAATAAATATATAGTTAAAGTTAAAGTCAAATAATACAAAAACAATCACACATTAAAAGCCAGATTGAATAGGTGAGTTTTTTTGAAGGTGGTGAGGTCAGTGCAGTCTCTGATGGGTTGGGGGAGTGAGTTCCAGAGGGAGGGGGCAGCGACAGAGAAGGCTCTGTCCCCCCAGGTCCGGTGATTGGTGCGGGTGGGGATGGATAGGAGGTTGGCTTCTGATGAGCGGAGGCAGCGGGAAGGGGCGTGGTGGTGCAGCAGGTCTGTGAGGCAGGGGGAAGGGGCGTGGTGGTGCAGCAGGTCTGTGAGGTAGGGGGGGGGCTGATTGTTGAGGGCTTTGTGAGTAATGAGGAGGACTTTGAAGTTGATTCTTTGACGGACAGGGAGCCAGTGGAGGTTCTGGAGGACGGGAGTGATGTGGTCTCGGGAGCGGGTGTGGGTGAGGAGGCGGGCAGCAGAGTTCTGGATATATTGGAGTTTATTGAGGAGGTTGGATGGTATGCCGTAGAGGATGCTATTGCAGTAGTCGAGTTGTGAAGTGATGAATGCATGAATCAGGGTTTCAGCAGCAGAGGAGGAGAGTGATGGGCGGAGACGGGCAATGTTTTTGAGGTGGAAAAAGGCGTTCCTGGTGATGTGATTTATGTGGTGGTGAAAATATGAAACAGAACTGTAAACAGATTTACTTTTTCTTTCAAATGTATTTGAACAGCAAGTGGAGGCAAAAGTGACTGCACAAAAAACAATAAACCTGCTAGCTAACTAGCATAAACTCAGTAGCAGAATGTGGGCAACACGTTCTTCTCCACCGCCGCACTACCTCTGAGTCAGACGTCACTTCCCCCTTTTCTATCCTACGGGTACAGCCACTCCCCCTGAACCCTGTTTCCCTGCCAACCCCTCCCCCCCTCCCCTATGCAAGCCCCTCCCTCTGAACCCAGGGCTTGCTACAATACTGTATACTGTATACACAAACTATACAAAAACGCCTTTACGCTTTGGAGCTTATTTATCTATCTGTAAGCAACTGCCAGCTCGGTCCCTCAGTCACTCACTCCTGATCGTTCACTTTTTCAATTTTTTCAATCTGACCTCATATTGACAATTTTTAACAACAGAGGGTGCTACATAACACACTTTCAGGAAAAGTCACTTGAATGTTTTATTGAAAAATAAAACAGTTGAGGCTCCCTCCGCAAGATGAGGCCCCCTCCGCGAGGTGAGGCACCACGCAGTCTGCGTGATCTTCCTGTAGGGAGGGACGGCCCTGAGTACAGTACATGTACAACAGACTTGTTACGTGCCATAGTGGGTGCTTGTAACAGGTACATGTGTTTAACTACCAGCTCTCCCCCAATAACAATATACAATTGTACTTAGTTACTTTACACCACTGAGGTAGGTTTTATGAATCCGGTTCAGTCATGTTCAACCACAGCTAACAATAACATCTACATGATGGTTGATGGAACCCATCATTTTTTCTATAATCTTTTTAAATGTCTATGTGGTTTCAAATGTTTTGCAAGAGATACATTTTTTAACATTTCAAGTAGGCTACTTTAAGCGGGGAAAAAAGGAAATACCTCCTTTGGGAAAAAGCTAAATATATGGTATTTAATATGAGCACTGTTACATTTTTTGTCCACATAAAACAACTATAAAAATAGACTTTGTAATAGCTTGAGTGAGTTAATTATTACACATACAAATTCCCAGTCCACACACAGTTTAACATCACATTTAATTCAATTCTCTTTCTGTGCATAACATGTTGATGAAGCTTCATGGATTTGAGTCCGTTATAACCACCGCTGGGATGAATCCCCCATCATTACTCAATCATATAGCCTAGATGTGTGATTTGGTAAAGAGACAGTTCAGTGAAGTGGGAATTTCTGAGTCATACAGTTATACAGTAATCGTTTTTGGTGAAGTGTGAAGGCTGGCTAAACTTTTGTGTGTGTCTACGGGACAGCAATATATACAACCAGATATATTCATAAAAGATAAAGATGGGGTAGGTCATTTTGGAGAAACCAGCTCGAGTGCGCTAGAATTTGAAAATACACAGCCGGGAGAAATCTGCTATACTTCCTTACAGAGCCCCTCCTCCAACACACATGAACGCGCACATGACCAATGAGGGCATGAGATAAGTTTGTGCACAGATGGAAGGCTGACAGGCAGGTAGGCCATCCAGTTACTTTAACCGGGCCGGCTCAGATGATCGGTCGTGCTTTTTACAGTACCACGGCTTCCACAGATGACATTTTTTATGGATTTGTTGTCAAAGCACTTAAGATATTCATTGCTATCGGGATGTTAAGAGCATTCCATGGAATATAATCTCGAGCCGGTTTCTCAAATGTACCTACCGCATTCTGAATTGGCCTAACAAGAAACCACTAGCCTAACAGCAAATGTCTATATCCTCTGTTGGCCTAATTTGCTAATCTGTGTGCAACTTTGGGCTAAATGCCATGCATGAAAGGTGCTATATAAATCATTATCACTCTTTCACTCTGAGACTCATAAGGCAGTACTAGATTTAGTAATATTACCATGAATCTAGCCATTTACCATATTTTATTGGAAAACATCTCAGAAACTCTGAAAAAGTCATATTGCTAGTTTGCCATAAAACGCCAATTCGACGATTGGTTGAGCATATTTTCCGAAAAATAATTACACCCTTGTTAAAACTTTTTTTGGGGTGAAGTGTCTTGCCCAGGGACACAACGACATGCTGACTGCAGTGGGACTCAAACTTGCTATACCCTGATTTGAAGTCCATCATACTATTCACTGAGCCACAGCCTCAGTTATCAAAGCTGGTAAAGGTGACTTTGTATACTGCAGGGTAGCTTGTGAATTTACTCCAGGTGGAACTAAAGTCTGCTTTAAGACTTGATTATATTTCACATCATTAATCCAGATCTGTGAAATAACTAAAGGTTTTAAATAAAGGTTGTGGAGTGAAAGTACACCATTTACCTCTGAATTGTAGAGGAGTAGAAGTAGCAAAAATGTCCCATCAAAAATGGTACTTAAGCACAGTAGTAGAGTACATGTACTTAGTTACTTTACACCACTGACTAATGGTCTCTATGAAGGTCTTGCACCAGCAGTATTCTTTATGGCAGACGTTGCCTCTCTGCCTCCTGAGCAGTCCTACATGAGAACATGTCCTCTGCACTTATCTTGGCTCATTAGCATTTGTCACTAATGACTCACCGAGCCTCTCAGAAGACACATTCTGCTTGCTGGCAAGTGGAGTGGAATTTGCTGAGGTACTGTACATGCCAATGTTTTCCACAGCTCTCATTACACTTAAAATCATTAAATCATTAAATGAAAAGGTAATGCATTATACTCCATGTGAATTATGTGCTATCTTTATCTAAAATGATTATTTTACACCAATGAGCACAACTTGGAGATATTCCGCAATTATAGTCATTAACTGAACTCAACACCTTGTCATGTAATGACATCTTTCAGCTGCATACTTTTCCAGGGTCTCAGACATCGTTCTGCTGCACAATCCCTGCAGGCTCTGTTTGTGTGTTTATTAATCCTCTGTGCAAAGTGTCTTGTTTTCCTGGACCCAAACACTGTTTCCTTTTATTTGAGGGTATAATGACTACACCATATTTAGTTTGCAGTGTACACAGATGGCCATTAGTAAATTGACAGGCCCTTAAAGACATTCTTTTCACAGTTTGCCGTTCTGTGCAGATTCCTAATCCTCAATCCCACCCCACACATACAGTATGGGGTGAACAGCTACAGCTGACCTGATCCCTGACAACAGTGAGGGTCCTCAATTATTCCACACCAATGCTCCTGTGTCTGAATGGAAGATAATCCTTGTAGCCAGGTTGTAATATCTCATGGAAAGCCTGGGACCAGTAGGGATAATGTGGAAGATACACTGAGATTATTTATTTTAGGTAAAAGTAGTAATGCTAAGCGTAAAAATACTCACAAATAACAGTCCTGCATTCAAAATGGTACTTAAGTAAAAGTACATATAAGCATCGAAATATACTTTTAGTACCAAAAGTTAAAGTTCTCATCATGCAGAATGGCACAAATAAGCACCATATAGTTTATATTATCGTGATATAATAATTATTCATGTATGAATATGTTCATAACTTCAATGTGCACTTGGTAAGAGTGGGGTGCATTTGAATGATCTTATACACACACTGGCTAGCTTAACCTATAATGAAATATAATAGTGTGTAAGTAAATTCATATTTTGTGTTATAATCTAAACCTGCAAAGTAACTGGTAACTAAATCTGTCAAATAAATGAGTAAAAAGTACAACATTTGCTGACAAAATGTGGTGGAGTAAAAATATAAAGTAGCATGATGTGAAAATACTCAAGTAAAGTACAAGTACCTCAATTTTTCACTTAAATCCATATCCTGTCCTTTTTGGTGTTCACTTCCTGTTTGCTGTTTTATCTGTTGTCCAGCTTTTGATGTAGATTTACTTATTTTTTTAATATTCTCTGATTTTTCCTCGCTGGGTTCCAGCCAGGATGAATATAAAAAGAATGTACCATTGTGTTTTTGATTGAGTAACATACATTTTTTTTTGCTAAAAGCTGACTGAATCAATTCACCAGCCGTCTTTCTTAAGATGAATAGATGCAGATATGTCCAAACACCACTCATTGTGACTGAAAGGAACATTCTAATTTCCTTATTAGAAGTCAATGCTTTATTTGTATTATTTCTTGGTGGATGTAGCAGAATGTACTTAAATATGTCATCATGCTGTGAATACAAAATGTTTGGTGATGGATACGTAGAGGGAAACCCAGTTAAATCCACATCGACTCCTGTTCTGCTGACTTGGTAAGAAGTATTTTAAAACTCAGTATTGATATGTTGATATACTTGAGCATGTTATCACTTACAAAAACGGTACCATTCACAGAGGAAGTCACAGTACCATAGCAGGAACAGAAAGACTGAAAGTCGGTGTGCGTTTACCGACATCTGGTGGTCATTTGGACACAGTCATTGGAACCATTTTTAACATATGCTTGGTGGGATTTGTATAATATATGATATCGAATTGAAGGAAGGTTTAGAATCAGGTTGATAAAATAAGGGTTTGCACACTGCCAGATACCCTGATATTGGAAACAACCCACATAATATCAGCTGACAGGCATGCACCCAACCTGTAACCTAATACATCCCTTATAACAGTGTTTGGAGAGTGAAACATGAGCCACTACCCTTATTTACATTGGTGTCTGATGATGTCCGAAAATCATTAAGGTATTATAAATACATGAATTCATTTAAATACCATGAGTTATTTACATTTCAATTGAATATAATTATGTATAGTTATATTTTGACTTTAATCAAGAAACAGAAAAAACTAAATGTTAAACGTGAATAACAGTAGGATATTTAGGGAAATGGTCAATGCATTAAAGGACAAGGCCCTTCTTTGTTACATTTGGATCTGGATCCAGTCGATTCCTGGGTTTATGTCTGATGGTAGACAGTGTGCACACAGGCATGAAGTAGCCAACCAGCATTGGCCAAATTCAGAGAACTGAAATGTACTTTTAGGTTGAAGAGTTCCCAGTAATCAGCACATGTGGTATCCAGCGTCTTGGCCCAGGGTGTGAGTTCAATTATACCAACAAATGACTGCATAGAATGACTGCTTCATAACTTTCTTAAATATTGAATCAAAAAGGAACTTTCGGTGAAGCTGTGGTGGTCTCACTGGTCCAAATACAGGACAGTATATAAAACTGACATATATGACAAAACTGAAGATAAAAGATTGGATACTTAAACCAAGATGTCTTAGAACTAGTTTGACGAAAAATGCTCAACTTTAAAGCCTTTAAATTATCATTCTTAAGTGGACAACAGAGTGAAAGGTTTGAAATGCTGCTAAGGAATTATAATAAGTTACATTTCTGAATCTGAGAGTTTAGAAGGTCAACCTAATCATTTGCTGATCTACTGCCCTTCTCACTTGTTATTAGTAATAGTTCTCTCACATTTGAGCATGAATGGTTTGAACACAACCAGCCACAGATGTTTTCACAAACAGACTTTATTTAAAAACAGTTTTCTTTAGTGCTTCAAAGTAAATCTATTGTAAACAACCTGCACTTCATCTGAACAATTCATAATTCAGCAATTTGACCTACTTCTAAGCACAAACACAACTAACAAGACAGAACACAAAATGTCAATGAAGTCCATCAGGACATGTCTCACATGTCCTGCTTGTGTTTCAGAGGGCTGCTTCACAGTGCTTTCTTTTCCCCGTTCATTATGGTCTGGTGCTGGGCCTGCGGAAGAGGAGGAGGTTGGGCCCCTCTTCAGTGGCTTTGATGATTCTCCAGGCATCGTGGTGCATAAGGCCTTCCAGAGAGCAGCCGTTGATGGACACCACTTCATCTCCGACCTGGATCACTCCGGACAGCTCTGCGGCGCCTCCTGGTGGAGAGGACAGCAAATCAAGGTAAAGATAGAGCGTCTGAGTCAGCCCGCTAAAGAAATAAATTAGCATGTTATATTCCGGTTCCCTCGTCTCAACATTTTTATATTTATGTTAGTTGTGTACAGCTGAGAGTCTCAGTGGTAATGAATCCCCTAAAATAATTAACAAATAATTTTACCAGTACCACACCATGACCCGGTTATATAATATATTCACACAGATCATGTTTTCATTAATAGGAGTACAGGCATGCTACAGTCCATTGTGAACAGGAACACACAGCTCTAAACACTTCAATAGTTTCAAGATTAATGATTAGCTTCAAGGTGAAACACTTCAGGCCAAAACATGTTTTTTCATGCACTGCTTAGTTTGGAGCGTTGGGGCTATTATGGTTCCATAACATGTCTTCTTTCAGACTAGTACTAAGAAAACTTCAAAACACATTAAGGCTTGTATTTAACTCATTTTGTGTCAATTTGTCCACAATTCACTAAAAGTGAATGCCTTATTTCCATATTTAAACATTTCAGAACACTTCTAATAACAATTATAGTTTTAAGGTCAGTAATGAACTGGGGAAGTTTCCTGGTGATATATATTAGTTACAAATTGTACCCTATTCACCTGTAGTCTGTACAACATTTTCACAATCCATATCTTTAAAGGCATTTTGTCCAAAAGAGTTTTGACGACACTCAGCAGAAATCCCTATAGCACTTACACAGCAAACTGTCCTGTTTCATCCCTGTCTTTATTCTGAAGCCTGTTACTTAAAACATGGATAAAAGGAACACGTTTTTAAGGCTGACAACGGTATTCTATGATGTATGTACTGATACAAAGAGACATCTGAATCCCCCCACTAACAGCCCTTGACTCCTATAGAGTGGTGAAGTCACGCCCATCTACTTCCGCTCCATGGGACCTTATTTCTGAAAAATAACGTATTGAAGTCAATGGAGAGAGAAAACTGATCTTTCGATCCCGTTTGAATTGTGCCACGAATTACACATATGATGTTAATAATTTCCATGTCAAAAAAGTCATAGTTTGTCGTAAAACTGTTGAAATATAAGACTATGAAAAATACGCAACTAATAATAATAATAATAAATTATATTTCTATAGCGCTTTTCTTGAACCCAAAGACGCTTTACTAGAAACTGTCTCTGAGAAACTAGAAAGACTACACATCCCAGAGTCCCGGTCCCGCATGCTGGCTCTTACGGAACCGACTAACTCCCCTTGTGTGTATGTACAGCTCTCAACACGCCCAGACTTGGAGTGATTTTCTCCTCTTTTAATAATTTCCGCCTCATTCTGAAAGAAAGAGGTGAAATGTGCCAACGTGACGGCCGTCTTGGTGTGTGGTGCGAGACCAGAGATGTAGTTCATTGAGCGTTTCACACAAGCAAATGTGTTACTTTACAGGTTTAAGACACATTTATATTTTTTTAACTTGCAAAATTATCTTTTAAATTGACAAACATCATATGTTTAATTCGTGGCACAATTCAAACGGGATCAAAAGATAATCTTTCTCTCTCCATTGACTTCAATACATACTTTTTCCGAAATAAGGTCCCATGGAGGTCCCCCGGAAGGGGAGGGACTTCGCCACTCGTATGTCAGCAAAAAAACACACATTTTGACCCTGGCTTTATGCAAATGTATGTACTGAAAATGTATACAGATTAGCTTAGATCCAATAAGAAAAGGGCTCTGAGCCCTCATGGTGGGGAGGTGTCATGGTGATATCTCTAAGTTAAAGCTTTTGATCCATTACTGTGTCTGAGATGTGGAGACTTGTAGTAAAAAAGGTCACCTTGAAAGACACGTTTGACCAGCAGAGGCCTGTCTCCCTGACTGGAGGACTTCCCCCCCTCCAGACTGAAGCCCAGGCCAGTGGAGGTCTTGTGAAGCTCCACCGTTAAAGCCCCGTCTGGACCCACATCCACCACTGAGGAGTGTTCAACAAGCACATTACAAAAGACAAACATAAACAGTTGATTAGAAGTTCCTTGCTTTCCACTTGATGACAGCTGCCATGGAAACAGTGATAGACGCCTTGTTGTTGAGGGGTATCAAATACTTTCCTTTATTATAGCCAGGCTTGGGGAGTAACAGATTACATGTAAAGAGATGACATAATCAGGATACAAACAAAAAGGTATCTGTATTTGATACATACATACTGAATGAATTTTCTTTATGGCTTATATTTAGGTTACTTTCATTCTTCTTTAATTTAAAGTACATTTATACTTCTGATTAATGTATTAAGCTTAAACAGCATTTGTATACTATTACTCTTAATATAGTTTTGATATGAAATATCTTGGTTTCTTCTTTTCTCAGGTTACATTGTTACATACAAAAACATCTTACACTTATTTATTTTCTCTTTATTGCACTAGATTATGAGCTAATCCAAAAGTAACAGAAAGTAATCAGGTTATATGACTTTTATATTGTGATACTCAGATTACGTTACCCACTACATCTTTTACCATGAAACCAGTTATTTTAACGGATTACATTTTGAAAGTAACCCTGACTACTGTAAACTCCATTGAAATAACAATGTACAGAGATCCCGCCCTTGTTGGCCATGCTATGTTGACTGCAGGAATCAAACCCCCAAGCCTCTAATGGTACACACTGACTTAGCAATAATATTGAGTTGAACCTAATATTTCTTATTTAAACGTAATATTATTGCTCTGAACTAACCTAATACAGTTATGTGGACTCTGTTAATTTGAATTAAAGTCACATTTCAGTTTTTTCAGGATTGGATGAAGCCCTACCTGCTCCGGCCCCCCCGCTCCTGTTTCTGGTGGGCTGCTCCGGGGTGTCAGAGCTCAGCTCACCGTCCTCATCTCTCCAAATGACCACTAAGGCTTGCATGGACAGTCTGGCTTGATGAAGGCAGGACACAGTCTCTCCGTGGGTCTTACCCCCCAGACTAATGCCATTAATGGACAAAATGCTGTCCCCTCTCTGGATGGTGCCTTCGAGGCTTGCTGTGCCTTTAGTGAAGACCCGATGAACCTGCACACAAAGGTAAGTGTTATATAATCCCAGCTCCATCCCACAATTCACCTTGTTTACAATTCCTAATTATTAACACCTGAGCCCTTTTTGTTAATCTGATCAACCATTCAACAGCCTCATGCCTGAATAAGCCCCGCGGTACCTTTTACACACAAGTCAGGACGAAACACTTATCTGAATGAAGTTCAACACGCACAGAAGAGACGTTGTTTTTAACGAAGCACCCCAATCATTATCTCTTATGCAAAACATAAACCATGAAACTCCAAAAGAAAACAACATTGTACAACGACAGCAATAACCAGATCTGCACATCCTCTCTTTATCTTCAGTGTTCATTCATGCCAACTGTGATGAATGAATATCCAGCACAAGTCTTTACAACAGCATGAGAGCAAATACACAGTCACAACTTAACATCCTGTCCAGACATTCTTCAGCATGTTTGAAACAGGCAGCAGGGTTCCCTCTCAGGGAAGAACTTCCCAGCATCTCTCTGAGAAAACTTCCCCAGAACAAATAATGGTGGTGGTGAAAAATACCTTCAACTGATTTATTGAAGTATTCAGCTTGATTCATCGATGTTACTTATTTCATGTCAGAAAAGAGCTTCAGATTTGTGTAATCCCTAGATAGGAAGAAAATCATCAAAAAAGGAAATTGGACCACACTTTTTTTACTCGGGTCCCAGGAGGATATATACTATTTTATAATTTAATATTGTTATTACTGGCTGCTACCTTTTTGCACAAATTAAAACTTGAACCACTCTGTTGTAAAATAGGACCGAGCAATATATACTTTTTACTACAGTTATTACTGGCTGCTACTTCATTACCTTTAAATGTTAGTTTTTTATAATGCTGCTACTTACTTTAACTACCTTGGAAGTGTCCTTATTTAATAATGTGTGCTTGACTCTTTTTTTAATTTTGTCTCAATCTGCACTGTCCCCTTTGCTGTGGGGGGATACATGACTTCTGTTTTCTGAAGAGCTGCTACTGTCTTTTGTTCAGTACCTAAGAGGATCTAAACAAACACATTTCATAAAAGAGAGACCGGAGCACAGCTGAGAGAAAGAAAAACAACTAAAGTGCAAATACAGCTTGTGCATTAGTTCTGTACACAAAATCTGCACTCTTAGTAGCAATGACTTTGACCTGCATTCACACATGTAAATATATCTAACAATCCCAAGACAAATATGTATTAGTATTCTTTTTTGACCTCGCGTGAATCTGCACTGTTCTGTTTCTCATTATCACTCTGTTGCTGCTTTAACTCCTACTAACTACTTTGTAGATTAAGATCATTAACACAGAATAAAAGTCAACTAATACAATATTAAATATGATCATAGCTAAAGTAGTGCAACATTGAAGTGTTAAAAGCAATAATTATAATACAATAATTGAATATATATGGTGCTCAAATGGCCCATTCTGCAGAATGAGTACTCATTACACAAATACATGATCTGAGTACTTCTTCCATCTCTGGTAATATACAGATGGATATTGAACCGTGCGTTCCTCCTCACTCTACTCACTGTAATGGCCTTCTGCTCCAGGTCCACTCCACCAGCGATACTGAAACCCAGCCCCGAGCCCTCCTCCTTACTCAGGACCACCAGGTGAGTGTTATCATGGACCTGCAGAGCCAATCACACGGTGAGCAGGACTAAACTATGTGGAACCTGTACGATGTTACTGCATGTGAAACCGACAGTGGTGTAAAGAAACTAAGTAGGTGTACTTAAATACAATTTTGAGGTACGTGTGCCTCAAATGGTATACTTGTACTCCACTACATGTATTTAATACCTTTAGTTACTTTACAGATGTGGATGAATGATGTGAAATATAATCAGACTTTAGTTCCACCTGGAGTAAATTCACAAGCTACCCTGCAGTATACAAAGTCATTCAAACTAGCTGCACCTTTACCAGCTTTGAGAACACTTTCATGATCAATCATTATAAAACATATCATATATATTATTCTGAAATGGACCAATCTGCACAACGACTACTTTTTCTCTTTTACTGTTACTCTAAGTGTTCTGAGATGCTAATGCTTTTGTACTTTTACTTGATTAACATTTTGAATGCCAAACAGATGTGTGTTTGCAGTACAGTGTTACCTGGGGGAGCCCCTCAGCCTCATGCAGCAGGGCCGACACGTATGATCTGAGCGGAGGGGGGGGCAGCAGGCTCTGCAGTTTACACCGACGCTCAGGAGACGAGGACAGCTCCTTTAAACTGCACACCAAACCATATTCATATTTAAACAACACTTGCCTCTGACTTCAAACATGATTTTAGAAGATTTAGTAGTTCCCAGAGTCCGCAAAACTAGATCAGGAGACCGAGCGTTCAGCTCCCTCTGGCTGGAACCAACTTCCTGTTTTTATTAGGGAGGCAGAAAGAGTCCAAAATGTTTAGAATGTGTTGAAGACTTCCCTGTTTAATAAAACAGAACAAATACATATTTGACACTGTCATCTATGTTTGCTAATCTGTAAAGCCCACTGAGATGAACGTGTTTTGTGACATTGTGCTAAATAAACAAACTTTGATTTGATTTGAGTAGAAGTCATGAAAATAAAAGGTGCTCTTAGGTTTTTCTTTGCCTCCATCCTCAAGACGCCCCAAAACCTCTTGAGTATAAGCAGTAGAACAATCACATTTCTGCTTTCGACATTTCTTTATTCTTAAAATGCAAATGTTACCACTGTGTTTTCTTCCTGCCTGGCATTTTAATTAAAATAACGACCTTATGCTAGAGCTAGATTATAACAAAAACAAATGTTCCCTTATGCTTGGTCCTAATTCTCTTCCATTAATATCAGTAAAGTGATCTATGATAACATATATTAAAAATAACTCAGCAAACTCAGAAAATAAAACAATGTTGGATGTAACCTTATATTGTATATAACCTATGCTGTTGTTATATATTTATTCATGTACAGCATCTTGTTCAACTCTGTTGTTTTTTAAATGTGCTGTAGAAATAAAGTTAGATTGGATTATAACAGAGAAAGAAGGTTTTTTTTTCAAAATGTATAGAATATGACTTATGATGACAACTTTTCTCCTAAGATTTAAACATTTCATGATATGACATTATATCGCAAAACCACAATATATAATGCATAATAAATAAATACATTCTCAGATTCTTCTTCTCATAGCATTAAAGGTCTCCTATTATGCTATTTTTAGGCATATATTATGGGTCTCACATATATGTCTATGATGTGTTTTGCTCAAAATACCAAACAGATCATGCATTTTAGACATCCCTCATATCCCTCTATTTCAGCCCTGTTATGGCACATTTTCACTACAGCGCGGAGCGCGGTTTAAGCATGTCGTGCACGGCCCGTTTTTGGTTGCGTTTCGACTAGGCGTAGTACCGGCTAGCAAACAGTGGGCAAACCTTTTGGCCCGGGGGCCACTATCAGTTTTGAAATTTGACAGACGGGCCGGGCCAGTAGCAGATCGGTGAAAAAATATTTAGCTGTCCACTCATTAAACACATGGAACTCATTGTCGACTTTTATTTTCTTTGTTCCACTCTTTTGTTACAGATGCAGGTTCAAAGGTGAATTATTGCGTCATTGCGTAACCGTTACGTTCCTTCTTATGACCCACACAGCGTTTTACGTCGCTGATTTTCTCCGCAACACCGCTCACAACAACATCAATAGAGGACTGCGTCGGGTAGTTTTTAATTATACGAAGCCAGATTAAATTAAAGAACTACTTCTCCAACCTTATACCTTTCTCCAGAGTGCCGTGGTGCATTGTTTATTAATGTGGTTCAGCGGTAGTGATGGCAAAATTAAGCTTTGAATGAAGCATCGAACCACTTGGACAATTGTGTCGGAAATAGGTTCATTTCTCGAAGCTTCAGTTACAGCGACCTCTCCTGGCGAAGTGCAAGGCTGCAATGGGTTTAACGTATCTTTGCCTTGAAAAATATTCGATGCACACACACACTAAGACTGAATATCATGTTCTATTTGCAATTAAAGATTGATAATTGTGTGTATTGGGTTATTGAGAAGAGACTAGAGAGTGCTGGACATCTTTTTGGGAGGAGAAGGCCTTTTATCAGTTATTAAAGTATTACAGTTGAAAAGCAATGATTAAAAGTACATCCATTCCGGGCTTTGAACCAGCTGCGCGGAGGACATCACCGCATTCGGGCCGCCGGCTCTATCCACTGGGCTATCTATTCCTTAAAAATATTCAACTGTTTTTATATTACTGATAATTGTCTTTTTCTTCACAGCTTCTCTACATTTCGAAGTGTTTCCCTAGCCAGAACGACCTATCTTTCTTCCTGGCTTGCTCTATAATGATACTACAATTCAAATGCAATACCAACAACCACTCAACAGCAACAACGCAAACTACGACAACAACCCACACATTGCGCATTGTTTAGAGTGGTCATAAAGTGTTGAAGCGCTCAAATTCGAAACTGTTTCAACCTGTCACCTGTCAGATTCGAGACGAGGCAGTGCATTGAATCGCGTGAATGGACCGCGAACCAGTCAAGTGATTCATTCAGGAAATGAAGCAGTTGCTGGTTCGGACGTCACATGTCACGTGATTTGAAGCAAGCTTCGAAGCACTGCTTCTATGAAATAGGAAGTCCAGGGTTGAAGCTTCAGTGTCAAACTGCCATCACTATTCAGCGGCATTACTGCCCGCTGCAGTGCTGCTCGTGCACCGGAGTTTAGTCTACCCTACTGTTAACTCGTGGCAGCGGGAGCTGTAAAGTATTCACTGTCCGACTGTCACACAAGCAGCTGATAAATATCCCCCATCCCCATCAGTGAATGTGTTTCAGTCTGAAAGCTGTTTGGCATCACAACGTTGTTATGAAAGTTTCTCTGGCATTCTACAGGTGATGTTAGCATAGCAACCAAAGCTAATGCGACTATCTTGACTACTTGTTGCTGTCATATTGTGGCATAAGCCGTTTTCTACACCCATATTTTACCGGCGTAGTTTTCGTTATGATTTGACTTGTGATGGCCACATGTAGCCCATGTATTGATTCCATCCGATAGCTGCTATAATACAAAACAACAGGAAAACGTCTGCCTCTTCACAATGGTCAATAACAGTGAACGGATGGTTATTAAAGTAAGGTCAAACTGTATATAAGTGTTATTTATAAGTGTGTGGTCGCGTTCTAGTCACTTTGCTCAGCGCTACTGCTTGTTACAACTTGTATTCGCCATGAACTGTTATTGCTCAGGTTAATCTCGACCCCCTCCAATGTAAGCGTGACGTATTTGCTTCTTAGATCTTGCCGGGTTGCCGAGTGGGGCCAGAGAATAGACCAGACTCCAGCAAAGGTAAATTGTGTCTAGAGTGCGCCATCTAGTGGGATCAACTGAAATGCCGGGTATTGCAGGAAAAAGGCAAAATGAATGCGGTCTTTACTATAATTTGGACAATTTTGTACCAATATTCGGCAGGCCGGATTAAAAAGCCCAACGGGCCTTAGTTTGCCCATGCCTGGGCTAGCGGGTACTATTTCACAGTTTTTCTGGCCCCATAAAATCGAGGTTCTTAGCGGGACAACAACCAGGCTGAGTCGGGCTGAGTATGCTAAACTAGAGTGAGAGAATCGCTGGCAAGGGGGCTACAACTACAACAAAATGAACATATTTGACTGTGATTTAATTGTAACGCACATTTCAAAATGATGCCGAAGTAACAACATACTGATACTGGTTAGTAAAATGAATTAATGCTTTGACAAGTCTGCAGACAGACGGCAGGCGAAAAATCTTTTTAAATGCGTGTTTTCTGAATGGAGATCGGCTAAGCTAACGCAGTATATGCTCCGACCGTCCACACTCACAACAACGGCCTATACAGACATAAATAAACCAGCGACTGTATTCGCCATGACACAGACAGTCTGTGGTTTGTACTTGTTTAACTTGTGTCTAGTTTCTGAACAGATATGAGGAGCTGTGCGCTCTGAGGGCTTACAGCCAACGGCTGATGTTGTTTTTCTGTGGATCAAATTGAAGATGACGTCACGGCTCCGCCTACACTGCGTTACTATAGTTACTACCCCAGCTACTAAACTGTAATGGAAACGCAGCATAAAGTGAGCCTGGCCTAACAAGGCCTAACTATACCGTACTAAGCCGAACGAGGCCCTGCAATGGAAATGCACCATTAGAGAACTGCTGATTCTGGGTCAGTAGCTGTTGGCCCCACCCACCTTTGAGCACAAGGAGGTCTCCTCTCTGCCTGCAGATTGTCAGCTAAATGCTGCCGTGATTAAACACCATATCATGTTCCAAACCACTTCAAGGATTATTTCTTAAACAGTATGTTCAAATGCTTTTTCTCTTGCCGGTTTAGCACAAGGTGAGTTCCTTTTTTTATTTCCTGCATTTTTACACATATTCTCTCCAGTACAGCGTTAGCTCTGAGTGTTAGCGATGCTTGCTAATGTAAAAAAACATATTACGTCCAAAACATGTCGCACATTGTTTCTGATAGCAACGTTTCTTTAAAGCATTCTGCTGCAGTGTCTGGATACAACCTCTGGGGGCACCACAGTCAACATTCATGTATACACTAATGGCTACAATGTGCTTTGTGTACAGTCCATGAATATAATGGCCTCCTCACCTGATGGACCAGCTGGGAGGCTGTGTCTCTGTGCCTGCTCCAGGGGTCTCTTCATGGGATCCCGGATCAGTCCTGCTCCCCCCGGTCACCTCTGCTTCTGTCAGGGTTGCAGCAGGTGGAGAGCTCTCGGTTGTTATCGTAGGAATATTGGGATAGCTGCCAGGCTCAAGTGTATCTCCGTCTTCACCATGGCCTCTGGTAAAGTCCACTGTGCTCAGTTTTTCCAGTTCGGGCATACTGAGAGCCCTGAGCTGCCGCACCCTGCTGCGGGGGAGCTTGCCGTGTTTCCTGCGCAGAACCTGAGGAGTGTGTGGAGCAGCCCTATCTTCAACTCGAGCCTCAGGGCTGTCTTCTGACAGGGAGGCTGTGTTACGGCTTGAATATGGAAGCTCAATATTTATTAATGTAATATTAGATGGAGATTTACCAAGAAAAGGTGAGAAGGGTGTGGTAGGAATAATATTCTCCACGTAAGGACTTAAACTCCTTTGCCGAGCCCGGCAGTCAATAGAATTAACCACGCCCATATAACCAGCAATCCTTTGGTTAAGAGAGGCTCTATATGCCAGAGCGTAGGACTGAATGTCAGTGCTTTTAGCCGCCGGCCTGTCAAAGTTAGCCAGGTTTTCAAAGGACTTTATCTTATGTCGGACAGAGAAGGGGTTGAAGTCTGCAGACATGGCAGCCTCTGTGGAGAGACTTCGCCTCTCTGGCGTCTTTATGGAGAGTCTGGATGACTTTAAGCTCTCACTCAACTCCCCTATAGGAACGGGTTTTGATCCATTCCATGTTTCTTTAGTAGAACAAAGTGAATTCAATACTGTGTCACTGACCATGCCGCTTGTTTTCTCTACTGTGGAGTTGGCAGGAGGAAGCATGGCTGCTGATCTGGCATCTCTGTGTCTTGGAGAGCGTTGAGAGTCTTCTGGGTTCACTGTTTCATGGTCTGCTACAACTGGTGCTGATGAACCAGATATGGGAGACAGTCGAACTTCAATAAACGTTCTCTGAGTGGCAGGAGGGGGTGTTTGGATGGGTGCTTTGGAGCCTGAATGGAGGTCCTTCTCCTTAGCCAGCTCTTCAGAGTGCAGTGAGCTACCTGAAGACCCAGCTGTAACTTGCCCTCTGTCCATTACTTTGGGCAAATCATGGCAGCTGTATATATCAGACTGGGAATATGTCTTTAAAGAGCTGGATATGGATGTTGCTGGTTTTGATGAGTGGTTTAAGGGAGCTGGACTTTCACTCTTGGTAGTTTTTTGTAGAGGCTCCTCCTGTGGTTTGATTTTGCTCTTAATACTAAGGCCTTTCAATTTGGGAGCACTAGTGCTTGCTCTGATTTGAGTTTTAAAGTTACTACTGCACACGGGGGGGTCTGAACTATCAAAGCCTTTAAGCCCAGAGGTGTTCTTAAGTACAGACATAGCATGAGGGTATGTTTTACACTCAAATTGCTTTTCTTTGTTTGTCATTGATGCTGGCACAGTTTTATTTGATCTGCATGAACCTGAGGTCTCCAATTCAATTGAAGGTAAATGTGGTATTTGTGTATTTAAATGTTTAAATAAAACTGAGGTCAGCAAGGCACCTGGATGGAAGTGTTCGACGGTTCCCTGAATGACACTGTGGTTATCTGCTGGGGGGGGGGCTGCTGTAAGTGCTGAGTGTCCCAGGACTGGATGCCACACCTGCTTGAACTTTGTCACAAGGTTCAGTGGTACTTCTGATATGGTACTCTGTAGGAGTGCTGTTGAATGGTTGGCATGGTGGCTGTGTAGAGGAGGCCCCTAACAGCTGAGAGAGCTGTGAGGACTGGCCTGAGTTGTCTTTGTCTGTCAGAGTGACATCAGCAGAGCCCTGCGGCACATCAAGGGTCTGATCCAGGTTTGTATTTGGACAGCTGGCATGCTGAGAAGTTGAAGACCCCTTTGGTGACAGGCTTACATTACAGAGTCCATCAGAAGCAGGTTGCTGAGCATTGAATGAAAACAACTCCACTTCTTCCTCATCTGAGGAGGGCTCCAGAAGACTCCCACCACTGTCGGCCATCTTACTGACCATTACACTGTCGTCAGTGGTGGACGAATCACTGTCATCTCCTGTGGGGTACATACACTTAGAACCAGTCTCAGGTGGTTCCAGGTGAGATAGGTGGTTCTCATGTGTTGTCTCCACAGGAGGCATGGCACCTTGTCCATTTCCTGCTTCTAAGATGCAACAGTCCTGGGGGCTGGACTGTGTTGGGAGCTGAATGATGGCTTCCTGTGACAGGGTGACTGTCTGTGGGCCTGAACAGCAGGATACAGGCTCATCAGGTGATGTTATGTAGGGGAATTTGTTGTGTGTATCACTGCGGGGGCTCACTTCTGATAAAATGTCATCGATATTGGTGATGGGTATTTGAACGTCATGGTCAGTTTGGGCTGTGTGGTTGGAAATCCCTGAATGTTCACTTAATGCTTGTCCTTCGTCAGATGTTCTCTGAACACATCTGGCTGGGTACAGAGTCGGGCCTCCATCACTGCTCCCTGATGACATTATCAAACTGGAAAGGCGATCTACAGCTGGGACCAGAAGTAAAGTAAGGACTTAATGACAGTGAGTAAACGTTTTCGATGTTAAGATTTTTCTGAAATGGTAAATGGATTGCGCTTTTTTTGGAAACACACACACACACACACACACACACACACACACACACACACACACACACACACACACACACACACACACAAAAACCGGCCCTGACCTCTATACAGATTCATATTTCTAAACCAGAGCAATAACAAACACAATTCAACTTACAGTCGGGACATTTCTAGTTGGATGAAATCTTTGGCACACCATGTTTCTCCTACCTAGCGATGTATTCAAGCTAAGACGTATAGAACACAGTGACTACATACTATACTACATAGCATCAGAGGTGTTATATTACGTCAGCAAAGATCAAATGGTGCAGTTAATGTCTATGGTTAGGAGAGAGAAATGTATTCAATAATTAGTTCAGAACATTTAAAATACTAGAGACATTGCTGTGGATGTAGTTCTTCTGGTGCTTTTTCTTACATCATCATCAACACATCATGTTTTGAAAGATGCTTACACTGAACAAACTGAGACGTTGGCTTTAATTCAATCTATGATGTCATCAGATTTCACATAAAGTTAGTTGAAAGCAATAATATTAAGTTGAACCTAATACAGGTATGTGAAATCTGATGACATAATACATTTAATTAAAGTCAACGTTTTCAGTATTTCAGTGCAGGAGAGTAAAGGAAAAACATTTAGAAAAAATAGAGACTCAAAAAGTTTGTCAGAGGATTGATACATTTCTTTGATCAAATATTTGATTTCTATTAAATGAAATACAAGCCTTCAACAAGAATCCCAAACTTCTGTAATTAGTTGATGGATGTTGAAAATGTTTACAAAAATATTTGATTCTAAATCTGCACCCCGAAGAGTAATTTGATACAACTCTCCACAGCAATGTCTATTCTAAGCTAAATTAAGATTCACACTACTTTACTATAAAACTACAAATAGATAGCATACAGGGAGTTCAACTAGAGGGTAGATATGGTACTGTTACCTAAAGGTACAATTGTGTATATGATAGTCACCATTGATAGAAAGCCGGGAGCTGGCAGGTTGCTTTGGGGGAGTAAGTGAGGGAGGGTTGATCCTAAATCTTAGGTTGGCATAAGAGGGAAAGAAATGGCGCTCTATTCAAAGCAAACTGAGCAGCATTCTGGTGCTAAAAGCTTGCAAAAACGAAGCGTAATACAAATATAATACATACAAATATACATCACATGCAGGTGCAGGTGCAGGGAAAACAACATTGATGAAAATAATACGATTTTCTCTGCACAGATCTATTTAAAGTGAAATCAATTTAGCTCATCCCCTTTTTACAGTCCAGAAAATGGTCAGCAGATTGTTAAAACTTCAGGTCTTGAAATGCTCCTTTTCCTTTCACCAGGGGGAGGGGCGTGGCAGAGTCCTGGTGTGATTGACAGCAGCTGGCAGGCTGATCAAACATGCTTGCAATGTAGCATACAAGCCATGGATGGAAAGTGTGATGTTAGCATTTTTTTAAATCAGAACTAGGGAGAATAACTAACTGTATTCTGACAAATCCATTTAAAACCAGGGGGTGCCTTGACACAATATGTCTTACATTTAAATGTCTGCATCTGGTTTCTGAGTCAAATGATTTAGAGTGTTGATGTAGCAGACCAAAAATATTAAAATTCATGTCATCCATCCATTGGCTACAATCACCTATCCCTGAGTACAACACAATCTCCACTGAGGCGGCAGGCTTGGCCCCTGAGATCACTTTCCACTTTCGAGTGATGAGCGTTTAAAATGATTAATCTAAAATCATGTTTATTGGGAAAGCTGTATGAGACAATGTACCAGTACACTAGCAGACCACATGACGCTGCATTGCATACTTTAGCCAGATTTGATAGACTTCTCCCACATCAGGAACGCTGAACTACTTAAAAAGATCAGAATCAAGTTCTTACCTGAAACCGGTCTCTTAATTTCCAAAGACAGGGTAACTGGAAGGTTGTGCATGAGCTCACAGAGTTCCTCGTAAGTGGAGGAGCGCACTAGTTTCTCTCCAAATGAGACAATCTCATCTCCAGGACACAGCTTGCCTGTAGATTCCTGGATGTAGGATTGAAGAAAAGAGATTGAATGTATGTAAGAGTAGCCTTTACATGGTTATTATTTCATTGTAATCAATTTTATTTTAAAATCCAATCTCATGTCTGGTTGTGCTGTTCTCTCGTGAGTGAGAGTAACAAGCATGAAGACAACAAGATGCACGGACACTTTATAGCTCCGTAAACTTATGATGAAGTTTATGCTGGTAAGATTTATAAGGACAAAATAATACTTCCCTCTTTTCAAAGTATACAGCAAACAAAATATGCTGTGTTGTCAGTCTTTATTTACTGTTAATTACTTTGTCAAAAGTTATCACACATGCTCTGTGTGCTATTGCATATATGATCTGATCTATATATACAGTAAATTGGACCTGTATGAAGATGAACCCACTCAGACGTACCCTCTCCGCAGCCCCCCCAGGCTTCAGCCCAGCAATAAGAACCTTCAGAGGGGAGGACATGATCTCCAGGTCCAGACCGAAGGACTCGTCCTCGCTCCTCCTCAGGCTGACCGTGTCGATGGTACAAACACCCACCAGCTCGCCGGCATCTCCCTTCTTACAGTGCGGATGGGGGACAAGCCCACCAGCAGTCTTGGGGTTTCTGACCCCCAGTGGGGCAGAGGAAGGGGACTGGGCGGGTGCTATGCCTGGGGGGGGCTCATCAGCTTTAGACCTCTGCTGTTGGGGCGGGCTGGATGCTTCGATGCTCATCATACTCTTGACTCGTGTGATGGCTTTATGCTCGAGCTTGGGGGAGCGCTTTGACTCCAGCTGTACATCGTCTGGGTTTGTGTAGTTCTCACTATTGATGGTCAAATGACTAAGCGTACAGATTGCCCCCCCTGCTTTGCAGATAAGCATGAGGGGTGACTCGGGACCAGGAGACTCAGACTTATTGGTGAGAGCTTCCTCACACTGTGAGAAACTACCACAGAGAGGAGTGGTCACCTCAAGGCTTCCACACCTCTGCAGACCCCCATCATCCTCACTATTTCCATTTATATCCAACGATGATGCAGCAATTAAAACTGCTGAATCGCATTTGGAGATGTCAGATGCCTCGGCTTCACTGAAGGGAACAGATCTTGTTGTCCTGTGAAGGAGCGCGGTGCTCCTCGTGATGATGGAGTCCTCTTCATCACTGAGCACATCCTCAAAGCACATGACCCGCCGCTGACGGAGGAGTGGGCTTCGCACTGAGGTGGGGCTGGAGACAGAGATGGGCTGACACACACCCTCCACATGGTGGTTCAGAGGAGCAGGGGGCTTCTCTGGGGAGGCGGGGTACACACTCTCCACTTCTGTTAGAGAGAGGGTGAATGCTTAGAATAAGATGCAGCTAATGATATCAACAGACATGAGCCAATCGTTTCATTTCCAAATAAAAACAGACAACATGGTTTCACAAAGTATCAGTTAAATCTACTGTACACATTTTTAATATAGCACACTATGTCTATATGTTCAGTAGATTGGTATATTGGAGAGTATTCAAATGTATTCGGTATATTTTATAATGTTTGGATACTCCTCTGAATCTCTCTCTCTCTCTCTCTCTCTCTCTCTCTCTCTAAAACGTTTGAGACCCACTGAGACGATAACTTAGACGAAAGTTAACTATCTAAACACTGAGAGAGTCCTTTAGCTCACTGAGTCTCTCAGTCTGACAGGAGAGCTCTCCTCCACTTTGTTGTTGAAAAAGCTCCTTATATCCGTTAGCGTAGCTCGCTGGCACCAGAAAGCCGAGCTCTCTCTCTCTCTCTCTCGTCTCTCTCTCTTCTCTCTCTCTCTCTCTCTCTCTCTCTCTCTCTCTCTCCTCTCTCTCTCTCTCTCTCGTCTCTCTCTCTCTCTCTCTCGTCTCTCTCTCTCTCTCTCTCTCTAAGGAACCGCAGTAAACAACAGGCGTTGCTATAGCAACATGTCATGTTCACATTCTGAGAGACTGTTTGTGATAACCTCTGTAAAGAGCTATCATATCTGCTCAATCAGGGGGAACAATGTCAAAGTTGACTGCTGCATGAGAGTAAACTAGATATTATAATGAACTGGGGACTGTTGTACCATGAGGCCGTGAAGAGTTGTCCTCCAGGGTGGTGCTGCAGCTCTGCTGGTGGAGCGCCTCCTCACTGTTGGAGGCCGTCAGCACGGACTGGCTGGAGGCGTCCTGGGAGAAGTACTGAGATAACTCTGTCTCTGAGCTGAGAGAGCCCTGCTGCACAGGGTCAGCACAAGAGAAGGACATATCAAGGAAAAGGGAGATCAACATAACCAAATTACGAACTGAATCTATTCAAAAGTACTTTTTCCTATTTGTACAAATAATGACCAGGAACACCATAGATGTTACAAAGTTGACTAAACCAGTCAACATTCTAAGAAAATGGGGATCAGCAGTTATATATTTTCAAATGCCTACTGTGGAGGATATCATAAGACCTTTAAGTAATCAGCTGTAAAACACAATATTTATAATTGATGAAAGTAGTAAATGGGTCAGATTTGTCCCGAATACGACAGGAGGGTAAATAAAAGCGTACTCTGCTGGCAGGCTCCAGGAACCTCTTCATGGTCCAGCTGAGGGCCGGGGAGCCGTCCCCCTGCCGCTCCTTCAGCGTGGGGCTGGGGCTCTTACAGGAAGGACCTGCAGATGACAGGAGGGGCCGTTACACCCAGATTAGAACAGCAACCCTGAGCCCATCGGAGGCGTGCTGCTGAACTCTCGCTCGTATTGTAACACCGACGAGTAAATCAAAGAAGAGAAAGGAAACGTAAATGCAGGTGAAGAGATATCAGACCTTGAGACTGAGATGAGGGTCTCTTTTTCATTTTGTCCCTGTTTGTGGATCGGGCTATCATCTGATCCATCTCCTGCTCTGATACCTGAGGAAAGGCAACAGAAGGCTTTATAACAACTGTACGACACTAATGAATACAGAGACGATGCCACCATATGGAAGGATAAATACAAATGTATGTAATTTATACGTATGTGCGTGTATAAAACAAATATAGCATGTAAGAAACATGTGGGCGTGTGAAAGTGAGCTCTGTTTTTATTTTTTACAAGGAGAAACTGAAATAAAATGGTCTGACCAAAATTAGAATTTTGTCCAATCAATTATCTTCAAAAGGAACCACTCCCACGCTCCACTTAATCCGGACCTGACCTCGATTAAAAGTCAGTCACATGACTTGAAAATGGCTTTCCTACTGCTGGAAATGAAGTGTTTTTTAACATTGCTATAGCAAGTTAACTTGACAAATCCGACCGTTACTAACATCTCTACTGTCCCTATCACGAGCTTCAAGTAACCTGCAGGACACTTCCTGCTATGTTTGGAATCTGACCCCAAAATCAAGGCTGTTCTAAAGATATTAGGGCTCCCTCACAGTAATAGATACATGTTCTTATGTGTATCGGTCAGTGCTGTAAAGTAACTAAGTTTACTACTAGTCATTTTTTTTGATTAGTAATGTGAAATATAATCAAGTGTTGAATCAGTCTTTAGTTCCACCTAGAGTAAATTCACAAGCTACCCTGCAGTTTACAAAGTCATTCAAACTAGCTGCACCTTTACCAGCTTTGAGAACACTTTCATGATCAATCATTATAAAACATATCATATATATTATTCTGAAATAGACCAATCAAACAATGACTACTTTGACTTTTGGTAATACTAAGTAAACTAAGTACTACTACTAAGTACTGTTAGAGATTAAAAGGGATTTACGCTCCACGTTTCAAATCTCTTAGTATATTTTGATGCTTATACTTTTGTACGTTTACTGGAGTAACCTTTTGAAGGCAGGACTTGAACTTGTAACAGAGTATTCCTACACCGTAGTACATTTCATTTGACTTAAGTATAAGATCTGAGAACTTTTCCAGCTCTGGTGTCTGTATAAATAGAGACATGCGTCCTCTCACCTTGGGGTTGGGGTGCCTGCTAATGATGAGACTGACAGGTCCGGGGCCACACTCACTGAGGATGGCGTAGGCCTCGCTGAGAGCAGCGTGCCGCAGACTGACCGAGTCCACCTCCAGGATCTGATCTCCACGGCTGCACAGAGACACACACACACACACACACACACACACACACACACACACACACACACACACACACACACACACACACACACACACACACACACACACACACACACACACACACACACACACACACACACACACACACACACACACACACACACACACACACACACACACACACACACACACACACACACACACTTCCCTTTACAGCCACAGCCTCCTTTGCATCAAAGCAATTCCACATAAACTTCAGCTGCATCTGTAAATCAGTTTGCAATTCAAAGATGACTCAGTAGTTTTAACCTGAGCCTGCTGTCCATCTTGGCCACGGAACCCAGAGCCAGATTGTGGATGTAGATGCCAGGAGAAGAGTTCTCCAGGGTCAGACAGCAAACTCCAATCCCGAGACCAACAGCAGGCTCTGAAACATCATGATCGAGAAGAGAAAAGCAGTCAACATACACCATGCTTACAATACTTTTTGACAACAAGTGCAGCAACTATGCTACACTGTTGCAAAGTTTGAGCAACGATTGCTATTCTATTCTCTATTCAATTATCACTAATATTAAAGGTGTTGCAGATCCAAACTGCATCACTTGGGTTCCCATGAATACACCCAGAAAGTAAGAACAGTCCTCCAGATTGGACACTGTGCCAATGAACAAAAAGTCTCAAAGTGTACAATTCTTTGTGCATGCTATTTTCAGAAATTTTTTAACAAATCATCCTCATGCAAAGTGGTATAAATGATGCCTATGAACATAACAAAGCCTTGTAAAAAAATGATTTCATAGTTTGGTGTGGGAGATCTTCCTTCTGTGATTGATTTGATGTTTGCATCTTTTTCTCTGTACAGCAGTTCTCTCCTCCATTCGTTCATGGTTTCTCCTACCACAGCCATGCAGATGATATGCAACTAGTTCTATCTTTCCCCGGTCTGAAACACAGCTGGCTGCATGAATCTCTGGGCCTTGTGGAAGTGCCTTTCGATCCAGGGAAGGACTTTCCTATCCATGACCTTTCTAAAACATCTGCACCTCTGCTGCCCGACTCAGCGCGGGTTCTGGTCCAGGCTCTTGTCATCTCACGCCTAGGTGAGATGACAAGTGTTCATACCACAGGACAATGTGGTATGTGTTCATTCCCCCATTGGTATGAACACATACCAACGGTGAAATAAGCTCCCCATTGACGTCAGCACAGTGGAAACTCATGTGTTTCCACTGCACCTCGGCTAATGTAAAAAACTTCTTATTTCTGTATGTAGCACTTACAGTCTACAACCAACAAGTTCATTAGCGTGCAGAATTCTTACTATTCTGAGTTTGTATCTTCAGAGTTGAGCACTTATTGTAAGCTGCTTTGGATCAAATCAAGTGTGATGTAATATCTGAGTCTGAATTCCTCTCAGCTGGTACTCTGTCATGCCAGCCAACCTTTATTAAGAGTGACCTCCATGATGATGCAGTCTTTGGGTCCAGGCCCAGGGCCCCTGTGGCCCTCAGCCTCTTCAAACGCTGGGGGGATCGGAGTGCCCCCCCCGCTGGTGTTGGAGGTGGAGTTGGGTGAGCTGGAGCGGCTGAGCAGGGTGGGGGTGGGGCAGGGCGTCAGGCTGGGGCTGCGCAGGCGGGTCCGGATGGTCAGGGTCACCACGCCCCTCTTCAGCTGCTGTGGACGAACATGAAGGAAGTTCAGTTTACATAAAAACATGTTTTGCTTTACCTTTGGACATAGCTTTGGACAAATTCAAAAATTACGTTGTAATCCAAAAAATCTACTAAAAGAGTGTTTTTTTAATTACTGATTGAGGAATTTGTACTAAACAGCTTCTTATTTCCAGTTGCTGCTACTTCATAAGATTCATAATAATAATGTAACAATGAATCAACAAATAATGTAAAAGCCTACTTAATTAATCCCTTGGTTAAATTGTGTAGCCACATAATAACCTCATTCTCTATCAGCTGCAACATTAAAGTGAACACATTAATTATTAGTCATTCATTATAATTCAATAACTTCACATTATTCTAAAATGGGCTCTAGTGCAGAATGAGTCATCTTATTTTTTTAAATGTATACACATGTGGATGATTGTATGTTTGTTATCTTTACAAAGTATTTCTATATTATGGTTTTGCAACAAACTTAACCAGTTTAGCCCTAAGCCTGTTTTTCAGGTTTCAGGCTCGAAAATGACATTCCCAGAACAAATGACCATATCTTCCCTTCTAAAAGGGTTAAATTAATAATCTTTTTTCTCAAAGTAATGATAAACCTGTGAGTTGGATGTAGAAAAGTCAGAATCAATATATATGTTTTTATTTTAAAGAAAATTCAGATTGAACATGGTAAAAAACTGTAAATTATAGTGTCCGTCCAAAAAATATGTTGTACATATAGTGAAAACTAACCTTGGATGATGGGTTAGTAGACTAAAAGCTTTAGGAATACAAAGTACAACAGATAATAAGTACCCTGTATCAAGATTGATGCAAAACAAGTGATATTTGACCTTTTTAGACAGATTTAGCAAAAAAAAAACTTTTCTGGGGCCATTTGGGTGGATTTTCCATATCTCTGGCCCCCCTTGTTCGATTTTGACATGTGACATCTCTTTCTGACCGTTAGAGCCAATGGATACGAAGGGGAATCGTCCCGCACACACTGATGTTTAAAAAAAAAAATTGCATTTTCGCGCAAGCAGTTTTGCTCTATAGTGAAGCTGTCTCTAGGTCTGACATCTCAAAACCGAAAAGCAGATTTATTGCTCATGGATTATCAGAAATCATTCAAAGTGACACAGACACATTGGATTAACCCAGTGGTTCTCAAACTTTTTCTGTCAGGCCCCCCCTTTGGAGAAAAAGAAAAGTCGGGGCCCCCCCAACACAAATAGTCAGGCTCAGTGGCGGCGCCAGAGATTTGTTTTGGGGGTGCTGTGGGGTAGCTTGACGTTTCATAGAGGGTGCTCAAACATTTAGGGTTTCCCATTAATGTACCGGTCGCTACAGTGGAATGTTCTACTGCAACACTCCCCACGCAAATACACAGTGTGACAGTTACAATGAAGGCTCGATAATCAGCTCACGGCATATAGGTGTAAGCAGGGGTCCAGTGCTATTTTTATAGGTGGTGTGTGGACCTCACCTAGGGGGGTCCGGGGGCAAGCTCGTTCGGGAAGATTTATTTTTAAATATTGAAGTTAAATGCATCAATCTGGTGCACTTTGAGAGCAAAATGAAGAGATCTATGGATACATCTCTCAACACCTATGAAACAGAACTGTAAGCAGATTTACTTTTTTTTTATGGATATTTTACAAATGACCCTTTTAAACGTTATTCTTGTTTTACTGTCATATAGTATTTCATACCTGTTTTTCATTTATTCTCTTATTTTTTTTATAACTATAATGATCATATAAACGTGTGCCTCGGAAATAATTGTTTACATTAATCGTGACCAAAACGTTTGAGACCCACTGAGATAACTTAGACGAAAGTTAACTATCTAAACACTGAGAGAGTCCTTTAGCTCACTGAGTCTCTCAGTCTGACAGGAGACCTTTTTTCTTTTTTTTTAATAATAATTTTCCCTCCTGGTCTCTCGCGCCCCCCCTGGCATGCCTCTGCGCCCCCCAGAGGGGGTGCGCCCCCCACTTTGAGAACCACTGGATTGATCTATGGATTAACTTCAGCATCGTTTTTATTGTTTTAATGCCATTGAAGACCACTGTTGACCAGACTACCACACAGGTGAGCCATTTTGCCGTTTTTGGCTAACTAGCTCCATATGTTTTGATGTGTGTTCTTGTTATTATCTCCGAGAGTTCGTATGATTGAGTGATAATGAGGATAACCATCGATTCTGTGTCCCCTCACGATGTGAAACGATGGGTTGAGATGTGCAGCAAAGATAAATAATAAGGTTTTGTGAGTGAATTTCGGTGCAGTCATCTGTTAGCATTTTTCTCTCGTTGCTAATTCAGAGGCTCAGCGTTAGCATTGTGGGTTTTTAAAAAATGATGAGTTAGATGAGTTTCTTTCCGTTACATGGATATAAAACATTCATAGTTTATTAAATGAACATGCCCTCAGACACTGTTTTCTGCAAGATATTGCAGGAGGCCCCCGGAACCAGGGTCTCTCGGGCTTAACAGGTTAAAGGTCTCCTATCATGCAAAATGCACTTTTTCATGTCTTTTATACATAAATATGTGTCCCCGGTGTGTCAGGGAACTCACTAAGTGTCCGAAAACAAAACCCTCTCTCTTTTCCGCCATACCCCAATCTCTAAAAACGGGGGAACAATGGAGCTGATCCAGATTTGCTGCCGATATGAAATGTGGGCTGGCTTTACGCCCACGGCCCTATCAGACACGTCGCTGTATCAGAAACAATGCCCGATTGTTTTGGACGTAATATGGTCTTTGTTTACATTAGTAAGCATTGCTAACACTCAGAGCTAACACTGCACTGGAGAGAGTATGTGTAAAAAGCAGGAAATAAAAAGGTTCTCACCCGCAAGAGAAAAAGCATTTGAGCTCCATACGGTTTCAGAAATAAGCAGAGTATCTTGGTAGAATTTTCTATTCTGCATGAGCTCTTCTCTCGGCTCTGGTTTCTGTCTTTCCTTTCTTTTTTTCCCTTTAAAGCTAAGGACCTGGAATCAGCACTTTAGTAACAGGGCTGAAATAGTGGGCTATGAGGCATGGCTAGAATGGGTGATCTGTTTGGTATTTTGAGCAAAACACTTCATAGACATGTTATTTATATATCTGAGACCTATAATATGCCTAAAAATAGTATAATAGGATACCTTTAAGTTCTAGCACCTCTTGAAGGCTCTTCACCAAAAACCTTGATCGAGTTAGTTTATCTGCTGGCACTGTAAGCAACAAAATACACTTTGATAAATGAGTCAATGACCTTCTTCTTGAGTCTGAAGCAGAGGTGGGAGAAGTACTCAGGTCTTGTACTTGAGTAAAAGTAGAAGTGCCAGAGTGTAGGAATACTTTGTTACAAGTAAAAGTCCTGATTTCAAAATGTTACTCAAGTAAAAGTACATATTATGCAGAGTAAATGTAGTTACTTCCCACCTCTGGTCTGAAGATTAACACACACAGTCAGGCCCGTACATTGTTTGTGTTGAACAGCACATGACCATGATGTAAATGCAACCCTGGGCTCAGAAGGCTGTACCTGCAGTTCCTCTCTGACTTCCATCACTTTCTCTCTTTCTCTCTGCCTGTCCTGTATCTCCCTTACCAAAGCTGAGCTTGGACAGATAGTATTTTTTATTATATCTGTGTCAGTGAAAAATAAAACAATAAATGCTATCTCTTCAACCTTTAACTCAAATTATAACTCAAAAATAAAAGCATTGCAACTTTCGTTAAAAGGTCTGACATTGGATGAAAGAAATTAAATTTAGCTCTCTAGCTATTTTATTTATGGGATTTACACCAAAGTTTAGCCTATGGCTGCAATATAAGTTAGTGTGCATGTTGTCGGACGTCCACTGACTAACGTAGAGCGTTCATACAGGGTCTGCTGGCAGTGGCGTTTTCTCCTGGAGGCCAAGGGAAGCCAGGCTTCCCCTGTTTTTTCGGATTGTAATTATAATTTTAATAAATAAATAAAAACACTTCGTTTAGTTTCGGAAATTCTTTGCTGTGTGTTGCTGCCGGCCCGTCTCTCCCCCATTCTCATTGAGTATTTTACAAAGAGTGAAACAGCGCCCCTCTAGATGTTATGGTGAAACAGTAGATTGCACTCACTGTTGCGAGAGGAGGCCAGCCGAAATTGGCTTCCCTTGGTGAAAAAAAATGGAGGGATTGACCAATCAGACAAGGCTCACGTCATGCCCCTGCCAACCTGTGATTAGTCAGGGCCATGGCAAGGGAAGCCAGAGGCGGCTGGCTTCCCTTGCCTCACAATCCAATCAAATCGCATTAACTTAGTGTTGCAGTGACGCGTTCTAAAACCCGGAAGTAAGCTGCGCTTGGTTTCCCTCGACAAAAAGGCAATGGGATTTCTCCATAGGATTTTGGAAAATAGCTCGAAATAAGGTCAGTGGAAAACGAACCTGTTAGATAAATGCACGTTTTGTTCAGTCGGATAATATCCACATGTCTACCCTACTTTTATAATTTTCGAATCATAAATCGAATCGATAGAAGATAGATAGTGTCACTGCACCACTCTCACCGCCGTTAGAAAGTAGCAAGCAACTGAAGCAAGTGCAATATGGAGGGTGGCGATTTGGAGTATTTAATCAAAAATAATTGTACTAAACTTCCGCTACAGCAGCAACAACAAATACAATCTGATGACAGGCCAATGCCCAAACTGGAGCTGTGTACAGCGAGGAAAACAGGAGCGAATCGGACGTAAAACGTTAAAGGTCTCCTGATTTAGTTTGTGAATGAATGCTTATTAGATTTTCGGCTGGAGAGTGCGTGCGGACTTGTCGGTTAGATAACAGGCTAACAGTCCTGCATCTGTATGATACACATGTGTGTAAAATGATACCGGGTGCTGTAATCACTCATCTGGTTACGTTATTACATTGACCACCACACCCCCGACACAAAAGAAAGGACGTATTATTGGCTTCCCCTCATTTTTTCCCCACGCCACGCTACTGTCTGCTGGTCCTATGATGTCCTATGAGGAGCAGAAACACAAGCAGCCCACTGGACTCAGATCTCTAGATACCTCATCACTCCGCTGCTCCGATACAAGTCCGGGCCGCGGAGACTTGTTTATAAATTAATATCGTCTTCTTCTGTTTGCTTTAATGTAGGCTACGTAGTTATGCAGCGCCCCCACCGCTAGTAAATGGAACTACTACAGATAACCCTGTGAATTATGTGCAGTTATTTCACAACTGTCACAACCTCGAAAAAATGACCAAGGTCCGGACCTCGGTGACCTGAATGGTGTATACGGCCATGCACACAGTTTGAGCTCCTTCAGCTTGTCCTGTGAGATCAAACAGTTCTGAAGTTATTGTCCTCATGTGGCTCACCTTGAAGGTCTGGATGGCCTGCTGGTGAGTGAGTCCTTGCAGAGACTCTCCATTCACCTCCAGAACCTCGTCTCCTACAGGGAAGCACACTATTACTCTGAGTAATGTAGTGTAAATGTAGATCCCACTATGCATTTGACTTCCTATAAGCTCTCAGTTCCTTCCCACAGAATGCAAGTGAAAGGTTACCCTCTTTCAGTCGGCCGTCAGCTGCTGCAGCTCCATGAGGAAAGATGGTTTTGACAAATATTCCCATCTGACCTCGTGCTGAGTCCTGCCCTCCGACTATACTGAAGCCCAGGCCCTGCAGAAATCACATTGTTATTCAAGTAAAGAATGACTCACAAAGACACACACCAGGCGATGTTCATTCATTTTGCTTTTCTGAGAAAATTATTTTTAGCATTACATTTTTGGGTGGTGACACAAGAGAGAAGGGGTAGAGGAACGGATGTCAAGAGGTTTTTATGTCTTTGTGTGTGTGTTTATATTGTCATGTTATGATATGAAATGTCATGTTTCTTATGTGTATTGTTTACAGCATAAAATTAATAAAAAATGTTCTGCCCTAAAGATGCACATTTCCTGCTGCTTTCTAAAACCTTATTGTTTTGAATGTATAGTTGACAGGGCATTTGATTGCTTTCTATGAGATTGTGCATTCATTTGTCATTACATAAGAGATACAAATATTCTAACTGATTTCATAACTTAAGTTAGGGCTGCAATGATATCTTAATCCGATTAAAAAGAATATGCTTCTAATTTGATAATCGATTAACTATTTTTTATTCCAAAAGGTCAGAAACTTATCTCATCACTCTATCAAATATGGAGTTGCTGATTTTTCTAGATTTGTTTTATATTAAAATGAATAACTGGATTTGAACTGGCACAACAAGGCAATAAAGATGTCATTGTGTCACTTTGGGAAACTCTTTTTTTCACTATTACATAGACCAGCGATTAACCCAGAAAATAACTGGTAGGTTAACCGATAGTTAACAGTCTCTCCCTACACTACATGAGGCCCTTCCTCCGTAAGACAATGCAACGTCAGGAACATGTTTGATTATCTGTGTAATGGATGTAATCACATGTAATAAAGGGAGGTTGTGGCTCAGTGGGTAGTGCGCTGATCTTCGGATCACGGGGGCACTGGTTTGAATCCCGCTGCAGTCAACATTCCGCTGTGTCTTTGGACAAGACACTTCACCCCAAATTGTTCCTGTGGGGACTGCCCACAGTATTGGATAAAAGCATCTAACAAGTGACGTGTAATGTAATAAAAACCACTACAGCAAAAATCCGTTGACAGTATCAGATTATTACTGCAATATAACATCGATGTTATACATTACTTACAATAATCACGGTTTGGTAATCTTAGTGGAACGTACCAAACGTACTGTACCACGTATGATCCAAGTTGTGTAAGAATTTATATAAATGTGTTTTTATTTAATTGTATTCATTTTTGTTCCCTGCACATTCTAACTTTAACATCTTATGTTTATATACATCATTTCATTATTTGATTTTTGTATCTTTTGTGTTTTAATTCTAAAGCTGTCATGAAAGCCAAACCCCCTCCGGGTTGAACAGAGTATTCTGATTCTGTTCAACTGTGAAGAGATTACTGATAACCTTCTGAGGTGTGATGTTGTCATGTCAAGTACATGAGGTCCTGACAAAACCACATACCCTTTATTAAATACTCTACCCCTTTATATTCTAATGTTTTGTGTCCTGTGTGACACATAAAACTGTTACCAACAGTGGCGTTTAATAATATGCTCACTGTGCATGACTACAGGCCTGACAGTGTGATCCTGATGGTGCAGCACCTTTGTTACATAAGGTTAAGAGAGTGTGTCACCTTGTTTAACATGTACTAATGTCAGGACCCTCACACACACTGTGCTTTTGTCACTGTGCGCTCACATATACATATGCTTCTTAAATGTTCTGTGCTTTATTCATGTCAAAGGAGTGCACTCACCTTGCCCTGGCCTTTCATCAGCACTATGCTGGAGATAATGGACGGCTGGGCCAGTCGCCATGGAGACTCCACTTGAATGGTGCTCAGCGAGCGGGCGGATTTCTTAATGATCTGATATTCCTGACAGGGAGATTCATAAACAAGGCAAAGAGAGTCAGACACATTCACCTTGTAAAAACAGAATGATTGTTTACACCATCATTTGCATTATTCCTTCGTACTTGAGTACAGCGTCTGTGTTTTCCTGTTATTCCCCAGCAGTGCTTTCTCTGAAGGGTTGGATGTAGTGTGTGTGACTCGGTGACCAAACGTAGCTCAGTGCGGTGTGTAGGATCTGAATGTCCACTTACTTATAAACCGCTCATTAACACAGCAGTTATTGCAGAGCACCTTGTCAATGTTGTCATGACAGTCAGGGCTTTGATCTGTGTGTGCGCGTGTCTGTGTGTCTGTCTCATTCTCCAAAAAAACTCTTCATGCTTGTGATTTACACATGTGGTGTTTTACTTCATTTAAAAAGTCCAAGATCAAATCTGTCGCACAACGTGATTAATTGCCCCAAAAATGACATACAATGTTAAATAAACATACTGCATCAATTAAACATCAATTATATTTATTTGAGTTTACTAATTGGATGAATGTGAGCCTATAGAGCGGTGCAGTAGTGATGTATTGTTGTAGGCCAACATGGAATTTAGCAAGGCAAGGGCTCCCTCCAAAAAAAGCCAATTACATTTTTACATTGCATTTGGGGATATGCACCTCTGTGGCAAACACATGGTTATTATACATGTTTTGTTCAGCAGGATAATCTCCACCGCTAAACTGACGGTGGCTAATGTCTGGTATGATGACGGTCAGTAGTCTCATTTAGGCTCTTGTTAGTGTACTTGACACAAAAGAAGCTACAGACATTCACAACAGGGTTTCCGTTAGCCGTTAATTACCGGTGTTTAGCTGGTAACATTTATTTTTAAAAAACGGTAAATTCAAAACCTGCCAGTCAAAATGTCCGGTAATAATTAGGGATGCTCCGATCAATCGACCGCCGATCGACCGCCGGCCATTATCGGCCGATATTCACTCTCAATAGTTTATCGGTGCTCTCTATAAAGGCCAATCAGGAGAGCTGGATCTGATTGATATGGACATAAACGCGAGTGAAGTATACCGTTAAGCGAGAGAGAGATCAGAGATCAGCTGCTGAGTCTGACGGAGACACGCAGCACTGATCACCTGCAGCTCCGCCCGCTGTGACGGACCGGTGAGCAAAACACACACCTCATCTCTGGAACAACGTAAACTGATTACTCATTACTGGATTAGCGAGCTGCATGAGTCTGATAAAGAAGAGGGAGAGAGGAAAAGATAGGCTCCGTTTATTTCTCCGGTGGTAATATTCAAAGTTAATGTAAACTTTTGAATATTGGATGTGGCGGCTCAATCCCCAGTTACATTTGAGTCGCCGAGAGGCTAAACTTGGCTATAAACAGTGACGCGTTTTCGAAAAGAAAGTCCATATTGAAGCAATATAGTTTTAAGGATATTTAATAAACAAAATCAAAACATAGTAACTATGGACAAAACGGTCAACAGAAAAAATGACAGCACAAGCTCACCCTCTGTCATGTGCACTCAACATCAAACAGGTGACTTATATAACCAAACCACACCCATGTGACAATTACCGGAAGTGCTCAACAAACAAATAAAGGTGATGTAAAGGAATAATACAAATAATGAACTTGAGCTAAGTAGCGTTCTGGCACCTACAATACCGGCCCCTAATTATCATTTCACAAAATTATAATTACTATAATAAATGACAATACACACAAAATATACGTCCAGATCTCTTTCTTGGATTATTTGTTCAGAGTTCATATATTGCAGTCTTTTTGGAAAAGTGATCATCTTTACTCACTAATCAGTATCAGTAAAATGCTTAGTGTGGTTTGTGTGTGTGCAGGGGGTAGGAGACAACAAATAAAATATGCAAAAATAGTCCATTTAGACTCCTCTGACTCCTGAAGAAGGCTAACTTTGTTAATTGGTCTGCTCAGGAAACCAATCTTGGTCTTGATCCGAAGCATACGCACGAGTCCCTTTTTGTCAACGATGGTCTCAGCAACTTTTCCAGTAAGCCAGGAGTTCCGAGGCGCTGAGTCATCCATAATTATCACGACATGGGCATCACAGCCATTATATGACAAGTCCCCCCCACTCTTTCAAATGATTAGTTTAGACCCCCCACTTTTACTATGCGGAAAGTCCGTGAATCGGTCTACCCACTCGCCGCATTCTGTAGAGCGCTGTGTCAGTGCTTCATTATCAAATCCATTCCACTTGCTTATTGAGAGAATGCCCAAATCAATGAAACTCCGTACCATGTTTTCACTGCTACTTTGTACCAAGGCAGATTCTCACATAGTGCGTGCATGTTCAAGGAGTGTTGCCATAGTTGGACAGCTCAGATCTGTTGTATGAACCGATGCCGGTAGCGGAGGTAAGGCACACACACTAAATGTTCAGGGGCCTCATTTATAAAGCCGTGCGTAGGATTCACGTGGGAAGGTTGCTTACGTAGTAGAAATCCAACAAATAGGTACAGAAATTTTCCGACATTTTCCGATTCACCAAACTTTGCGTACCGGCGAGGAAAGTGCGTACAGCACTTCCTACGCCGGTTTCCCTTTATAAATCACAATCGACTCGAAATGCGGTGCAGCTTTTGCGGACTTCACGTAACGCCCATATTTGCCTATAAATAGTCAAAGAAACGCCCATTCATTCATTCATTCTGACTGACTTAATGAAGAAGATCGCAGGAAATGACGACAGAACAGCTAAAAAAGACATCTCACACCGTGTCAGATTTTGGTTATTTTGGGGAGGTGGAGATAAATCATATTGTTTGGTGGATGCCGTTTGAACCAGAGTAGCAGCATGGAGGTCGGATCGTCACCAAAATAAATAAATAAGTGGTCCGAAAAAGGTTAATGACAAAATAAATACACATAGCCTTCCTCGGGCAGTGTGTTTGTACCGGGGACAGGAGACCCCCCCCCTTGATGAGAAACTGTAAGAAATGATCGGGGAATCCCTCCGGAGTGGAGTCATGACGACTGGATCTGAATTATGTTTTCGTATTTGGTGGTTTGTGTCTCAGCTGTCGATCAGCTGTGTGCAGCGTCTCCACTGCAGCAACTCTATATCCACCAGTTAAAGGAAATACAACTAATGTGTTGTGTTATATTAGCTGTACAATTTACCACATATGGTGTTCTTAGTTTCCATACCTCCTGTGTTTTATGAGCGACTTATCAAGTCTTCGCAAACGGCATAAAACACGATTAAACATGGTAGTATATAAAACCGTGCTCGTACAACCTATAGAAATGCAAAACCGCATCATTTATGAGAAAACATTTCATAACATTAACACAACATATTCGAGGTGGTTTTAAATAACATATCCGTATTTATTTATTTCTCCAAGTTATGTTTTTGTGTGCACTGAGGAGTCTCAAACAGGCGTTTGTTTAATCATTTTAAGATTGGCTTTAATCAATGTTTGCAAATGAATTCTTCATATGATAAATGAGAGGTAACATTTTGTTTATGGTATTATTTCCACATATTTCTCTCCATTCTTCCTTCTGCCAACGGTGTCGCAGTTTCTCGTCTCTCCCGTTTTTGTGCTTAGTGCGTACGCATGGGTTAGAGTTTGTGTGGAGGACCGCACGTTTTCCCGTCAAGTTAGTATTTTATAAATCGCAAACATTCCGTAGAAACTGGCGTACGCCATTTTTTTTAGCATATATCCCTTTATAAATGAGGCCCCAGGACATTGTTAATACAGCGAAAATCAAAGCTGACGATCTCTTGGTTTGATATGTTTTCTCCCCCAGACAACATGGACATAAGAACATTTTTTTCAAAGAAGAGGAAAGTAAGTCTTCAGCTGGTAGCAGTTAATCAGTTAGCAGTGATGGTGGCGGCGGCGTCTCAATTCTGGAGAGGAGTTTCGTCTTTATGTCATGATAGAGAGATACAAATAGTGAATAGTTTAGATGAGAAAAGGCATCGAAATGCCAGGTTACTAGTATTTATCATGTAAACAGGGAACATGAATAACCCGATCTCTCTGTGCTCATGTAAACACCATGATGTCCATGTAGAGACGCAGTCAGTGTGTTTTACTGGAGCCTCAGTTCGATAAGAGATTATTTTCTGAGTTCTTTAACTTCGGTACTCTCTCTCAAAATGGTAATGTGCATTATATTTGAATTATACTTCTTATCATTCAGAAGCTTTTTGTGTGTGTTTATGTTTTACTGAGTGCTTATAGGCCATTTCCATCCCAGTATTCAGTTAACTGTTTATTTTCTGTGCACTTTACATAGACACGCTAATATTCTACCTACTGCTTGGGACTTTGAGTCTTCAAAATGTCCAATATCACAGACTGGGACTTACTTTAGAGTCAGTTGTATTTACATTCAGTATGACTTGTTATGATGCAATGTGAAAGAGTATACTGCTCAATAAATAATGATCACTCCACCACCTCTCTTGACATCTAGGCACTTGAGAGTGAGTCAGATGCAGAACACAGGGACAGTGGAGAGAGGTCCGTTGCTGAGGTGAGTGATGAAAGGAAAATGACAGTTTAGAGTAAAATGTGATGTGGACTCTCATCCCAGAATATTAAGGAAATCAGTGGGGATATTGAACAGGAAACATTTCAGTCAAGGGGCATCATATGACCAATATAGACAGAAGAACAACATTTAAGTCAATGATACCATTCCTAGGTGAACTTAACATCTGTATGGAGTCAGATCAGTCTCAATATTAATAAATGCTCACAGAAGGATTCACAAATGTATTTTGCGATTTATATATAAATGACTCTCCACAACAATATCTCTCAACGCACTCACACATATTTATTGTTGTATATAAATGTACAAAAAACGGGCATTTAAACAGCTTTTTATTCATTCAAAGACGGCTCTGAATTAATAATCAAATATGTTTCTTTTCTTTACTACTGGAGGAAATTACAAAATGTACCCATCATTTTCCTCATGCCAGTATAGCCACATAAAAGTATCTTTAAGTATTTTTAAATGTCCCCCCCACATTCAGGATGCTTGCTACGCCCACGGATCACGATGTCTCCTGGCGTGAAGTTGCGTCTGATTTTTGACCATTTCTGTCGTTCTTGAAGTAGGGGAAGATATTCTTTAATCCACCTTTTCCAGAATAAGTCTGACATATACTGAAATTGTCTCCACCTGCGGCAAGCGTAAATATCTTCCTTTTGAAACAGTCCTGGTGGCAGGGATGGTGTTGTCTTAAGGAGCAAAAGATGATTTTGTCAGTGCTTCTAGGTCGTTTAGATCTGTCGAAGCTTTGGTGATTGGACGGCTATTGAGAATAGCTTCTGCTTCACATAAGACTGTGTTACAGATGTAGCACCTTATTTCAGACTCCAGCTTGCCTACGACCTGCCTAAGACCAGTATCGAGGAATGTTAAGCCCTCCCACTATTTTCCAAGAGGGCGTTGCCAGATTTTCAATTTTAGGTTTTAACCAGGAGATGGCGCTTCATTCACAAATACAGAAACACAAGTTTCATGGACTTTCAGTTGTATTTGAACACATATATATTTTAGATCAACTAAAGTATATCTAATCTTGTAATTCAATAATATATAGTCTTTATATATTAAATAATCATAATAATAATGTAAATGTTTACATTACACTTCTTTATTTGTTATGCTCATACTTTTACCTTTACAATCGTTTGCTTTAATATGCAGTATATTTTTTGTATAATATGTTTGTGTTTGCTTCCTCCTGCTCCCTTTCGGACACATACTGTATGATTTATTATTATTATTAATATGAAGATATTATTAAGATAAGATAAGATGTTACTTTATTGATTGAACATTTTAGTTTAGAATGTGCTGTCCCACGGTAATTCAGAAGGCTCACAGGTCACATTCCGACCATTATTTAAAACAATAGGGGCTTTCACACCGTCTACAGTTTGATTCGTATAGAGGGAGCTCTGTGGCTGAATGGCCAGTGATTAGGTGTGGCGCATTTATCATAGGTGATCAGAGCTAACTGCCTGCCGTCAGATTTCATTAAAAAAACAGATCTGATTTTAATACTATTTCTGCACTCATAAAGAATGATAAGAATAAGAATAATGCGTATTGAACTGGTTTAATTAATTAGTGAGTTTATTTAACACTAGAACCGCTAATCGGGTCAATTTGTGTGATGTGTGTTGTGTGTGTGCAATGTAACTTTTTTTCAATAAAATATTAAAGTCTCCCAGTTCGTGACTTTTCCTGAAAGTGTGTTATGTTGTTAAAAATTGCATTCTAATAGCTGGATTTGATGGTGTTAGGTAGGCCTATACAAAAATCTCTGGCGGTTCTAGTGTTAAGGTAATTAGGTACAGTAGAAGCCCTTTTTTTATCAGTAATGAATTTAGCAGTTGAACATAAAAGTCAACTAACTGAGGGTCACTTGCAATGACAGTGTTGTGTCTAACTGTAAGATTGTCACTCAGTAACCTACAGTTAATTTAGCTGCTGGAGAAGAAAGATCAGGGGGGGAGGGGAGGAGAGAGCTGTGGTTGATGGGCCATTAGTTGTGTAAATACTAGGGATGTAACGATACCAAAAACTCACGGTACGATAATATCGCGATAACAAGTCCACGGTACGGTATTTATCGCGATATTGAATAATAAAGGAAAAAAATTCTATTTCTTTTTTTTCAATAAACATTTTTTTTACTCGGAAAATGTTTCTTTATTACATAATAAATCTGATTTGTAAAGCATTTTAGTAGGATAGCAGTATTTTAAAGTGTCAAAAACAAAGTGACAGTAACAGACTGGAACAAGAAAACCAGTGTTTTTGTACCTATAGTACTACCAAACAAAGTAGGCATTTTCTTTGTGCCACTGCATCTCACAAATAAACAAGGACATTTCATAATCAGACCCTGCAATAAAATAAATCAAGTTTCACTTTAGTTTTTCGAGTAACTCAACTCAAACTCACTAGTCACCCACTCGGCATCATCAGACAGGTTTTTAGGAATATGAGAATGTCCACATTTCCAGGTGTTTATAAGCTGGGATGTTTGGGAATTTACAATATCCCCTGCTCTGGAAAAAACTCTCTTGCTTGGTACTGATGTTGCTGGGACAGCAGTGGTCGCGTTAACCGAATATTTTATTTAACAATGACGGAAAAATCTGAAAGCAGTCTGTCATTTTGACAGATTAGAACAAACTCGGAACAACGCCAACGTTTCCCCGCAGCGAGGCTCTGGTGTTATGCCGTGTTATGCATGCCCTCCAAAAGGAAATGATATAGTTTCCAAACCGTACTTTGCCGTACAGATCAATACATGTCTGGGAGGTTTTGCTTTACGCTGTGTGCGCTCCCGCGAGGTGAGATAGTGGGACGGAGAGATATGCTTTGGCCATGGGTGACAGCAGTGGGTCAAACTGCATTGTCTCTCCACCACTTCAAAAACAATACCGTTTTTGCCAAGAAGGTGAGGCTTATTGACAGGGCGAGATATAAATATACTGTTGGTACTTGTCAATGTCTCTAGGTGTGTAAATGTGCCCTGTAAATATGATGTCCTTTTGTGTTCTGTTGTTTTATGTTCATGTTGTAACCTACTTGCTGCCATGTTGGACAGGTCTCTCTTGAAAAAGAGATCGATGATCTCAATGGGACCACCTGGTTAAATAAAGGTTTAAAACCAAAAAAAGTGTTTAAAAAAAAAAAATGTAAACATTTTTTTATAAAAAAAAGAATTGGGGTAGATTTTGTCAGTCTCACGACGGTATTGGGACGTTTATTTACCGCGATACCGCGATATTCGGTATATCGTTACATCCCTAGTAAATACACCACTGAGAGCTGCCGTTTCATTCAGACTGTTTAAAAAACGTTAACAACGGACTATTTTTCTTAGCGGATGCATGTCAATTTAAATCAATACACAGCCTACAACTATTTTTTAAATCAATACAAACATTTTTTAAATCCATAAAATCATTTCAATTAATATTGGGAGTCATGTCGTTATTTTGTTGAGAATGTGGCCATGTAATAAGCGGGATAATTTGCAGCGACTTGTTCCTTATGGGGAAAATAACACCTTTCATGCTGATCAAGATCCTGATCTGCACCCCCTGGTGCACCCCCTGGTGGATCAATGATCCATTGCAGCTGGCTTCATTATAATTACATTTATTTATCACGGGGGAGGTCTCAAGTCAAGCTGGAGGTTTTCCCTTTCCCTCACGGCCCTCGCTTTTCAAACTGTCTGAAATGAAGCGCTACATCTGTAAGTCCCTCTTCGTCGAGACTTTGTACATTCAGAGTCTAGTTGAGAACCTTTCGTACTGATCTGATTAATCTTTCCCAAACACCTCCATGATGTGAGCCAGCTGGGGGATGGAAGATCCAATTAATTCCTTTCTGGAGAAGTGTATTGTGGATCTGACCTTGATTCCAACTTTCAATTGCCTCCTTCAACTCGCGTTCGGATCCTACTAAATTAGTGCCATTGTCAGATCTGAGTTCTTTGACTTGACCACGTCTAGCTATAAAGCGCTGTAGCGCATTGATGAACGAATCAGTGTCAAGAGATGATGCCATTTCAAGGTGAATTGCTCTTATTGCTAAGCATGTGAAAATGACGCCATAACGTTTCACAATGCTCCTTCCACACTTCACTCCAAAGGGTCCGAAATAATCAACTCCAACATATGTGAATGGAGGTTCACTCTATCCAGGGGCAAATCTGCCATCTGTTGTTGTCCAGGAGTAGCATTCATACGCCGACAGACTACGCATTTCGACAACGTTCTTCTTATTGCTACAGTAGCTTCAGGAATACAATATTGTTGGCGTAGTCGGGATAACATATGGTTGCGACCACCATGACCCACTTCTTCATGAACATTTCGCAGAATAAGATCGGCAATGTGAAAGTCTTTAGCCACTATGACAGGATGTTTCATATCCTCCGGCATTGCTGTCCTGCTAAGTCGTCCACCAACCCGTAACACATTATTTTCCAGGATGGGGTTGAGTTTATGAAGGTGGCTGGTTTTCTTGACGTTTATTCCTTTTCTCAGATTTGAGATTTCATCGGCGTACCTCTTTCTTTGGCAAAAACAGATTACCTCTATTTCAGCGTTTGCCAGTTCTTCAATTGTGAGACCATTGTTTTCTTGCCTGTCGAGATTCCCTCTCTCCTTTTGTGTTAGGCCTCTTTGATGTATGTTATCTGGAATTAGTTGAGGAAGAACAACACTTGCTTGGTTTCTCTTTCTGCTGCTATTCAAACGCAGACTTTTAAGTCTGAGCATCCATGCTACTGCCCTTTTTAAACCATTCCAAGAGGAAAAGTGGTGGATTAATTGGTTGACGGGATCCATTTCCTCAGACATGATCTGAGTAGTGTTAACGGTTATGCTCCTGACTTCAGAGTCCTTTAGTGAGATTACTTTCAATCCATCAGGGTTTTGGGGCCACTCTTCTTGAGGTCGAAGTAGAAACTGAGGTCCGGACAACCAGATTTCTTTCTTCAGAAAATATTTTACAGTCGAACCTCGTGAAGCAAGTCTGCTGGATTGTCTATGGCAGTGGTTCCCAACCTTTTTTGTCTTGTGTACCCCCTGAGCCTTTTGTCATACCATGAGTACCCCCTCACTCACGTGTGCTGATGATCCTTCACAAGTAGAACGTAACTGATTATTGAATGAAAATTACTTTATTTCATCTCCTTAATTTGAACATCTAATTCTCAGGCATTTTCTTAATTTTAACTTAATACACTCAATAAGAATAAATAAAAATGAATATGTTGCCTTGAAAATAAATAATATAATCAAATAAATACATATGAAATCAAAATAATCAACTTATCTTTGCTATATATATATATATATATATATATCTTGTAACATTTAGGCTTAAACCATGGAGCCCCTTTGAATAAGTCCCCTTTAAACAGGCATTTAAACTTTAATTCAGGAACAAAACACTTAGCAAAATAATATCCAGAATCAGTATAGGCCTAGCAGTTTCTTTTCACCAGTCATTTACAACTTTTTTTGGGGGGGGTTAAGCACAGTTAGTATATGTTTATAAAACGGACAAGTCAAATCAAGCAATCTGATGTTTCTTAGCCGTGATATAATGAGCGTATATCCAGGGAATAGTTGTTGTTACTTTTCACAAATCAGTATCCCTCCGCGTCTGAGAACCGTTATAAAATCCTAAACTAAACTTTATATAGTAAACTAACTAACTAACTAACTAAGCTTAAGATGGAAACATTTAAGGTTAACTTCGACCTCCGGGGTGGGCTTACTATGGAGGAGTGGATTGAGAAGTGCCTATCTCCAGAAAAAAAAGCACCTAAACGACGACATTCGCTATCTGTTATTGTTGTTGCATAGCAACCACCTCGCACTATGTGCAGAGGCAACGGAGGGACCATTTTATTTTATTCCCGGGCTGATTTTTAGTCCCAGTCCGCCACTGAACGTAGCTATTATGTAAGGTAGTTGTAAATCAAACAAGTGCAGTACATGCTATGTTATAAAGCCGTGGAGGGCGGGAGTTTATAAACCAAAGAGTAACCGCCCTTACGGGACGCTGTAATAAGTAAAGCGAACGCACCCGCAAGGATACCTGGCCTCCTATTGGTTGAGGGATTTTGACAGGATTGTTGCACAAAAGTTTCGAGCGCGCACAGAATAAATCTGAGAGAAGAACAAATCTGTAAACAGCAATATATCTGAGTGCAAGCGTACAGTTTGAGCAGAAGCAGAGCAAAGTGCAAGCGGGCACTATTTGAGTGCCTGGACAGGGTTTGGGGGAAATAAATACATAAAGTATGCTCTCAAATTTAAATACCACGCTCTTGAATAAAGATAGGGAATAACCCCCATAGTTTATGTCCGCGCATCTTTGTAACGCACGAAGGACAGGAGCTGCGCTTCTCCACTCACATCTGTCATTTCATCCAGCTGCAAAGCGAACTGACCGGCTAGTTTTATTTTGTTCACCACTTGTCCAATTATATTAACAGACATATCATTGATCCGACGGGATACGGTGTTATTCGACAGGGGAACTTTCTTGAGTGCTTCGGCTGCTTTCTTGTCTATCATAAGCAGTCGCTGCAGGGAGAATGAGCTCCTCAACTGGAGTGAGTTTTTTTTTATTTAGCCACAAGCAGGGACACGGCGTAAGTTGCCTCGAGTGCTTTCATTGACACATTCGTGGCTTTCATCATTACTGTCTGGCTCGACTTAAATTCCGACAGCTTTCGTCTGTAAAATTATTCACTTTTATCGACACTTCCCGAGTGTTTGGTGCTCTGGTGTCTCTGTAAATGCGCTGGCTTCATCGCACTATTAGCCAGGACTTCACCGCAAAAGAAGCACTGAGGCTGCGGTGGGTCCGCAGAAGTATAAATGAATCCAAATAATATATATGTTTCACTGTACTGCCTTGGTTTCAGTTTGTCCTCTTTCTTACGTTTCTCGGCGGGCTCCTCTGAACCCTGGCCTCAATCCAGAGCAAGCGGACCTTTCAGCCATTTATCCATAGCGCAGACCTACCAGTATTTTTCTGGCTGCAGGTAAGCAGCTGTTTTCATTGTGGGATTTTGGCGCGGTTGTGCCACAGACTATTGTCTCCCTAGGGAAACAAATCGCGCACTATCATTTTTGACGGGATTATTATTTTTTGTACTTGTCACCTTGGAATTCCACGTACCCCCTACAGTTCCCTCGCGTACCACTAGGGGTACGCGTACCCCCGGTTGGGAAACACTGGTCTATGGTATTAACATATCTCCACTGTAGTGCAGAAGTGTGGACTCGAGTCACATGACTTGGACTCGAGTCAGACTCGAGTCACCAACTTGATGACTTTGGACTCGACTTGACAAAATCACAAAACACTTGGGACTCGACTTGGACTTGAACACCAATGACTCAGGACTTGACTTGGACTTGAGCCTTCTGACTTGAGTTGACTTGATCATTTAATTCAGAGGTCTCCAACACGCCTATCGCGAGCTGCCGCTATAAAAGCAGACTCCAGTCAGGGAGAGCAGAATCTTCAGCCGCTCCAACTCTTGCTGAGAATCCTTGCAGGCAGGGGCGGGACTTTATTTTGTTGAGCCACCATGCGGCCAATCATATGCGAGGACAGACTAAGATCATACCATTATGTGAAAGAAGGGTGGGGGGCAGACGCTCCAAAGACAGCAGGTGTAGTGGTACAGGCCAGCTGCACAGAGCCACGGGGAGCCGGATTGAAATGCAAGCGCGTCGGAAAAAGTCAAGAAATTGATATTGGAGAAAGCAAAGCTGAGTGCAGGATTTGTAAAATGAAAATAACCTTCAGAGCAGGGTTTTCATTTTGGTAACCACTCAGGATTTATTGTCAGAGGTGGGAGAAGTTCAGATCTTCTACTTGAGTAAAAGTACCAGAGTGTAGGAATACTCGGTTACAATAAAAAGTCCTGCATAAAGTACAAAAGTATTATCATCAAAATATACTTAAAGTACCACCTGCAGAGGGATCTAGATGCAGGTGTTCTCTTCCCCATAGAGACCGCCTCGCTGCACATTATCCCTTGCATAAAGATAGATTGTGGGTCCCTTATAACATGTTGTACACAGTGGAAATAAACATTCTGGTTACCTCAACATCAGGGATCCTATACAATAAACTCCTTCTGAATCAAACCGTCACGGTAGCCTAACCTTACTAATCCCTCTCAAAATAGAAGAAAACACGTTACTTTACCAGCAGAGAGAAAATGGATTATTAAATGATTAATGTGACTAATAAAGAGCAGTTTGATTATTAAGTATTATTCTGTTGATGGATGTCATTACATTTGGTGAAAAGCACATAATGACTTGTTTAAGACTCGTTTTGTCAAAGTGTAGGACTTGGACTTGACTTGGACTTGCCCATCCTGACTTGAGACTTAACTTGGACTTGAGCACAAAGACTTAAGACTTGACTCGGACTTGCAAAATAATGACTTGGTGCCACCTCTGCTGTAGTGCATTTGATACTTTGGCAATTTCCGAAACTCTATTGGCCACAAAAGTTCTGAACCTTGAGGTGTTATTGTTGATGTATTTGAGTACGGAAGTGCTGTCTGTCCAAAATACAGAATCTGATAGTTCCATCTGCTCCCTTCTTAACATGGTGTCTATTCGGCTTGCCATGGTAGCGGCAGTCAGCTCCATGCGAGGGATAGTGGCTGGTTTTAACGGAGCCACTCTTGCTTTTCCCATTACGAATCCACAATGTGAATGGCCAGAGTTGTTCTGCAGAAAAAGGTAACTTACAGTTCCATAACCTTCTTCGCAAGCGTCAGCGAAATGATGCAATTGAGCAGATGACACCGTTCCAAAGTCTCCTACACAAATCTTGCAGGATCTTTTTTGCAGTGAGGACAACTGGTGCCAATATTCCAAGGGGATCATACACTGAACTGACGCTTGAGAGAATCTCCCTTCTTGTGAGCGGCCTATCTTTCAAGATGATTTTGAACTTGAAGACGTCAGACTGAACGCACCATTGTACACCCAGCACTCTCTCCACTGGAAGATTGTCATGGTCCAAATCCAGATTTTTTATTTCCTTTGCTCTCTCCATTTCAGGTATGGCAGCCAACACATGCCGACTGTTACTTATCCATTTTGTTAGTAGAAAGCCTCCCTTGGAACAAATGGCTCGCAGTTCATGATAAAGGGCTGTTGCCTCTTCTTCTGAAGCTGTTGAAGTGAGACAGTCGTCTACGTAAAAGTTATTCATAATTGCGTTTATGGCTTGAGGGCTGAACTGTTCTAGATTGTCTTCAGCGCATTTCCTAAGGGCAAGATTTGCACAGCTTGGGGATGAGGTTGCTCCGAAGAGATGCACGGTCATTCTATATTCCACCAGGTTCTGACTGCAGTCTCCATCATGCCACCAGAGGAACCGTAACAAGTCACGGTCTTCACTTGGAACTTTCACTTGGTGAAACATGGCTTCGATGTCTGCAGTGATGACAACAGGATCTTTACGGAATCTAGACAAAACTCCCAGCAAGGTACTAGTCAGATCCAGCCCCTGGAAGAGCTGAGCATTTAGTGAAACTCCCCGAAATGTTGCTCCACAGTCAAACACTACTCGAAGTTTGTTCTTTTGTGGATGCAAAACCCTGTGATGTGGTAGATACAATTTTTTGCCATCTCTACGTTCCAAGACATGATCCGGTACTTTCTCTGCGTGGCCTTTAGATATCATCTCAGACATAAAGTTGGTATAATCAGAATGAAAGGAAGGATCTCTCTTAAATCTTCTTTTAAGGTTCAGAGTGCGTTGCTCAGGAACACCTTTATTGTCGGGCATGCATATTTCCTTTTCTCTCAATGGTAATCCAATAGAATAATGTCCATTGACTAGGTGGGCAGATTTTGAAACTAGAGAACTGTTGGTCTTCCCTGGAAGGTTCTTGATTGTCTCTCCCACATTTGGGAAAGTCAGTCTTAAATTGCTGTTCCCACAGCTTGTCAAATTGCACAACTGATGTTCTGTTTACACTTATTGAAGCTTTGTCCTGAGTATCATCAGAACATCCTCCTAATGGTCCATTAACTGTCCATCCGAGCATGGTTTTTACGGCATAAGGTCCATCCCCCACACTCCTGATTACATCAATTGGTTCAAGGGCCTTTGGAACATCTGAACCAATCAGCAACTCAATTTCAGCGTCAATTTCAGGTAGACAAACATCCCTCAAATGCAACCATTGATTGATGTCGTTTTGACGTGGAATGTTTCCTTTGTGTACGGGCATAGTCTTCTGAGTGTATATGCCGGGTAGATCACAAAAGTCGCTGTTATGCAGTCCAGCAACCTCTAGGCCTGACACAATGCTGGTTTCAATGACCTTCCTTTGACCCATAGTTCTCAGCAGAATGTTTGACCTTCTTCCTTGGAGGATAAGTTTGTTCATAAGTTTGTTCTGGGTAGTGTAGTGTCTTCTGCCATCCTTTACTCCGGAAAAAATATTTGATTCTCCGAATCGAAGGGGAAAAATACAAAAGCATTGCACACAATTTAAACCAATCAATGTTGTGTAATTAACAAGGATAATCTGGTGTTTTTTAGTCGATGAGTAGAGCAGATATCACTGTAAAATCAATCGACAGTAAGGGGAATACTTACTTCCGGGTGTGCAATTCTCCGTTATCCAATGGGAATGGATGCTCACATTGCCTTTAAGGGCAGTCGACACAAACGAATGCCGTGCTTCCATGAGCGTCAAATCCCACCGCAGATGGGAATACATTGCAATTAGTTGAAAGCTATTTACGTCCCTTTATGAAGCTGAAGAAGCCTAGGAGCGTCACAACTGCACGCCACGGGGACCCTGACCAAGCGTCGCTCCTGGACGTTTATGGAGTGAGAGTGTGTTGGTTTTACAGGTGAGTAATGTTTACAGATTGTCACAAATGTTATACATCGCAATGTCTTAAGTTTGAAGTGATGTTTAGATGTTGTTTATTATGTTTAATGCCGTTTAATGCCGCGTAGAAGACCACCTCGTGGTGGCTGTGTGTGTATGTGTAATGGCGGTCGCTATTTAGATGTAGTGGACTTGCGCTCCCTGATGAAAGTGAAGTGTTTTAGGTGTGTTTTGTATTGTCTATGTGTCCTATGGTCAGTCATAATTTAATTATTATAAATGCGTGTTGCTTGATGCTAATGCTAGCATATATAATTAGACCAATGCTAATACTTTGCCTGAAAAGGTAATTAACAGTGTTTGAATACAGCACCAATATCTGTTTTGAAGCAGTACATTCTTATTTGGAGTCATGATGTTAATGGCACTTGGTTATACACAAATGTGTTTATTTTGAATACTTCAAGCATCCAAGTATATTTTGAAGACATGAACATGTGTTTATATTGAGAGCAGTAAAGGGCAAGGACAATTGTGTTTTGTTTTGTGCCAATTGTTAATAAATTCTGGCAAGACCCGCCAAACGAACAGTAAAAGGAATTCTCTGCTCATAATTTCTCCTGTTTTACAGGAATATCATCTGTCATCCCGCCCTGCATAGTGGGGCCTGTTACACTCGCGCTGCGCTCTGCAGCAAACAGCTGTTTGCTTTTCACCCAACAACAACAACCGCCTCACAAAACGCTATGTTGTAGCGTTAATAAACGAAACAATTAAAAAAAATTGCTTGTCAAAATACCAATACCACAGGACCATTTATCTTTTTAAAGCAATACTTTTACCTTGAAAATCAATGCATTCTAATACCGGGTCAATGTGACCCCGGTTGCGATTTTAGGTATAAAAAAATCTCTGGCAGTTCTAGTGTTAAAATGGCTAGCATATTTGCTGGAATGTTGAGCTCAAACATGTATTTCAGTGTTTCCCCTAGGATGGAGTCATAGCAGCGGTGCTAAGGCATGTGGGCCCAGCTTAATGTGAGCGCAGAGCGCGTGGAATCTTTTAGTGCGTGCGAAGTGCGCCCCGCCGATTTGTTTCTATGAGTCTGCCAGCACAAGAAAGGCTCTTGAGGCCTAGTACCAGGGCCGGTTCTAGACAATTTGCTGCCCTAGGCGAGATTTTATATATAAAGATTAAGTGAAAAATCTCTACAAAAGACAAATACACTACAAAAACAGAAATGTATTGACATGGGTAATATACGTCAAAACGGCTTCAAATGTATTCCGTATTGTATTAACATGTTTTAATTTGGGGGTTGACATCACATCCTCGGGAAGCTGATTTTGAACATTTTAAAGTAAAATGCTTCAATCTGGTGGACTGAGCACACAATTACTAGAGACTGATCTCCCCTAGATCAGTCTCTAGTGAATGGGTGCAGTCAACATCTAGATCGAGAGAGAGAGAGAAGAGAGAGAGACGAGAGAGAGAGAGAGAGAGAGAGAGAGAGAGAGAAGAGAGAGAGACAGAGAGAGAGAGACGAGAGAGAGAGAGAGAGAGAGAAGAGAGAGAGAGAGAGAGAGAGAGAGAGAGAGAGAGAGGAGAGCGAGAGAGAGAGAGAGAGTAGAGAGAGAGAGAGAGAGAGAGCAGAGAGAGAGAGAGAGAGAGAGAGAGAGAGAGAGAGAGAGAAGAGTAGAGAGAGAGAGAGAGAGAGAGGAGAGAGAGAGAGAGAGAGAGAGAGAGAGAGAGAGAGATAAGGAGCGGAGAGAGATATATCTCTCGCTCTCTCTCTCTCTCTCTCTCTCTCTCTCTCTCTCTCTCTCTCTCTCTCTCTCTCTCTCTCTCTCTCTCTCTCTCTCTCTCTCTCTCTCTCTCTCTCCTGATGCCTGCATTGGGTGCTCCTTTTTCCCTCCTCAACTCCTGCTCCTGTGCTTCCAAGACATGTTTGTCTTTTTGGAGTTTCTGGAGTACTTTCATGACTGCCAATTCGGCCTCAGCTTTTATGTGTGCAGATGCGGTGCTAGAAACTCTTGATCTTGAGATTTGCCTGCTTTTTCTGCTACCAATGTTTGATATGCTGTCACCAGGTTGTATATCATCTTGTGTGCATGATGCAGCCTTCATGTTTGACGGGGGAAAGAGAACGTCCTGCTGAGCCTCAGTGTGTTCGAATTGCTCCTTTACATTGGCGGGTGCCTTGTCTGGTAGAATGAGAGGAATATCTGTGTTTGCAGCGATTGGTTCATTGACAGTCACATGACCTGTTTGTAGAAAGGGCCTACTCCCAGTTTCCAAGAGCCATTGTTGTACATCCTCCATGAAATCATTGTTATGTTTTGTTATTTGTTGAAACCAGTTATTTTGTATTTCCAGAGGCCTGTTCAACATAACCTGGATATGTTTGAGTTAGCCGGTTGGCGTAATCCAAAACATACGCGCTCTCGCTAAACGGTACTACGACGCGGGTTATCAAGTGGATCGCTCAAGCCAGCCGTGTCCTATCTAGTTAGGTGTGCGTTCACATGAAAGGGGTGGTATTGGAGCATTCGACCAATCACAAACATGGAGAAGCATACTGACAGCGCAGCGCGTCATACTTCCTGAATTAAAAAAGTCAACTATAATATTAGACATATGAAGAAGTTAAACTTTAAACATCCATGACTTAAACACTTTATCCAGGATCAAAGCCACATAGCTGCACCTGCAAGGTGAATACAGCTGCACTGCAGCTGGGTTAAATGCAGAGGACACATTTAGTTTTAATGTATGCGAGTACTGAGACAATAAATAAATATAAATCGTAATAGTATGCTCTTTCTGCGCTTCTGCTTAACAGCGTGTTGTCAGGTGTCTCGGAGCGTGTTATGAAAAAAAATCTCCGCACCGAATATTCGAATATTCGCTGCTGATTACTACCGAATATCCGGAGCCCGAAAAATGGTATTCGGGACAGCCCTAGTTTCATGCACATTCAGTACCAGTGTGTGAGGTTGTGGTTACGATTGTGGATGCGAACAGCGAGGAATACAAAAACAAAAACGAGTTGAATGGGGATGTCTGTTCAAAACATTGCGAGCTCCAATACATTTTTTGTTGACACTAAAACTTGGGCGTAGGAAGCATCCTCAATGTGGGTGGGACAATTTAACAGGGGGTGTGGGCTGGTGGTGGATCTCACCTCCTCTAGGGGGGTCCGGGGGCATGCTCCCTTTTCTATCCTACGGGTACAGCCACTCCCCCTGAACCCCGGGAATGGTACACGCTAAATCATTTCTGGGTTTTATGGGTCATTCCTGCATTCCTCTTTACCGGCTGGTGATATTTGTTGTGTGTTGTCATATTTTATTATTACCATCTGTTTTTTTCATTTGTTAAAATACTGGATGACTTTGTGTCATGTTGTGTGTTATATTCTCAGTTCTTTGGACGTAAGGGAAAAACAAATCAAAAATGACCTTTATTCCTGAGTTTGGTTTTAGTAGCTATACAGTTCCTGGAACAATTTGTAAAGTTCCAAACCCAACTAACTTTTGTTCTTTGTTGTGTCATGATAAATAATACAACTAAGGGCACATTGTAAGCTTTGTGTACACATTAGCACCCTGAGCTGTATGAAGAGCGAGCTGGTGCGTTCACTGACCTGTCTCACTCCAGCACTATCTAGTTGTTGAGGTAAGGAGTGTTTCCGTCGTCCAGGTGGAGGCTTCTCCACCACCTCACAGCTGCTCACCCCGTTCTCCACCAGCAGCTCGTCATCCTCCCCCACCGACTCCAGACGAGTGCCCCCCCCTGAGCCGCAAACACAATCATTTCAGTCCTCTGCACAGAAGTAGCCATGGTACGGTACAAAATACCAATACAGAATCTGGCTAGATTTGACAAGTGTTCTTGAGATGAAAATGAGAATACATTTTTTTTTTTAACCTGTGGACTGTTCTTTTACGTGTTTTAGTTTTAACTGTATTTCAGTCTTATGTGATGGAACATAATCCGAATCCGAATCCCTTTATTAGTCCCACAGCAGTGACATTTACAGTGTGACATCAAAAAGTGGCATAGCAGGTTGAAAAGAAGGCATGCAATGATAAAGAATAAGCACATATATGAAATGATTTTCTATTGCACCAAAGGTATTGATATTGAAGTGACTGTTATTTTGTATATCTCGATTGTTGTGTTTTTTTTATCTTAATGTGTGCATATGTGTAAATGTGTCTGTTGATTGTGTGTATTTACAGTAGGATATACATATTTTAATACATATCTGTATATTGTATAATTTTATTTTTGCATTCGGGATTGTCGGAAACGTCATTTCGATCTCTCTGTCTGTACACACAAACTGAAAGATTGACATTAAAGTTGACTTTGATATAGAGAAGAAAATCACACGTTAGTAATACTTGAATAAAATAAAGACAAAAAAGTACACATCCATGGGTAAAAATGAGGTTACATATTAGGTGTTGAGACATTATGAACATGTTGGGACATTTAAAACCATGTTTGTTTTTCACACAATGGTGATTATTGCACGGTATTGCAAGAAACGTGTCTATGTTGCACATTGCAGGTTTATTGCACACAAACACATCCATACATGCTATACAGTATACTGTATGTATGAATATTTGTACCAAATTAGATGCAATCTTTCCATTCCAGAAGCACTTTGGTGTTAGTGTAAATCTTTTTTCTGAGAGGTACTGACCCTGGGCTCGACTGCAGATCTTGGTGGTGGTGGGGCTCCAGCAGGACCCTCTGGGGGCCTCTGTCTCACTTTGTCCTTCTACCTTCTCCATGTTAGTCTGTAAGCAGAAAACACACACAGGTATCAGTTCATCTCTTCTTTAAAGTGTCTGATATCTGTACATGCACAATTAACCTACAGAGCAATACTAATATATATATATATATTTGTCCGTTGACAAACTGTTTACATAAATACAACTGTTTGGTTTGACATCACAACACTTCCATTATGTACACGCATAATATTAGGCGTGACCCCAAATAGCCGACTGCTCTATCTGAGGAGCCTATTCCATAACCAAACAGTCTGAGTCTCATGGACATGTGGTTATGAAACAAAGGATCTCTCGGGCTGTATGAGGCTGATGACAGTCTAAAGATAATGGCTTGGTTTCTCCTATTTATCATGATATATTGTCTATATACTGTATATCGGAATAAATGTTATCCTATTTATAATGATGTTAATACAAATGTAAAAAGAATGCATGTGCTTTTAGTTAATGACCTTAGTGTGCATGACAAATGCATCATGTTAACTCATTTAAACTACCCAAGTTTGAAGAGATCAACATCAAAGTATAGATTTATCAATTAGAGCACTCAAATAAGATGTAACACAGCGGAACACTTTAAAAACGTCTAACCCTTACTACAGCCATTACAGATTGATCATAGAATAAAACAGTTCGTCCACCAGAGGGATCTCTGAGCTAGAGGCCAAACACTGCTACCTCTGTATTTTCAACAATGGGGTGACTGTGGTGGACACACACACACACACACACACACACACACACACACACACACACACACACACAACACACAACACACACACACACACACACACACACACACACACACACACACACACACACACACACACACACACACACACACACACACACACACACACACACACACACACACACACACACACACACACACACACACACACACACACACACACACACACACACACACACACACACACACACACACACACACACACACACACACTTTATATGAGTGTAATATCATAACTTACATTACTCGTACCTTGAGCGTTAATGATAAAGTGTTTTATAAGAGTGATGGATCGTGAGAGATTCCAGTGTGTGTGTATTTGTGTGTGTGTGTGTGTGTTCCCCCTAGTCTGCTCCCCACTAGATTGTTAGAATGCGTAAACTTTATCTACGCTTCTCACTGCAGTGACATATATTCGACTGTGCGGCATACTTGCCAACCCTCTCCATTTCATTGCCCTCTCCCGGTTTCCTCCCGGGGTCATATTTCTCCCGCATTTCTCCCGATTTCTGACAAAATCAGATTTACTCATGACTGTTTCCACTCTGACTTTAATACAGCTACACCATTGTTTGGTTTCCATAGTAGCGCGTCTCTTTAGTAGCGCGTCTCTTTAGTAGCGCGTCTCTTTAGTAGCGCGCGCAACTGAAAGTCTGAGAGGGTGAGACGATTTCTGAGGTCTCAAGGTTGGCAAGTATGCGGTGGTGCGGCTCTGCTGGGGCATTGGGTTAATCAGATTACATTTGTAATATCACACGTCCCTGTTGGTTCAGCAGTAATTACATTACAGTTACTAAGCACAACATAATCTTGTTACTTGCGTTACTTTAAGGTCTCCGACTATTATCTGCATAACGTGAAGACAGAATGAAAAGTCAAACGTCCTGCGGGGTGAGGCCTCGTGAAGAGGGTTGGTGGCTCTGATGTAAATGTTAGCTGGTGACTCCCTTACTCCTCACACACACAAAAACAAAGTATATTATCTACCAGGTAGGGGTCGGTGCTGCAGTTGGAGGTCTGGGGGGAGAGAGGGGGGGCAGTCTGGGGGGGGCAGGACAGGGAACTGCAGGTGCTGACCAGGTCCGGCAGACTGGTGGAGGGGAAGCGCTCAAAACCAACATCTGCCTCCTCCTGCAGGGACGCAAAGACAGAAACAGTCAAATGTAAGATGTTGCTTTCAATAATGTGTATTCATTATGCTACAAATATACTACAATGTATTGCCCGTGTCCAACTGGTACATTATAAAATACTATGGCTTCGTCATGTTATCACAACAGGAACCCTACCTGGAACTTTCTCAAGTCTGTCATTATATATTTGTGTTTAATGGCTTCCTGCATGAAATAGGGAAAATGTTTTTTGAAATTGTGACAAAAATGTCTTCCCACCGTTGAGACAAAATACACTTTTTATACAGTTAGCAGCCTCGTGCAGCTGGTGTAATATTTAAGAGTTAGGATGTGGAGTGATTGTCTTCAGTGAGTCCATTTCTGTCTCCACTCTGTCCAGTGTATTGATTCCAGGGATGTTCCCCAACATTTGCATGGATATCCATTTGGCAGGGACTGAAGGTATATTTGTGTGTGTGTGTGTGTGTGTGTGTGTGTGTGTGTGTGTGTGTGTGTGTGTGTGTGTGTGTGTGTGTGTGTGTGTTACCCTGCTAGCCACCACCAGCTGCACCAGACCAGACGTGGAGCGGAGGATGCCGACAGCCTCCTGATGAGTGAGCCCCACCAGAGACTGACCGTTAATCATCAGCAGCTCATCACCAGCATGAAGACGCCCGTCCCTGAAACACACACAGTTAGACACACACACTTACATAATACTGTGCATATGTATTTACAACAACCTCAAACTCAAACAGAACTGTTATCACACCACTCATCACAGGTGTCCAATATGTTACAATAGCTTGCACATCATTCAAAGCTCCACTGAGGTTTAACTCTTCAATTCTTTATAACTATTTTATACAACATAACCTGCATCTAGCATTAAGGTAGACATAGTGAGTGTCCATCATGGATTTGTTTGGGTAAATAAGTGTACTAGCTTGAGTTCTAGAAACAAATAAACATCACATCATCAGCATATATGATAGTGCTAAACCTAATAAAAACATAGTATAATTGAATTGCTGTGACGGTGTGAATGCTCAATGTACCTGTGAATGGCACCCGCCTTCTCCACGCGGGCGATGATGATGCCATGAGGGGAGCGCTTGGAGCCCCGCCCCCCTGTGATCTGTATGCCGAGGCCCTCCTCCCCCTTCACCATATGCATCTTCCAGATGTGGCTGCCCTCTCTGGGCTACAAAGCAGCACAAACAAACATACGTCAAACATGATGTCAAATCAGGGTTGTGAGACAAATAATTTATATAGATCATAAAGCGGAAAGAAAATCAACCAGATGAAGTGAGAAGGAATAAATAGAAAAGGCTGAATCTGATGCTCAAGAGTATATATATTAAAGAGGCCCCATTATGCTTTTTGAGGTTTGTCCCTTCCCTGTCGTGTGTTATAGGTTTGTGTGCATGTGAACGGTCTGCAAAGGATAACATCCCTGTGTTCTCTCCCACACACTCCCCCCCTGCCTGAAACACCTCCATTGGACTCCTTTATTAAATAAGTGACATCACAATGTAACACTCGTGCTTCTATTGGCTAGCGCTCCAACTTTTCCTTTTTGAACATTAAAGCATGGAGACATGTCACAGTAGAGATACTAAATACTGATATGAACCTACACATGAGCAGAATAGGGCCCCTTTACATTTTATGCTCATATAGTATGTCTGTTTTGTTTGGAATAGACACATGTCTGTCACCTGGAAGCTGTTCTTACTTTCAAATCTGTCATCTTCCATTTAACACATTCCAGAGTGTGTGTGTGCTGTTTTTCCTGTGTTTCTACTTAGTGCATCTACAGTACAATGACGGTGTAGAAGTCCCTCAGACTTTATCAGATATGTTCACGACTTGTAAATGTTTTAAAAGGATTTAAAAGAGAGGCCATCTCCACCGATGCTGGCTGCAGACATTATCATCTCCAATCCCTCTGATGAGAGGATGCACCAGCTGTCTGTCTCAATCCTCTGACGCATATGTTAAACACTATCACTATCCTATTCATGCTATCAGACATCTGGACACACATCTGTGGACCACTGAACACCTGGCTGCTGGACCCAGCTGTTTCTGGCATTTCCATTTTTGTGATAAAGTGTTATGCAATCAGGAGGATTTGTCCCCTACTGACACAGAAGGCGGCGCAGGTCCTGGTCCAGGTGTCTAATACAGTTATGTAGAACCTGTTGACATAATACACTTAAATAAAGTCAATGTTTCAGTTTTTTCAGTGTATTATGGTATTGTTGATAACTTTTAATAATCTTTGTTTGTTGCTTCATTATCTACATACTTAATTTTGCATGTATTAACATTTACTTAACAGTAAATTATGCAGGTGAAAACAATGCCTTATTAAGGGTAATCAATCAAAGCGGAGATTGTGGTCCCGTGGTCACTTATATAATCCTCAACTTTCGATCAGGCATTTGTGAATCCATTTTGTATTTGTCGACCAAAAATGCGCTTGTGGATCTCAAGTCTCTGCTTGTGGATCTCAAATCTCTGCTCGTGGATCTCAAATCTCTGCTCGTGGATCGTCTTTTTACACAGAGTTTTGAGACAAACTTTCCGTCGGTCTCGACTGAAATCTACTCGTGTCACTTGTTTTTTTTCGGAAACCACGAGATGGCCTGCTGATGATGACATTTCCGCATTTCAAGGTTTCAAAGTAACGTTACGTCCACATCGCAGCGTGCGTTGAAGCTTACCAGTGGGCGTGTCTGGAGCGCGACCAACAACCAATCACATGAATCTCCCGCCCCGGACACACAAGCACGCGGTTTGATTGGCTAGAGCTTGTACTGGCATATGATTTGATTGGCTGACGCTTCCCTCGACGCTTCAAAAGTTGAACTTTTCTCAACTTTCGAAGCGAGCAACGGAGGCAAAGCGACGTGACGGAACCACAATGCAGTTCGGCAAAGCCTGACGTCACCCCATTCAAAGTGAATGGGAAGCGTCTCCGTTGAAGCAACGCACGCTGCCGTGTGGACGGGCTGTAAGAGCATGATGGCTTCCCTCTGGAGTTGACGCTCGCAGCGCCATGTCGACGTGCGCATATTATTGTAGGTATTTAATCAGATCTTTTCGATTATAAGGAGTACAAATATCATGGAGATAACCACCGAATCGCTGGAACTGTAGCTTTCCAGCGGTACCTATCGTGAGAGTTTACCAGACGACTCACAGCAGCCAATAAGGCTGCTCAAAGCAGCTTGACTTTGCGTTACACTGTGTGGGATTTGGCTATATCGTATGTCGGTCAAGTAAATCTCGGCCGGGGCAGCTGCTGTTATGTTAAAAAAAACATAACAGTTACGGACGCGCTAGAGATTATTTTCGCTAGCACGTGAAAATGGAGCATCAGAACCAGAAGGCTTCGACTCTTCTGAAGAAGAAGAATACAGGGACAACAAGGATCCATTTGGACATGTGTAAGTCTAAATATGACAGTAATTGTGTACTTTCACTTTGAGTGGAATACCGCGAAAATGAACAATAGGTTTATATAAAGCCATGTTTATATAATAGGTTTATATAAAGCCAACTTATATATATTTGATCTCACAGAGAGTGGCAAGTAGCTATTTATTCTGAAATCCCAGGATGTGTTTTTATTACATGTGCCAAGTGCTAGGACTGTTTTAGGTACTAAAGCTTTTATGTGTGCTGCTCCTCTAGCTTGGAACACTATGCAAAACAAATTGAAACTGAGCATTTTGGTTCCCTTGCATCATTTTAAAGCTCGGATAGATGACATGTTATTAGATATCTGTCATTGTGAATAGGTTGCTAATTTATACCCCTGTAATTATGTTGTATGATGTCCTTTTTGTTTTCTGTTGTTTTTATGTGTAACCAATGTGCTGCAGGTCTCCCTTGAAAAAGAGATTGTTGATCTCAATGGGATTCTCACCTGGTTAAATAAACACTTGATTTTCTTGGGACCAAATAGAAAACTTTTACTCTGTGTAAAAGTTATTTTGATGTGTAAAAGTAAGGTTACATGAGTAGATGAAAAAATAATCCTTTATTCATCCCACAACGGAGACATTTACAGTGGCTATAGACATGTATTTTATCATACTGTTTTCTACAGAGGGGACTTTGTTATAGATTTATTTATATGTGTGTCTGTGATTTTATACTGAATGTAAAGTAACTGGAAATACCTGTGTGTGTGTGTGTGTGTGTGTGTGTGTGTGTGTGTGTGTGTGTGTGTGTGTGTGTGTGTGTGTGTGTGTGTGTGTGTGTGTGTGTGTGTGTGTGTGTGTGTGTGTGTGTGTGTGTGTGTGTGTGTGTGGGAGAGAGAGAGACTCCGGCCCCACCTCCCAAACTTTCTTTTTAGTTGTGCCTTGTTATTTGTGCTTAAGCAACATGCCACTTGAACTTTATTTCAATTTCACTAGTAGTAATTACTGTTCTACATTTTAATTTGTTTTACAGAGAGGTTTCACATCTGCCTGGGCCTAGCGGCCCACAGGCGGCGTATATCCAGGAGCCAGAACCTCCAGCTGTGCCTGCCACCAGGTCAAGATACACTGTGGCTCAATGGCCTTCACCAGAGCCATCACCACCAAGGACCAGCAGACCAGCATCACTACAGCTGCCTCCACCTCCATCTGCGGCTGCCACTAGGTCAAGATACACCTCAGCACAAAGGCTCCACCACAGCCACCAGCATCAACTCAGCCAGCAAGGAGGTCTCTTAGAACACACCCCACACATCCCACACAGCCAGCAGCATCAACCCGGGACAATCAAACGTACCTCCCTCCAACACAGCCACCAGCAGCCCTGCACCATCACCATCACCCCCACCTGCACAGCAGTCAGCCCCACTGTCTTGGAAGACGGACAAAGACCCTGCCTTTACATTTATAATGAGTAGTTGGTTGAAAAAGTTCTGATATTGTAAATAACACGATTTTCCAGTTTCTTATAATTTTATAAATAGTTGGTTGAAAAAAACATATTTATAATAAATGTCGGTTGAAAAATAGTTCTAATGCTGAATTTGCATTTGTACACATCACACAAACTTGGTATGTAATATGAAGTCATTATTCAGTCCTGATGTATCTCAGTCCCTGCTGTGGGGAAAGTAGAGTGATAAACACCTGTTTTACTCAAAATCCGAATTTACACATGTTCATTTTAGACAAATGTACAATACAGTGTTAGTCATATATTTGTGAACTTTTGTGAACCTAAGACTTTGGTAAACCAAATCTAAAACACCAGAAAAATGGATGAATGAAGCTCAGCACAAGTTCAATCAGGAAGACCTTATTTTCTCATTAATTAACTATGTCCATGTCACTACTCTCTCTCCTCTCAATAAGTGATCGGTGGCCTCACTCCCCAGCTTAACCAATCACTTCGCTCAATTCCCACAAGCCTATCACAGCGCTTCGCTAAACCTTTTAAATCTGCTCTTCCCCCTCTGACAGCTGTCATTTCAGGTGACTCAACGCAACCCTCCTCCACCCCTTTTCACCTCCTGTCCCTCGAATCCAGGGTCAAGCTAAGCCCCTCCCCTTCAGACCGAACCCAACTATCCATTCACCACCACCACCAGGGTCTAGACCTTGGGGGGTTTCATCGGTTATCCCCTCCCGAATGATACTCCTGCACAACAGGGCCTAATCGCCAAAACTCCATTACATTAATTTGTGTATTCCTGGCAATAAATATGTATTCTTACATCAAAACCGTCTCTGCATTAACTTGGGGGGGACCCAAGTCAATCCCATCAGCAAAAACACGTGGGTTTGCTATCCTGGCTCCAAAATGGTGGAATGAGCTCCCCATTGACATCAGGACAGCAGAAAGCCTGCACATCTTCCGGCGCAGACTGAAAACTCATCTCTTTCGACTCCACTTCGAGCGATAGAATTATTATCTCCAAGGCACTTATATACTAATATAGGACTGGCTTATCTATGGCCAGCTGAGTAGCACTTGAAATGTTTGGCTCTATGAAACCTGATGGACTTATATGATTCTGTTTTCTTCAAGGTTGTGTCTTCCTGGTCGATTGTACTTACTGTAAGTCGCTTTGGATAAAAGCGTCAGCCAAATGCAATGTAATGTAATATAATGAGTAAGTCTGTGTTTTCACAAGAGTTTTGAAGATTAAAAAAAAAAAATGGGATGTCAAATGTTCAGCTTTAGAGCTAATTATCTCATCACACAGTGCTCTAAGGTGAGTGACTTTATACCAAGAACAGAGACTGTCCTGAACACTTTGATATGTAACACACGGGGTGCCATGTATAACAAGTACATTTAAAAGGTGATTTAAGGAGACATCTCAAAAAGACTCAAGAGGGTTAATGTGTTCTTATTACTATAATGAACATCAATATGTTAGGTGCATTCTTTATCACCATCATGTTATAGTGATACAGTTAGTTTGTGTATTTGTTCAATACAGCCTATATCGAGCACATACATTCGTATGCATTGATGTTGAAGTACTTAGGCTACGCCACTTGCGAGGGGCGACAGCTGGCAGCGAAGCAGCCCCAGAAATAACTCTTTCTTCATATTTTTTGTGTATTCATTCAAGCGGGTCAAAGTTACAAAGCACTTCACATTTGATTAAATTGGCCTAGTTTTACCTTACCAATGCCGTGGTAAACTGATCTGTAGAAACGCACCGTATGTAGGTCAGCCTTCACAGTAAGGCCACATTAAATGTTCAAATCAAATCAAGTTTTATTTATATAGCACATTTATCAACGATTTTTGGTCGAGCCAAAGTGCTGTACATATAATAAAAATAGCCTACAGTATGATATCAGTATGAGAAAAACGACACCCTCTGTCCTTAGACCCTCACATCGTACAAGGAAAAACTTCCAGAGAAAACCCACAGTTTAAAGGGAAACATGGGAGAAACCTCAGGGAGAGCAACAGAGGAGGGATCCCTCTCCCAGGACGGACAGACGTGCAATAGATGCCGTGTGTAAATCGAAGAGATAATACATTTTACAGCATATAGACCGAATGTTAGGAAATGCATGTGTCTGTAATAAGAAGATGAATCCACGAGGATGTCAGCTACAATCCTGTGGAAGCCATCAGGGAAGCAGCATGACGAGCTGAAATGTTGTCATAATCATTGTGTATACTGTGTATATACACTTCCTGTGTATTGCTTTTATTCGTATTTAATTGTACTATGTTATATATACTTGTTTTCCACCTTTTCCCACACATTTCCCAATGGTAGGTAGGTAGGTAGGTAGGTAGGTAGGTAGGTAGGTAGGTAGGTAGGTAGGTAGGTAGGTAGGGAGGGAGGGAGGGAGGGAGGCAGGCAGGCAGGCAGGCAGGCAGGCAGTGGCAGGTGATGTTGTACTCCAAGATTATTATTGTTGTTGCGCAACTGAATAATAATGAATCCCAACCATGTCTGTGTTTGTGTTGTATTGATCTCTCTCTGTGTGTTAACATTTAAGGTTGGTGAGCCAGAAATTGCACTAACAATACGGTTACAAATACCTTCTAAAAGTAGGTGATAAGATTACTGTTAAATTAAAAACAAATTGAGATTACTATCTGGATTACAGTATCACAATACATTTAAAAATAAAGATATATACTGAATGAATATTCTTTATGGCCACTTTAAATATATTTCTTTAATAATGCAGTAGATTCATGTATTAAGTTTAGCAGCATTTGTAAACTATTACTGTTTCACATTTTTTGTTTCTACTTTTCTGAGGTTACATACACTTAATTAAAAACATTTTATTGTTATTTATCTTCTAACACTTTTGATTTGCATTGCATTTGATATTGAGGTAACACAAAAGAAACAGAAATTAATCAGGCTATATTACTTTTATATTGTGACACGCAGATTAGGTTACTGATTACAGTTTTTGACATGTAGCCAGTTATTGTAATGGATTACATTGTAAAGTGCGCCCCCAGCCCTTACCTGGCCTGATGGCTCGCTGCTGAAGGACTCCATCTTGTATTCTAACAGCTGACTGTGACAGCGTGCTGGCAGCATGGCCGTGCCTCTGTGGAGCCGCTGAGGAACACTTCTGATGTCAGGGCTTTCCGCTGTGGGTGTGTGATGGGGGGGGGTGCACCCTGAGTCCTCTCCTGGAGGACTGAGCCCTGCATCAGGGGGGGCCGAGGAGCCGTTGTAACAGCTCTGCAGGTCTGAGTCCGTGCTGCCCCTGTTGAAGGACGATCTCGATATGACTCCAAACTTGCGTGTGCGTTTGCAGTTGGCGGGACCCTCAGGGGGCTCCGGGGCCCCCCTGTCCTGCTTCTGGTCCTCACAACTGTCACTGCTCACAGTACTGACGCTGCCATTACAGGGAGGGGGGGGGGCCTTTCGCTTAACTCGCCTCAGCATGATCAGGTAGATACAGCCTCCATTCCAGCACTGCTCCGCCAGGTAACTGTGGAAAATAAACATGGATAATGCCGTCATTACATCCAGGATCAAATAATCCTCACAGTCATCTCTTCTGGCATTCTGTACAGGTTTTATATTGCATAACATTAGACAGTGTGAACCTGCGTGACACCTATTGTACAGGACGTCTACATGACGTCTACATGACATCAACTACTCTCTCTCTTAACTATTTTAGAAATGTTTCTGTGCTATGGACAAAATACATAATATACATAAAAAACTGATATACCCTAATGCTGCAGCTTTACATTAAAAGCATTCAATTGACTTTTATCATGTTAACAGGATATCCAATGTGGTTGTTGTCTGTGAGCTTGACAATGACCGCAATCACTCATGTAAAAATAATCTACAAACACTTCCTGACAGCAGAGTAGTAAATAAGTTTGAGTGTGACACCCCATCACTGTTAGATGAAGAGCTGCAAACCTCCATATCCTCAGCCAGGTAACCAACCACCTTCATTTTGCCTGTTTACAGTGAGCAGCATACAATTACATCATAGTTGCTCAGGGAATGATGGAAAGAGACAAATGATTGCCCGGCATCTTTATTTAAAGTGGACCTATCATGCTATATTTGAATAATATTTTATAGGGCCATACCTATATAAAACATGTATGCGAAGATTTTTTTTCAAAATACCAAACAGATCATGCATTTTAGCCATGCCTCATTTCGCTCTATTTGCTCTTTTTTAGCCCTGTTTTTGGAAAGGCTGATTCTGAGAAGCCTTCTTCGCTGCTTTTGTGGCAGACTACAGCACCACCTACAGGCCTGGCATATGTACTACAGCGTCTCCAGCGCTTTCGAATGGCAATGGCCATGGCTGTCTCCCCGATAGGTGGAGAGTTGCCCATATAGGCGGAGCTCCTCGTTTCTGATGTCAGAGATATTTCAAATCTGTATCAGTCTGTATCAGATCCGTTGCTGCCCCGTTTTTAGAGATTTGGGTATGGAGGAAAAGAGAGAGGGTTGTGCTTTCTGACACTTGGTGAGTTCCCTGACACACCGGGGACACATATTCATAAATAAAAGACGTACAAAAGTCCATTTTGCAAGATAGGTCCCCTTTAAACAACATTAGCTTGTAATACTGTCCTCAGTATTCTGGGATCTGATGTGTGTATCAAACCACATTATTACCAGAGGTGTGGACTCGAGTCACATGACTCGAGTCAGACTCGAGTCACAAATTTGATGACTTGAGACTCGACTTGACAAAATCACAAAACACTTGCGACTCGACTTGAACACCAATGACTCGGGACTTGACTTAGACTTGAGCCTTCTGACTTGAGGTGACTTAATCATTTAATTCAGAGGTCTCCAACAGGCCGATCGCGAGCTGCCGTTAGAAGAGCAGACTCCCGTCGGGGAGAGCAGGATCTTCAGCCGCTCCTACTCTTGCTGAGAATCCTTGCAGGCAGGGGCGGGTCTTTATTTAGCTGGGCCACCATGCGGCCAATCATATGCGAGGACACACTAGGATCATACCATTATGTGAAAGAAGGGTGGGGGGCACAGCATGTGTAGTGGTACAGGCCAGCTGCACAGAGCTACGGGGAGACGGGGAGCCGGATTTAAATGCAAGCACGTTGGAAAAAGTCAAGAAATTAGCGAAAACCGAAAAAAGAAGCAGCATCTGGCTGCTTTTCAATGATATTGGAGAAAGCAAAGCTGAGTGCAAGATTTGTAAAAGGAAAATAACCTTCAGAGTAGGGTTTTTTTTTGGTAACCACTCAGGATTTATTGTCAGAGGTGGGAGAAGTTCAGACAATTACAAAAGTTACAATCAGGGTTCCCGCGGGGTCTTAACAAGTCTTAAAAAGTCTTACATTTGATAATCTGAATTTAAGGCCTTAAAAAGGTCTTAAATATGATTTAGAAGGTCTTAAAAATTATCTGATTTGAAAGGCACTTCTGTGTTGCGATAGCGTCTAAATGTGTTTTGGGGGAAATGTCCGGCCTGCAAAGTAACCAGTACGGTAATAGCCTTTCAGTTCCCACCAACAATTTGTATTGAATTAAATCAACATCGAACCAGTAATCGCTAACTTTGTTTCCCCCGGCCCCTTATTGGAGAACACCCAGCTAGTAACCTAGCAACCAAGCTTCAGCTCATGTAGCCTATCTTCGAATCTACTTACAAATTAATATGGGGAAGTGTCAGTTCAACCGTATTTGGTTGGAAAACATCTAATTTAGTGCTTGGTTGAAACCAATGGAGGGGACGTGTTTGAAGCCCTCTGCACCTTTTGCAAAATAAATTAGCGTTTGTTTTGCTAATGTGGCGTTAGCTAGTGGAGCGTTAGCTAGTGCAGCAGCTCCCGCAACAACACCGGGGGACCTCCGGGCGAAGTTTGGGTCTCCGTCAACCCTAAAAGCGGAGGTGCTGTAGACGCTAAATACCGTAGCTAAACACCAATCATACAACAGCAACGATGAAATAGTGTAGCCAAGGCAGCAGAGCTCTGAATATAGCTCTTGTCACTCTCTCAGACTCAGACTCACACACACACACACACACACACACACACACACACACACACACACACACACACACACACACACACACACACACACACACACACACACACACACACACACACACACACACACACACACACACACACACACACACACACACACACACACACACACACACACACACACACACACACACACACACACACACACACACACACACACACACACACACACACACACACACACACACACACACACACACACACACACACACACACACACACACACACACACACACACACACACACACACTTTTTGTCTAACACAGTTCTGTACTGTTATGCTGTTATGTTCAGTCATTGTTCTTATGTTGAACATGAATACATTTCTTTGTAAGTGATTATGGGATGTATTTTTTCTTTCATATCAATTTTCCTTCATACTTTATTGCCGTGAAATAGGTCTTAAATTCTATTCAAAGTGGTCTTAAAAAGGTGTTAAAAACTCTTAAATTTGAGTTGGCGAAACCTGCAGGAACCCTGTACAATAAAAAGTCCTGCATTCAAAATGTTACAAGTAAAAGTACAAAAGTATTAGCATCAAAATATACTTAAAGTACCACCTGCAGAGGGATCTAGATGCAGGTGTTCTCTTCCCCATAGAGACCGCCTCGCTGCACATTATCCCTTGCATAAAGATAGATTGTGGGTCCCTTATAACTTGTTGTACACAGTGGAAATAAACATTCTGGTTACCTCAACATCAGGGATCCTATACAATAAACTCCTTCTGAATCAAACCGTCACGGTAGCCTTACCTTACTGATCCCTCTCAAAATAGAAGAAAACACGTTACTTTACCAGCAGAGAGAAAATGGATTATTAAATGATTAATGTGACTAATAAAGAGCGGTTTGATTATTAAGTATTATTCTGTTGATCGATGTCATTACATTTGGTGAAAAGCACACAATGACTTGTTTATGACTCGTTTTGTCAAAAATTAGGACTTGGACTTGAATTGAACTTGCCCATCCTGACTTGAGACTTGACTTGGACTTGAGCGCAAAGACTTGAGACTTGACTCAGACTTGAGCGCAAAGACTTGACTCGGACTTGCAAAACAATGACTTGGTCCCACCTCTGATTATTACCATTGACCTTTAGGACTTTAACCAATGCACCTTAAGTCCATGAAGGACTCTTCTTAAACCAGTCAGGTTTCTACACGAGGGAGAGGCTTTAAATAAAAATCAGTATCTTAAAATGGTTTGAATGTGGATTATTATTGATATCTCCTCTGGTTGTGTACAAAGCAGCATCTGTAGATCTCAGCATGCAGTAGCAGTGACAACACATTTATAACAACCAATACAAATTACTTGCATAAAATCTGCATTCCTTTAAAATGTGTTTTCCAGTAAAAATTCTCTCAGTTTAGTCAGTTCTTCATTTAACAAAATGGCCTGTCAGCTGTTTCTGCTGCAACTGGAGAAAGGAGAGGGCGCTCCCACTGGAATAAATGGACCTGCAGAGGAGCCAGCCTTCAGTATGAGGATTGTTTTCATCACTATTACACCGTGATTTAGTGCAATACCAACAGAACATTTCCATATGTTTCCTTAAAACTACAAGACAAAGACAAACCACGCACTGAGATGTCTGCTGGAGTGTCTTTCATTTCTCAAGTGTAGTCGATTTCTAAGGTTTTACCATTTTTACTCTTTGCACTCAATAATGAGTGTATTTCATATAACAGCTGCGTGTTGTATTTCAGAGCAGGCCTTGGCATGATGCTATGAACCGTGAGACCATGCAGGCACATCTCTGGCTTTGCTCGGTTATTGTTCTTTTTGGACAGTCGGGTTGCTGTGATGAGGTAGAGTGAATTTATCACATCATTTAATTCACCATCTTCTTGCTATGAGCTTACAGAATACAATGTGCTTGATCATTGCAACATCTCTTCCCTTCACATGTTTGCAATGCAAAAACTGAAACATAATAATAGGTTCAACTTAATATTATTGCTTTCAACTAACCTAATACAGTTATGTGACATCTGTTCAGCATTTAATTAAAGTCAACGTTTCAGGTTGTTCAGTGTGGTTCATGGTTACAGTTTTGGTTTCAGCAGTCTTACCTGGCTCCACTGACGTCTACTCCCACCATCAGCTGCCCATTCAGTGACAGCAGTTCGTCTCTGAGCTTGATCCCCCCACAGCGGGCGGCTGGGCTCCTCTTCCTCACCTCTGTCACCCAGATGCAGCCCACATCCATGATGGGGCCCTGGTCCCTCCTCCTCCTCGGGCCCCCCTTCTTCCTTCCATCAGGGTCCCCAAAAATAGGGATGTTTCCAAAGCTGAGGCCAAACTCAGCACCGTCAAACTCATCTTTACTGAAGGCCACGGCCCGGACCTCGATGTCCAGCCCCTCCCTGCAGGAGGGGGGGCTGGGGGTCAGAGCTGTGTCACTGTCCATGAAGTTGAACTTAATGTACTCAACCAGCTTCTGAATGGCAGCCAGACACAGGGGCATGGCCTCCACGTTAACACTGTTAACACTGCTGCTGCTGCTGCACACACTGTCCCCCTCCACATTCTGGCAGTCCTGGTCCCCCTGCAGGAGGAAGAGGAGGGACCAATGAGTGAATGAAAAGCCTTAAAGGATGTCACTATCATTTGACACAAAATAAAATAAAATAAAAAATTTGTTTTAACATTCAGAAGCGCTGCATGGTGTCATGTTTTTATTTTTACATGCATAATATTTAGTTCAGAGCACAGAAACTTGGGCAAGGAAAGTATTGTAACTGTAGGAATTATTATTGTTTTTACAACAAATTCCATTTGGCCTTAGGCGCCCCAAAACCCAAGACACTTGGCAAAAGATTCAGGTTTCAGGGGGTGGGAGTCTATGGGAGAGAAACTAACTCTGGAGGGAACACAGGGATTTTAGCCTTTGCAGACCATTTACATGCACTAAAACCTATAGAAGAGTACAAGGAAGGGAGAACCTCAGAAAGCAGAATAGGGCCTCTTTAAATTATTTCCAGAAAGTATTTCAACACACTAACCTGATGACCATGTGACAGAGTAAATTGGTTTGGACAGTAGTGGACTGTAACTCTCCTTCAGACACCCACACACCATAGGCGGCGCGTGAGGCTCAGGTTTGGGAAGGCTAAATAACTTTTTTTACCTGATGCTGCCCGCGTCTATAGAAAGGAGATCAACTCAGTGTGCGGAGTTTAAATCCCTCAAGTCATATTACAGGATAAAGGAAATACAGTTTAAACTGCCGTATGCAGAGAAGACGCCGACGTGTCACACTTATCATTCATATCACATCATCAATCAGATCATATAATATCATAATATATCATATATTTCCTTATCTGAGTTAGCTTCTTGAGCCATATCTGGCCGTGCAACACTTACATTACATAACATTTCTGATAGCGCAGAGTGAAGCAGGTAGGACCCAAACGCAGATAACACTTGATAATACCTTTATTGCAAGGGCTCTTATCTAACATATAACTTTAACAAACAAAACACTCTACGGTGAACCAGGTCACAAACAAAAGAAGCACCAACACTGAACACAGGACGAGACAAGACTAAATACAGGGAGGGATAATTACCAGACAAGAAACAGCTGGGCAGGGGAGGAGAAACACAAGGGCCACAGGTGAACATAATCAACTAACTAGACACAGGTGAGGAGGGAGGAGAAAACACAAGGGCCACAGGTGAACACAATCAACTAACGAGACACACCAGGGAACTAACGACGGAAGGAAAACATGACAGAGGACAGCGGAAACACCCAAACCTAGACATAGACCCGTGACCTGACATGACAACCGTGACAGAACCCCCCCCTCAAGGGACGGATTCCAGACGTCCCTAAACAAAAAATCCAACATAGTCCAACAGGGTGGGTGGAGGGGGTCCGGAGGAGGGACGTATCCCTAGGCCACCAGGGTGGGTGGAGGGGGTCCGGAGGACGGGACTAAGCTGACCGCCCAGGAGCCCAGTAGGGGACCAGGAAGGGATCTCGGGCGGACGGCCCGGGGGCAAGGCAGAGTCTAAGGTGGGGAACTCGGGCGGACGGCCCGGGGGCAAGGCAGAGTCCAAGGTGGGGGTCTCGGGCGGACGGCCCGGGGGCAAGGCAGAGTCCATGGTGGGGAACTCGGGCGGACGACCCGGGGGCAAGGCAGAGTCCAAGGTGGGGGGTCTCGGGCGGACGGCCCGGGGGCAAGGCAGAGTCCATGGTGGGGCGAAGGCCACAGCGGGCGAACTCAGGGGGCCGAGCATGAGGGCGAAGACCAGACAGCTCCGGAGGCCGGGCAGGACCCGGTGTCGGCCGGACAGGAACCGGAGCCGGCGGGACAGGCTTCGGCAGGATCCCCCACGGAAGAGGACCAGGAGTTGGCAGGACCCCCAGCAGGAGGGTGGACGACGGGACCTCCAACGAGACAGGACAAAGGGTTGGCAGGACCCCCGGCAGGAGAGTAGTCGGCGGGGCCTCCAACGGGACAGGACACAGGGTTGGCAGGACCCCCGGCAGGAGAGTAGTCGGCGGGGCCTCCAACAGCACAGGACATAGGATTGGCAGGACCCCCGGCAGGAGAGTAGACAGCGGGACCTCCAACGGCACAGGACATAGGGTTGGCAGGACCCCCGGCAGGAGCGTAGTCGGCGGGACCTCCAACGGGACAGGACACGGGGTTGGCAGGACCCCCGGCAGGAGACTAGTCTGCGGGACCTCCAACTGGACAAGACATGGGGTTGGCAGGACCCCCGGCAGAGGGCTAGTCGGCGAGGCCTCCAACGGGACAGGACAAAGGGTTGGCAGGACCCCCGGCAGGAGACTAGTCTGCGGGACCTCCAACTGGACAAGACATGGGGTTGGCAGGACCCCCGGCAGAGGGCTAGTCTGCGGGACCTCCAACTGGACAAGACATGGGGTTGGCAGGACCCCCGGCAGAGGGCTAGTCTGCGGGACCTCCAACTGGACAAGACATGGGGTTGGCAGGACCCCCGGCAGAGGGCTAGTCTGCGGGACCTCCAACTGGACAGGACATGGGGTTGGCAGGACCCCCGTCAGGAGACTAGTCTGCGGGACCTCCAACTGGACAAGACATGGGGTTGGCAGGACCCCCGGCAGAGGGCTAGTCTGCGGGACCTCCAACTGGACAAGACATGGGGTTGGCAGGACCCCCGGCAGAGGGCTAGTCTGCGGGACCTCCAACTGGACAGGACATGGGGTTGGCAGGACCCCCAGCGGAACCTCCAACGGTACAGGACATGGGGTTGGCAGGACCCCCGGCAGAGGGCTAGTCTGCGGGACCTCCAACTGGACAAGACATGGGGTTGGCAGGACCCCCGGCAGAGGGCTAGTCTGCGGGACCTCCAACTGGACAGGACATGGGGTTGGCAGGACCCCCGGCAGGAGACTAGTCTGCGGGACCTCCAACTGGACAAGACATGGGGTTGGCAGGACCCCCAGCGGAACCTCCAACGGTACAGGACATGGGGTTGGCAGGACCCCCGGCAGAAGACTAGTCTGCGGGACCTCCAACTGGACATGAGTAGGGGCTTGAGTGGGGACTCGAGAGAGGGCTTGAGAGGGAACTTGAGAGGAAACTGGAGAGTGGACTCGAGAAGGAACTCGAGAGTTGACTCGAGAGGTAACTCGAGAGGAGACCTGAGGGGAAACTTGAGAGGTGACTCGAGAGGACACTGGAGAGTTGACTTGGGAGGTGACTCGAGAGGACACTGGAGAGTTGACTTGAGAGGTGACTCGAGAGAACACTGGAGAGTTGACTTGAGAGGTGACTCGAGAGGACACTGGAGAGTTGACTTGAGAAGGAACTCGAGAGGTGACTCGAGAGGTAACTCGAGAGGGGACCTGAGAGGGGACTTGAGAGGGAACTCGAGAGTAGACCTGAGGGGAAACTTGAGAGGTGACTCGAGAGGACACTGGAGAGTTGACTTGGGAGGTGACTCGAGAGGACACTGGAGAGTTGACTCGAGAGATAACTCGAGAGGGGACCTGAGAAGGGACTTGAGAGGGAACTCGAGAGGAGACTCGAGAGGTAACTCGAGAGGAGACCTGAGAGGGGACTCGAGAAGGAACTCGAGAGGTGACTCGAGAGGTAACTCGAGAGGGGACCTGAGAGGGGACTTGAGAGGGAACTCGAGAGGAGACCTGAGGGGAAACTTGAGAGGTGACTCGAGAGGACACTGGAGAGTTGACTTGAGAGGGGACACGAGAAAAGACTCGAGAGGGGACCTGAGAGGGGACCTGAGAAGGAACTCGAGAGGTGACTCGAGAGGTAACTCGAGAGGGGACCTGAGAGGGGACTTGAGAGGGAACTCGAGAGGAGACCTGAGGGGAAACTTGAGAGGTGACTCGAGAGGACACTGGAGAGTTGACTTGAGAGGGGACACGAGAAAAGACTCGAGAGGGGACCTGAGAGGGGACCTGAGAGGGAACTCGAGAGGTGACTCGAGAGGGGACCTGAGAGGGGACTTGAGAAGTGTCTGGAGGGGAAACTTGAGAGAGTTGGTTTGCCAACAGAACACGGGGTGCTGGAGTCGGCCGGTACGCCGACAGGACACGAGGAGCTGGCGTCGGCCGGTACGCCGACAGGACACGGGGAGCTGGTGTTGGCTGGGGAGCCAACAAGAGACGAGGTGCTGGAGTCGGCCGGTACGCCGACAGGACACGGGGAGCTGGAGTTGGCTGGGGAGCCAACAGGACACGAGGAGCTGGTGTTGGCTGGGGAGCCAACAAGAGACGAGGTGCTGGAGTCGGCCGGTATGCCGACAGGACTCGGGGAGCTGGCGTTGGCCGGTAAGCCAGTCCTGGAGCCGAAACTGGAGTCGCGACCAGGGGTACTGGAGCCGGTACTGGAGCCAGAACCATGGCTGCTGGGGCCGGAACTGTAACCGGAACCATGGCTGCTAGGGCTCGGGCTAACCTGGCCTTGCGACGACTCCTTTCAGCAGCCGCCTGAATACTCCGTGGACCTCCATAAGCCAGACGAGTACCCGAGAACGGATCCTGGACAGGAGCAGGAAATGGGGAAGAAGCCGGGGCTGACTCCAGACGGAACCCACCAAGGCGTATGGTGCCAGGTTGGGAATCGGGAGGTAGGGAGCTAGCATGCCTGGGGCTAGCAGGCCGGGAATCACACACCGGGAGGATCTTTGAAATCCAGCCAGGTAAGAACTTCACCAAACCTGGTTTCTCTCTAGCCATTTGGCGCGCCTCCGACAACACAGCCTCTCGCTGCTGAACTCCGGGTGCTCTCTTCCATCGATCCGAGCAGTTAGCCAAAAAAAAGGAAAAATTCAATAATTCCCACTCGAACGGATCTGCTGGGCCCATTTCTGGTTGGTGCTTTCTGATAGCGCAGAGTGAAGCAGGTAGGACCCAAACGCAGATAACACTTGATAATACCTTTATTGCAAGGGCTCTTATCTAACATATAACTTTAACAAACAAAACACTCTACGGTGAACCAGGTCACAAACAAAAGAAGCACCAACACTGAACACAGGACGAGACAAGACTAAATACAGGGAGGGATAATTACCAGACAAGAAACAGCTGGGCAGGGGAGGAGAAACACAAGGGCCACAGGTGAACATAATCAACTAACTAGACACAGGTGAGGAGGGAGGAGAAAACACAAGGGCCACAGGTGAACACAATCAACTAACGAGACACACCAGGGAACTAACGACGGAAGGAAAACATGACAGAGGACAGCGGAAACACCCAAACCTAGACATAGACCCGTGACCTGACATGACAACCGTGACAATTTCAAGTGCTACTCAACTGGCTATAGATAAGCCAGTCCTTTATTAGTAAGTGCTCTGTTAGGAGTTCTTTGTTAGTAATTCTATCGCTCAAAGTGGAGTCGAAAGAGATGAGTTTTCAGTCTGCACCGGAAGATGTGCAGGCTTTCTGCTGTCCTGAGGTCAAAGGGGAGCTCATTCCACCATTTTGGAGCCAGGATAGCAAACCCACGTGTTTTTGCTGATGGGAACTTGGGTCCCCCTCGCAGCGAGGGTGCAGCGAGTCGTTTGGCTGATGCAGAGCGTAGTGCACGTGCTGGGGTGTACAGTTTAACCATGTCCTGGATGTAGGAAGGGCCAGATCCATTCACAGCATGGTACGCAAGTACCAGTGTCTTGAAGTGGATTCTAGCAGTTACCGGAAGCCAGTGAAGGGAGCGGAGGAGCGCATTCTGGATGAGCTGCAGAGGTCGGATGGCACATGCAGGTAGACCAGCCAGGAGGGAGTTGCAGTAGTCTAGGCGTGAGATGACGAGAGCCTGGACCAGAACCTGCGTTGTTTTCTGGGTCAGCTGGGGACGTATCCTCCTGATGTTGTAAAGCGTGTATCTGCAGCAGCGGGTTGTAGCAGCGATGTTTGCAGTGAAGGACAGATTGTTATCTAGGGTCACACCCAGATTCCTTGCAGTCTGAGTCGGGGAAACAACAGAGGCGCCGATGTTGATTGTTAAGTCAAGAGTGGGACAATCTTTTCCCGGAAGGAAAAGCAGTTCAGTCTTGTCAAGGTTGAGCTTGAGGTGGTGAGCAGACATCCACTGAGAGATGTCAGCTAGACAAGCAGAGATGCGTGCGACGACCTGTGTCTCTGAGCGGGGAAAGGACAGAATGAATTGGGTGTCGTCAGCGTAGCAGTGGTATGAAAAACCATGCGGGCTAATGACTGATCCGAGCGAGTTTGTGTACAGGGAGAAGAGTAGGGGACCAAGAACAGAGCCCTGAGGGACCCCTGTAGTTAATTGACAAGGATCGGACTCGGACCCTCTCCAAGTTACCCTGTAGGTACGGTCTTTGAGGTATGAGGTGAGCAGTGCGTCATTTAGCCAGGGAGCAGCAGGGGACTGACGAGCCTGCCGAGATGTGAGAGGACAGAGAGAGTCCAGAGAGGATGAGAGAGTAGAGAGGAGAGTTTCTGCAGCAGAGTTTGGAGGCAGAAGTTGGAACGAGTCAGAGGAAGGGAGGGCTGAGAGCACCGATGAGGTAAAGGTAGAGGGGGAGAGGGAACGAAGGTTACGGCGGACAGGTGCAGGATGAGAAGAGATTAGTTTGTTATGTTTGGAAACATGTGACATTGTCACATACTGTATGCAGAAGTATTATTTTAAGCAACACATTGGGTTGACGAAACACTCAACTCAAATGTAATAATAAAGTCAGATCCACTCGTGTCTTAGACGGGCAGTGATATCATACAACTGTTGTACGCTTTCAAACACTCGGTAGTTAATTATTTTTTAACCAGTTGTTCTATATTCACCTTGCAGGTGCAACTATGTGGCTTATATCCTGGATTATATGTTTAAGTCATAGATGTTTAAAGTTCATATTTGTCTAATATTAGTTTACTTTTTATTAATAAAGTATGACGCTGCGCTGTCGGTACACTTGTCCCTGTTTGTGATTGGTCAAATGTAGCTAACCTTGCCCCTTTCATGTGAATGCGCTCTCAGCTGGAGAGAGAAACCCTGGCTTGATTCACCGAGTTGATAACCAGCGTCGTAGGACCGTCGTAGGATTAGTTAAGATAACTCAAAACATATCCAGGGTCTGTTGAATTGGCTTCGTAGTACAGGGCACAGGTGGTTGCATAGTAGCGCTAATGTCAAAGACACAAAAATTATACATTATATTTTTATTTTACCAGGATGCAGTGACAAAAATATTTGGGAAGGCTTAGCCTTCCCTAGCCTACAGTACCTGCCGCCCCTGCCACACACCCTTCAACCATGACAGCATTTGTCTACTACACAGGGTCCGTTTTCCAAAATTAGATATCACGGACAATGAGACTTCCTGTTTACACTCCTGTGCTATACTTAGGAGAGGGTTTACTGATCTGGGGGCCTTAAAACACTTAGATATGGGTCCTTTTTCACACTTTCTCTAACAAAAAGGTTGTAAGCTGTTGTAGAAGGTCTTTCATAAAAGTAAAACTATTAACCCTTGGAGACCCACATGTCTTTTTTAGTGGAAGGCAGGGATGTTGAGGAGGAGAAAGCAGGTCAACAGTATGTGCCACACAAAAGTGGAATATCACATCTGGAAGCTGGAAACCTGAAGATTAATTTCACATAATTGATTTTAAATCCTGATTAAACCACTGATGATTTGAGCAGATGTGTTCAACAACAAGTGTTAAGCTGGAAGAATGACAGAAGTGGATGACGAGCACTTTATCTCTGGGAATACTGAGACACCTGCTGATTGACATTCTATTAGGAAAAGCTATTTATCATCTGAATGTCCTCAGTCCCTAGCTTGTGGTGGTTAACTTTCCTGAGTCTGTGATTAACCTAGAGCTTCCAACAGCCCATTGTATACAGCGAGGTGAAGTTTTAAAAAATGATAATGAAATGGCAATTATAACATCAAACACATCATCACACGAATTCAGATTTGGGCTCATAAATTCAAAAGAGTCTTAGCTTTCCAGTCTCAGCAAATTCATGCAGTTTCAAGACTGACCCATTTCCCAAGATGGCAGCAGGCAGTTCTGGCGCAGTGGCAGCAATTTATCTCTGTATAATTGTCCTAAATGTCAAACCTCTGTGTAGCTACACCACTCATCTTGCCCCCATGTAAAACAACATGTTGAGGATACATCATTATCTGCACCAGCAACATCGTTGAATATCAAGCACTTCGGGCATGGTCGGCATATTATCTACAGTTCATTTATCTGGCACTCCTGGCAGAGTCTCTCAAACAAAAAAAAGGGTCTAAAACAAAAAGAGGAGAATATTGGGCTATTGGCTCTGCTAGAACCACCAGCGGGTCTCTGTGGTCTCGCGCTGACGGCTGCCGACCTAGCAGCAGGACCTCTACCCACACCATCTGAGAACTACGGGTCCACGCAGAGGGCTGGTGCCCGAGCAGCGGAGATCCACACACCACCGGGCTGGCTTCAGAAGAGGCCGGCTAGCTGAACAGCTAGCTCTGCCGGCGGATCTCTGTGGTCTCGCGCTGACGGCTGCTGGCCTAGCAGCAGGACCAACATCCACACCATCGGAGGACTGGGGGCCCGCACCGAGGGCTAAAAACACAGCAGTGGAGAACCATGCATCACCAGCTGGCTGCACACGAGGCCGGCTAGCAAAACAGCTAGCTCGGCCGGAGGATCTCTGTGGGCTCGCGCCGGCGGCTTGTGACCGAGCATCTGGACCAACATCCACACCATCGGAGGACTGCAGGACCGCACCGATGGTTAGCAGCCTAGCGGCAGAGATCCATAAAACACCAGCTTGTCAGGGTTGGGGAAAAATAGGACCCAAATGCAGATTGAGGAGGAAGCAGGTTTCAAAAGGAAACAAAAGTCGAGCTTTATTTACAAAAGCTGAAAAAAGAATCCATGAACAGGTACGAGGCAGCGCCCAAACCAAAGGTGACTGTGACCAACATGAAGGGAGACATGAACGACAAATAATGAACCAACACCGAACACATGAAGAGACAAGACTAAATACAGGGAGGGGTAATCACGAGATGAGAAACAGCCGGGCAGGGAAGGAGAAACACAAGGGCAACAGGTGAATCAAATCAAATCAAGTTTTATTTATATAGCACATTTATAAACGATTTTTGGTCGAGCCAAAGTGCTGTACATATAATAAAAATAGCCTACAGTAGAGACACTTTACAGCTAATACAATAGTACAGATTGTTCAGAATATCAGAAAAAACGACACCCTCTATCCTTAGACCCTCACATCGTACAAGGAAAAACTTCTGGAGAAAACCCACAGTTTAAATGGAAAAAATGGGAGAAACCTCAGGGAGAGCAACAGAGGAGGGATCCCTCTCCCAGGACGGACAGATGTGCAATAGATGCCGTGTGTAAAGGTGAACACAATCAGACAATCAGACACACCAGGGAAACTAACAGGGAGAACCGAATTGCAAAATAAAACCATGACAAGACAGACCAAACAAAACCGTGACATAAAACTAAGATTGTGACACAGCTAGCTTTGACTGCTCCACTGTCAACAAAGGCACCGAGGTAAAGCCTATAAATCCTGTATTTAAAAAACACTGTTGCACACAAATGTTTCAAACAGTGAATCAAGCTAAAATAGTGTGGGATCCTCGGTGCAAGCCGAAGGGTCTATTCGGTGGACATTTAAATTTCCGCAGCATCTGCAATAAACATGAACAGCTAGAACATCTCCTCCTTGAGTCCAATATTGACTGTTTGGGAATATCGGAATCTTGGCTAAAACAGTCGTCACCATCCACTCTTGTATCTATGCCAGGATATAATGTGTTTAGGAAGGACGGACTGAAGGGAAAAGGAGGGGGTTGTTGCTTTATGTGAGGAATACCTTTACTTGTAGAGAGATTGCACTACCAGCTAATATTGAGTTTGATTGTGTTGGTGTGGAAATCACATTTTCTGAGGAAATGTCCCTCACCATGATTTGCCTGTATCGACAACCCACCGCTAAGGTGGATTTCTATGACCAGGTAAAACTCCTGCTGAATTCCTGTGACTCCAACAAAGAGCTAATTATTCTAGGAGACTTTAACATCAACTGGAATTACAAACAAAATAGAAAGAGCTTAAAACGGATCATGGATAAACACAACTTAATACAACTAATGCAGTGTTTCCCCTACCATTGTCTTGCCAACGGAGCCCCGCACCCCCCCTGAAATTCAAGGTGTTTAATAATAATTTTTTTTGGAACCAAATTGCAACTAATCTACAGGACTGTCTCAGAAAATTAGAATATTGTGATAAAGTTCTTTATTTTCTGTAATGCAATTAAAAAAACAAAAATGTCATACATTCTGGATTCATTACAAATCAACTGAAATATTGCAAGCCTTTTATTATTTTAATATTGCTGATTATGGCATACAGCTTAAGAAAACTCAAATATCCTATCTCTAAATATTAGAATATCATGAAAAAGTATACTAGTAGGGTGTTCAACGAATCACTTGAATCGTCTAATTAACTCGAAACACCTGCAAGGGTTTCCTGAGCCTTGAAAAACACTCAGCTTGGTTCAGTAAACTAAATCACAAGTATGGGGAAGACTGCTGATCTGACTGCTGTCCAGAGGACCGTCATTGACACCCTCCATCAGGAGGGTAAGACACAAAAAGAAATTTCTCAAAGAGCAAGCTGTTCACAGAGTGCAGTTTCAAAGCACATCCACAAAAAGTCTGTTGGAAGGGGGAAATGTGGCAGGAAACGCTGCACAACCAAGAGAGATGACCGCAGCCTTAACAGCATTGTGAGGAAGAGTCGCTTCCAGAATTTGGGGGAGCTTCAAAGACAGTGGACTGAAGCTGGAGTCCAGGTATCAAAAGTCACTGTTCACAGACGTATCCGGGAAATGGGCTACAATAGCCGTATTCCCATGGTCAAGCCACTTCTGAACTCAAGACAACGGAAGAGGCGTCTGACTTGGGCTAAGGAAAAGAAGCACTGGACAGTTGCACAGTGGTCCAAAGTCCTCTTTTCAGACGAAAGCATGTTTTGTATTTCATTTGGAAGTCAAGGCGCCAGAGTCTGGAGAAAGGCTGGAGAGGAGCAAAATCCAAGTTGCTTGAAATCCAGTGTGAAGTTCCCACAGTCAGCGATGGTTTGGGGAGCCATGTCAGCTGCTGGTGTTGGTCCACTGTGTTTCATCAAGCCCAGAGTAAATGCAGCTGTGTACCAAGAGATTTTAGAGCACTACATGCTTCCGTCTGCTGAAAAGCTCTATGGAGATGAGGAATTCATTTTCCAGCATGATCTGGCACCTGCCCACAGTGCCAAAACCACCAGTAACTGGTGTACTGACCATGGCATTACTGTCCTCGATTGGCCTGCAAATTCCCCTGACCTGAACCCCATAGAGAATATGTGGGGTATTGTGAAGAAGAAGCTGAAAGACACCAGACCCAACAATGCTAATGAGCTAAAGGCCGCTATTGAAGCATCCTGGGCATCCATAACACCTCAGCAATGCCACAGGCTGATTGCCTCCATGCCACGCCGCATTGATGCAGTAATCCGTGCAAAAGGATTCCCAACCAAGTACTGAGTGCATTAATGGACATTTTCAAATGTTTGATTGTGTTTTGCTGTTATAAATCTTTTTTTTTTACTTGGTCTGACGAACTATTCTAATTTTTTGAGATAGGATTTTTGAGTTTTCTTAAGCTGTATGCCATAATCAGCAATATTAAAATAATAAAAGGCTTGCAATATTTCAGTTGATTTGTAATGAATCCAGAATGTATGACATTTTTGTTTTTTTAATTGCATTACAGAAAATAAAGAACTTTATCACAATATTCTAATTTTCTGAGACAGTCCTGTATATCTACTGTCACTTTTCACATTGAACATGTGCTCTTTTATTAAATAAACTAAACGCTTTCATTTTAAGTTGTGAGTTTAGTGTTTTTGACCCCAAGAAACACTGATGCATTAATCAATAACAATAATCCACAGCTCCTCTCTCTGCTCCAGAGGATTTAAAAAAAAATATATCCCAATTGGGGGGACACTCTCTCCTCTGAAGACATTGGTGAAAACAGTAATCTGTTTATATCTAAAAATTAACGATGCAATGTCTTCCTTCTCAAGGAGAGGGTGCCTTAGGGACAGGAAGGAACATCATCTTCCCTGGCTGAATCAACAGTGCAGGAATCTAATGCAATCTAGAGACCAACTACTAAAGCAGAGCTTGAAATCCAGACTATCCACTGATAGACAGAAATCCACTCATGCTCGTAACAAGGTAACTCAAACAATAAGACAGGCCAAAGAAAACTTTTCATCAACAAACAGGAAAACAGCTGTCTTCCTTGATCTCAGAAAGGCTTTTGACACTGTTGACCACCAAGTGCTGACTTATTTAAATTTTTCGGCAGATTCAATACAGTGGGTTAAGTCTTACTTATCCAATGGAAAACAGGGTGTTTTGGTCAACGGTACCAAATCCCCCTACCTTGTCAACCCTGTTGGGGTTCCACAAGGTTCCATTCTTGGACCATTACTGTTTTCACTGTGCATTAATGACTTGCCTAATGTATGTCCTGAGTTGAATGTACAAATGTATGCCGATGATGCGGTCATCTTTGTACATGGGAAAAACACTGAAATTATCTCATCCTGTCTCTCAAATGCTTTGGACAAGGTTCAACACTGGCTGAACAACATTTGCTTACAGTTAAACTTAAAAAAAACAGTATGCATGATGTTCAGTAAACGACCAGTCAAAATCGAAGGATCCAATGTGTTTTTAAACGGAGCAAAAATAGAACTTCAAGTATCTTGGAGTCATAATGGACTCGAACTTGACTTTTAAAGAGCCTGTGACAGCATCCCAACAACTGTTGTGCAATGAAATATTCGGCTACTAGTCATCTCGAACCGTCAGTTTAAAAAGGAAGGTGCGATACCATTCCGATAAATATCAATAATTTCGAACATCGCGGGGAAATTCCTTCGACTCATTTTGAAGTTTTGGGGGAAGCCGGAAGTGACGTCAATGCGGGAACGCTTCACTGTGCGGCGAGAGAGCCAAACACGGACAAAGTGTGTTGTCATGCGTAGAAATGGTGAATTACTGAGTTTAGGCACGTTAATAACGTTTTAATGAAGTTGACTACAGTATATTCATATTTGTCAGTGCTTTCATGTCAATTCGGCGAACATAAACATAAATGATCGTGGTGAAGATGATGATTAAATTAGGATTAAAAATCGGTAGTGAGAGCTGCTGAATTTCCTCCCATAGGATGTGATATAAAAACAAATCGATTATTTTTGTAGTTGTAAACTCAAGTGGATGAAACTACATTTATTAGTGCTTTCATGTCAATTTGGCGAACATATGATAGATTAAATGATCGTGAGAATGATGATTAAAAATCGTTTGTTTGAGCCGGTCTGCATTTCCTGATGAGAAAACAAACCGATGCTTTTTGTAGTTGTAATACACCAACATGGATTAAACGTGTGGTTTTTTTACCACGATGTTGGGGAAATTAATGGATAAAATGCACGGATTATTATTATTATTATTCCCACTCCAATCAGGACACTAGGTCCACCCAGCGCCATATAGATAGAAGAGTTACGACAACGGAAGTCCAAAAACGGTTATCGTTACGTGGTTCATGTAGACGAGGATCGTTCCCCGGAAGTTCATGGCGGGCAATGTGAATGCAATGATAACAGGAAATAGAATTACGATTTTTGGTAATTATTAGTGAATAAAGGTTTTGATTTGCAATATTTATACAACAAATCGATATGTGTATGTATTTACATCAATATGTTTTAAAAAATAAAATAGAATTTGCTAATATTAAGTGATAATATTAGGATTAGTGTGAACAACTAGTTTACATGTTAGGCTAACAGTGCCTTGGTTAAAGAGCCTGTTGCTGTTTATTTATAGCTTTGAATTCTTTAAAACCAATATTATCTTCGTAAACTTGTATGGTAGTCAGGAGCATCACTTGCTAATGTTTATTGATATATTTAGAGGGAGGGGATCTAAAGTAATGCTTTAAAATTCAGATTAGATTGATTTCTACCATTTTCTTAAATTCATGGTAGTTTCAGTAATCCCATGGTAATTGAGGACACAAGTTAGCCATAAAGATGACTAATGTCATCTTTATGGCTTTCAGAAAGGACAGGAGACCGACAGGTGACTATCAAAGGACTAGCAGCAGCAGCATGATGATGATGTTAAATGTGTTGTTTTAGGAACATCCATTGCAAATACATGGAATTCAATAAACATTGAATAGCATATCATGCAGTTTGTCTGTGCCTTTTCCTCCGTGTTGTCCTGGTTTGCTGTGCTGCCTCCTAGTCGCCACCATGGTTTGCTGTGCTGCCTGGGGATGCTCAAATCGCTCCGAGAAAGGAGTATGAATGTACGGCTTCCCCACTGAAACAGAGTGGAGGAAAAAATGGCTGGCTCAAGTCAGCAGGAGCAATTTCACGACCAACAGCAAAAAAATATGTGATGTAATTATATACAAACACTGCATTTGCACTTTTTCACAAAACGAAAACCACACCATTGGGAAAGCTTAATGTTTTGTTTAATACAAAAAAAAACAGGGAAAGGCTTGAAAAACACAGAGTTGAGACTCAGGGTGCAGGGTGAGGGTCTCAGTGCAGGTATTCAGGCTCCATTGAATCCCCCTCTGGTTCTTGTGCTGAAAGAGGGAGTAACAGACAGGAGAAAGGTTTATACACACCTATATAGCACACCTATTGGATGGGAAATTGCCTTGGGGAGATAAGGTGTTTACTTATATAAAACAGTAGTATTAAACTTACCTTGTGTTTTCACTCTCACTTAAGTCCCTCTCCCTTTGCCATCAATCCAAAATCAGCTGAGCCGCAACATTATACAGACAGGTAATAATCAACATAATCACAAGGACACAATATGGCTCTGCTAAAAACACTCACTCTTACACGCACCAAAGTTATATTTATCTAATATTTAACTCCCTCCACACCCGCATACAATCCCGTTTAGAAGCCCCTCTTCTCTAATTCAACAACGTTGGACGAAATTACATTAAGAGAACGGAATTTACAATTAAAAGGCTGTTCAAAGTGTGTTGCTGATTTTTCGATATCACATGGCGGTGAATACGACGTCAAAAGACACCGAGAATGCGATTCTCACAAGAAACGTGTAGCTCAAAAAGAGACATCCCACTCTATGGAGACAATCCTACTCAAACCAAAAAATTATGGCCACTCAGACAAGGTAACAGCAGCAGAAATAACCAGTGTTTACCATACAGTGCAACACTCCCATTCATACCGGTCAAATGACTGGTAACAAGCTAGCGCCGACCATTTTTCCAGATTCTGACATAGTAAAGAAAATGTCATGTGGTCGTACAAAAGCGGCGTCCATAATAACAGATGTGCTTGCCCCTGCCTCTGTGGAGAGTTGTTTGACAGAGATAAAGACACCGGTGAATCTAGGTGACAAAATAGCCCACACACTGGGGGGGGGCACCTGTTGTTGCTGTGATGGACAAAACTGAAAGCTATTTTATTTTATGTATTATGTTTTTGTTCCCTCCTGGCCAGTTTTTATTTGTACTTATGGTCTTATTTTATCTATTAATTTATATTGTGCCTAATTTTACAGGTAATACACTAGTTGAATTAGGAAGATGCATTTCTAAACACTTGAAGTGAATAATGCCTGCTGCCTTGGTTAGCCTTAGTTTACTTTTCTTTATTAAGAGATACGAAATTGTTACTGCATTTTGACTTCACTTGCCGTCAACATACAAAATACTCCTTGTCCCACATTTGGTTTGTTGGGACCTGGTCACCCTATTCTCCAGCCGTATCTGGTCGGGCAACACTTACAGTGTCACATACTGTATGCAGAAGTATTATTTTAAGCAACACATTATGTTGACGAAACACTCGAGTCAAATGTAATTAAAATCAGATCCACTCTCAGCTGGTGAGAGAAACCCTGGCTTGATTTACCGAGTTGATAACCAGCGTCGTAGGACCGCTTAGCGAGATCTCGTTTGTTAGTTTGTTGTTGTTAGTTTGTTTGTTACTCAAACATATCCAGGGTATGTTGAACTGGCTTCGTAGTACAGGGCACAGGTGGCTAGCAGCGCTAATGTCAAAGACACAGACATTATATATTATATTTGTATTTTACCAGGATGCAGTGACACAAATATTCCCTAGCCTACAGCACCCGCCGCCCCTGACATCCCCCACTCCCCCCGTTGACAATTTACTAGCGGTACCGAAGTGGGCCGGTCGAGAGTCCCGGGATGATTTTTAGTCCCATTCCACCACTGGCTACATGACCGTATGATCGCCCATATTGACGCACCTAATTCCTAAACTTCTAACAGATACAACATACACCGATCCTTCAGCCTCATATGAGCTCTCAGACACGTCCAAAATTAAACTGTCATCGCTGTCTGAGCTTGCTGCTGTGTGCGCCATCGTGCGTTTACATGCAGATGCTGGGATCCTGAACGGTGCAGCTGGAGCGCTGTGCCCGCAATAACGTCACACATAATTTGGCGGGACTTGAAGAATCCCCGAGAAGATCCAGAAAATGGTCAACATTGAAGGGCAGATTAATGGTTATCAAAGTACAAATATTCAAAACCAGTTCAGTAACGGTTTTCAAGGGGACAATATTTACTCAAATTGATGGGTTTGGATGATGGGGGAAACTCGTGTCACAGGCTCTTTAAGAAACATATTAAGAAGGTATCCAATACCATTCAATTCAACTTGCAACATTTTAAACAAATTAGACCCTTCTTAACTGTCAATGCTGCAAAGTCATACCTCCTTTGTATAATTCTATCCCACATTGAATAATGTTTTACAAACTGGTCGTTTGCTTGTGCCACAAACCTGAAACCCATAGAACAGCTGTACAAGAGCGTTATCAAGAAAGCCTATGGAATTCATCCACAAAAAACACACTGGACGCTGCACTAGGTCAGAAACCAGAGGACACTGAAGTCCACCATAGACGGACCACTTTCGGACAAAATGTTCTATCAATTAAGGGCAGCTCATTGTGGAATAGCTTCCCAACTGAGATACGGGATTGTCCCACTTTGAACAGTTTTAAAGCTCAACTAAAAGAATGGTTGAGAAACAAACAAACGTGCAATCACCGCTAAATGCACTTTAACACAGGGGTATCTCCTCTTGCACTTTATGTAGCTCTTTTATCTTATCTTGCACTTTATATGTCGTAGCTGCTACATTGTACTGCCATGTGGTTAATACTTGTGTATGCTGCTCTTGCTCTTTCTGCTTATCATGTATTTATTTTTGCTATGTACGTATATAAATGTCATGTTCTTATATGTTGTATGTGAGGGACCACGGATGGAAATTAGCTCAAAGCTCAAATCCGGCATGTTTAGGTTTTAAAGCATTATTTGTTTTAAATGTTCATCAATGTGCACTGTCCCTCTTCAAATAAACGATGAAATGAAAATGAAATTAATAATAACTGATTTTTACTGAAAGAAGTGGATATCCATGGAACCCATCTTCATTCATATATCTTAAGATGAGAGGTCAGGGGACCAGTATTAATATGGCCATGACAGTTTGTCCCTCGCTAAATGGAGCCAAACTTTGGTGCATTATTAACCCTCCATAATTAGTCAAAACCTTCATCACCTCCTCCCTCCCTGACTCTCTGGACCCCCTGCAGTTTGCCTACAGAGCAAACAGGTCCACAGACGACGCCAGAGCCCTCACCATCCACACTGCCCTCTCACACCTGGACCAGAGGAACACTTATGTGAGAATGCTGTTCATTGATTACAGTTCAGCATTCAATACCATTGTGCCCTCCAAGCTGGCCATCAAGCTCAGAGACCTCGGGCTCAACAGCGCCCTCTGTGACTGGATCCTGAACTTCCTGACGGGCAGACCCCAGGCAGTGCGGGTGGGAAACATCACATCCTCCACCCTGATCCTCAACACCGGAGCCCCTCAAGGCTGCGTACTCAGCCCTCTCCTCTACTCCCTGTTCACACACGACTGCGTGGCCACACACAGCTCCAACACCATCTTGAATTTTGCTGACGACACGACCGCCATCGGCCAGATCACCGACGGCGACGAGTCGGCGTACAGAGAGGAGGTTGAAAACCTGACATCTTGGTGCCAGGATAACAACCTCCATCTCAACGTCAGCAAAACCAAGGAGCTGATTGTGGATTACAGGAAGCAGCAGAGAGTGGGACACGTCCCCATCGCCATCAATGGGACTACGGTGGAGAGAGTCAGCAGCTTCAGGTTCCACATCACTGAGGACCTGACATGGACTCTTCACACCACCACCACCACCCGTTATTAACGCGTTAACTTGACAGCCCTAATAATAACATAATAAAAGTAAATGTAACAACTACTACAGTGCAACAAAACAGGAAGATTAAATGTGGTCTCTTAAACATAAGATCTCTAGCATCTAAAGCAATATTGGTAAATGATTTAATATCAGATTATAATATTGATATATGCTGTCTCACTGAAACTTGGTTGAGACATGAAGAATATGTCAGCATAAATGAGGCCACTCCACCCAGCCATATCAATACTCATATTGCCCGAGACGTGGGGCGAGGAGGTGGAGTTGCAGCAATCTTTGACTCAAGTTTACTTATCAATACTAAACCAAAATTAAATTATACCTCCTTTGAAAGTTTCGTTTTTAGTCTTACGCATCCGACCTGGAAAACTTTGCAGCCAATCTTATTTGGTACAGTGTACCGTGCACCAGGTCCTTATTCAGTTTTTAGTTTTTTTTATTGAGTGTTTATCAACTTTGGTTCTTAAAACAGATAAAGTAATTATCGTAGGTGACTTTAATATTCATGTTGACGATGATAAAAATAGCCTTACTGTTGCATTTAACTCTATATTAGATTCTGTTGGTTTTTGTCAGAGTGTAAATAAACCAACCCACTGCTATAATCACACTCTCGACCTTGTTCTGATTTATGGTATTGAAATTGAGCAACTATTAGTCGAACCGCATAATCCTGCTTTATCCGACTATTTCTTAGTAACTTTTGAAGTACTGTTACTAGACTACAAAGCATTAGTCAAAAGCTCCTGCAGCAGAAACCTATCTGTTAGTGCTATAGCCAAATTTAAGGAAGAGATTCCACCAATACTTAACTCGACAGCATGTCTGCATGTAGGGGAGGAAACGTATACAAAATGTCCACCAACCCAAATTGATCATGTTGTTGATAGTGCTACAGATGCGCTGCGAATAAAATTAGACTCTGTTGCTCCTTTGAAAAAGAAGAAAATAAAACAACATAGATTAGCTCCATGGCATAATGCCGAAACCCGCAAAATAAAGCAAATGTCGAGACAACTTGAAAGGATATGGCGTTCCACTAAACTTGAAGAATCTCGTTTAATTTGGCATATTACTCTCAATGAATATAAGAAAGCACTGCGTAAATCGAGAGCAGCCTACTACTCTTCATTAATAGATGAGAATAAGAATAATGCAAGATTTCTTTTCAGCACTGTAGCCAGGCTGACAGAGAGCCATAGCTCGATTGAGCCTTCTATTCCCATAGCACTCAGTAGTAATGATTTTATGTGCTTTTTTAACGATAAAATTGTTACTCTTAGAAACAAAATTAATGACCTCTTGCCTTTGACCAGTATAGTGTTATCAACTCCCGGAAACGTAAGTTCTAATATTACACTAGATAGTAAACTAGAATGCTTTTCAGCCATAAACCTTGAACAATTAAATTCAATGATTATCTCTTCTAAACCATCAACGTGTATGTTAGACCCAATTCCAACTAAGTTGTTGAAGGAAGTTTTTCCATTAATTAGCACTTCTTTATTAAATATTATGAATATGTCTTTATTATCAGGCTATGTTCCACAATCATTCAAAGTAGCAGTGATAAAACCGCTTCTTAAAAAGCACAACCTCGATCCAGAGGTTTTAGCCAATTATAGACCTATTTCTAATCTTCCGTTCCTCTCAAAAATTCTTGAGAAAGCAGTCGCAAAACAGTTGTGTGATTACTTAAAAAACAATGATTTATTTGAAGATTTTCAGTCTGGCTTTAGAACACATCATAGCACAGAGACAGCTCTGGTTAAAGTCACAAATGACATTCTAATAGCCTCTGACAAGGGACTTGTCTCTATTCTTGTTTTGCTCTATCTCAGTGCTGCATTTGATACTATCGATCATGATATCTTATTGCAAAGACTAGAGCACTTAGTTGGCATACAAGGAACTGCTTTAGGCTGGTTTAGGTCCTATCTATCTGAACGCTCTCAGTTTGTACGTGTCAATGATGAATCTTCCAGGCAAACCAAAGTTAGCCATGGAGTGCCCACAGGGCTCAGTGCTCGGTCCTATTTTGTTCACATTATATATGCTTCCGTTAGGCAATATTATAAGGAATCATTCTGTACATTTTCATTGTTATGCGGATGATACTCAACTATATTTATCAATCAAGCCTGATGAAATTAATCATCTAAATAAAATTCAAGACTGCCTCAAGGACTTAAAAACGTGGATGACCTTAAACTTTTTGATGTTAAACACGACCAAAACTTTTATTGTACTTGGCCCGAAGAATCTACGAAACAAATTATCTAAAGATATACTAACTATGGATGGCATTAATTTGGCCTCCGGTGAGACTGTAAGGAATCTTGGTGTTATATTTGATCAGGATTTATCCTTTAACGCCCACATAAAATCAATTTCAAGGACCGCCTACTTCCATCTACGTAACATTGCAAAAATCAGGCATATCTTGCCTCAAAACGATGCAGAGAAACTAGTCCATGCATTTGTTACTTCAAGGCTGGATTATTGTAACTCCTTATTATCAGGGAGTACCAAGAAGTCAGTCAAGTCGCTTCAGCTGATTCAAAATGCTGCAGCTCCTGTACTAACCAGAATTAGGAAAAGGGACCACATTACTCCTGTTCTGGCTGCCTTACACTGGCTCCCTATAGAACACAGGATAGAATTTAAAATTCTTCTTCTCGCCTACAAAGCCCTTAATGGGCAGGCACCATCTTACCTTAAAGAACTCATTATACCCTACTGTCCTACTAGGGCATTGCGTTCCAAGAATGCAGGGTTGTTGGTTGTTCCTAGAGTCTCTAAAAGTACAATGGGAGCCAGAGCCTTTTCTTATCAAGCTCCACATTTGTGGAATCAGCTTCCAGTTTGTGTTCGGGCGGCAGACACCCTATCCGTTTTTAAGAGTGCGCTTAAGACCTTCCTTTTTGATAAAGCTTATAGTTAGGGCTGATTAGATTCAGCCCCTAGTTTTGCTGATATAGGCTTAGTTTGTCGGGGGACATCTTACTTCTTCCTTCTCTCTGTCTATACCTGTGTACTCTCATGTTCCGATTAACCCAGCTTCCCCAAATTTCTTTCTTTTTGGTGTCTATATACGCTGGGATCCGGAGTCATGGATGATCCTGCGGTCCTGGTGTCCTGCATCGCGAGCCCTGGATCCTGAGTCGTGGCTGTGGTCCTGGATCATAGGTCCTGGATGGATATCCTCGTGGATTCATCTTCCTATTATACACACATGCATTTCCAAACATTTGGACTACCTATGTTGCAAATGTATTATCTTTTCAATTTACACACGGCATCTATTGCACGTCTGTCCGTCCTGGGAGAGGGATCCCTCCTCTGTTGCTCTCCCTGAGGTTTCTCCCATTTTTCCCTTTAAACTGGGTTTTCTTCGGAAGTTTTTCCTTGTACGATGTGAGGGTCTAAGGACAGAGGGTGTCGTATTGTCATACTGATATTTTGTACAAACTGTGAAGTCCACTGAGACAAATGTAACATTTGTGATATTGGGCTATATAAATAAACATTGATTGATTGATTGATTGGTGAAAACTGCACAGAACATCACCAGGACAGAGCTGCCATCCATGGAGGACCTTTACTCCCAGCGCCTCAGGAAGAAATCCCTCCGGATTATAAAAGACCCCCATCACCCCAGCCACAAACTGTTCTGTCTGCTGCCTCTGGCAGGCGCTACCGCACCATCCGGACAAAAACCACCAGACTCAGGGACAGTTTCATTACACAGGCCATAAGACTATTAAACACCTGAGCTCTGCTAAGTGCCCCGATAAACATTCCTGTTATCATCTTGCAATCTACTTATTTTTATCAATAGTTATCACCGCAATATGCCGTAATTAATTTTGTCTTAATGTACATTATTTAATTTCATATTCTGTTCTTGTACATATCATATTCTATTTACATGTCTATAGGCTTTTTGCACAATTTTTTACTTTGTATTTTTGTATTTTATTATATATGTTGCATTGTTGGAGGAGCTCAGGTCAGAAGAATATCATTGCCATTTCTACACTGTAGCTATGTGCATATGACAATAAAACCTTTGAATCTTTGAATCCTGCAGACAAATTGGCCTGACCTGGTTGGTGCTCATGGATTGCTTCTGTTTACTGTCCAAGACCACCAACCCAGCAGCAGGTATATACCGTTCTGTGAAAGTAGCCTTAATGGAAACTAAAAAGAAAATGCAGGCAGTAGGTCTACCTATAACAAATTGAACTTTATTAATAAATTGTAATCCTGCAAGTAATCCTAGTTTTTATTTATTTAAATGTAACAGTAATCTGTATTTTTGTATGTAACTGTAAGGGAATAGAGTTACCTTTTTTTGGTATCCTGATTAGGTTATCCTGTTACATGTAATCTGTTACTCCCCAAGCCCGGTTATAGTGGCAGAAATCTGCAGTTGTGAAGTTGAATTTCATATTCCATATACAAATAAAGTACCTTGTAGCTAGAATTGTCTTGGTTCAGGTTGAAGTCCTGCTGTGGTCGAGTGTTCTGAGCCCCTTGCCAGTTCTCCAGCAGTGGGAGGATGCTGAGGGCGTTGACCTGAGTGAGGGGCATCCTGGCATCCTGGGCCTGCTGGGGGTCTCTCACCGACACACACTGGGATGCTTCAAAGAGTGAGAGCCGGCACAGGGGCCAGTGTGGGCCGACAGCCCCAAATCCATCTCTGAAAGAGAGAAACTGGACTAACTCTACTCACAGATTTCCAGATGAGCCAGGGTGGAAACTATGGGATTACTGGCAGGACATGTCAGCTGTGGCGTCTGCCGCATCAGGTCATTTCCTGAAGAGAAAATAGTACCATGTCACATTAATGAAGTAGATAAAAATGTTAAAAACTGTCAAACGAGATGAATTAAAATTATTTTGTTCTATTTGTTACCATGCCAATCTTTGGTCTTTCTTATTTAGTATTTGAGTTTAACATCTACAATGTTCGTGAATAATCCATAGTCACAGAATTTGTAATACTATGTGAACTCATAGTCAGAGCTTTATTTATTGACCAAAGATGTTATTCTGATCCCAGCAGACAGAATGAAGATTACTGAGCGATTCCTCAACAGCACACCAAATAATAGACATTGTTTCTACTGTAAAACTGTTGGCATGTTGGAAACACACATATGGAAAACAGTTTATAGAGTTCCATGAAAAGTCAAACGTGTCCCTCTCCCGGTGTCTCCATCCGCGACACCAGACAACTGAGGCAAACAGCTGCATGCCAATTTAACCACTTTGGGCAAATGACTGACTGGAACTCCACAGTTTTATAACAATAGATAGAGATCTGTGTCTGTGATCAGCAACGTGTTGTCATAGAGATTGTTTAGGGTGCAATTTTAAAATAGAGTTCTCAGAAACAAAAATAATGTTGTACTATGGTGCATTATACACTGAAAAAACAGAAACGTTTACTTCAATTAAATGTATTATGTAAACACATTTCACATAAATAGGTTAGTAGAAAGTAAAAATATGAGGTAATATAAGGTTCAACATAATAGTATTGCTCTCAACTAACCTACTACAGTTATGTGACATTTGTTGACATGATACATGTGATTAAAGTCACATTTCAGTTTTATCAGTGTAGATAGTACAGGGTTCCTACACCCTTTTAAATTAAAATGTGCAAAATACAATACACAATACAACTTAAGGTATGATCATAAAATTACTGACAGATTATATTTTTATTCAACATTTTTGAGTGTCATTCTGTGTCCTGAGCATTGTCTGAACACTAGAGGGGAAATAACCAACAGATACATAGAACAAAGCAATCGTCATAAGGAAAAAACATTACTGCTAACTTTATATTACTCAGCATGATTTAGTCCCATTACATTACATTTCATTTCCCATCAACAGGGTCATTGAAGAAAGTTGTCTATGAAGGGTTATAATGTCTGTTCTCCCTTTAACTGACAAATAAAGGCCTAAATTAGTATAGCACATTCAAAACTGATATTGTGCAAACAAGAAATAAATAGTTGTACTTGATGTTGGCTACTTGATGTTGTAAAATTCAAATCAAATAACAGGTAATGTAATGCCAATGAATGATTCACATACAGTATAATTATGTGAGCCATTAATTCAGTATGCATATTAAAGAGGCCTGGTTATGCTTTTGGGGGGGGTTTCCCTCTCCTCTAGTGTGTCCTATAGGTGTTTGTGCATGTAAATGGTCTGCAAAGGCTAAAATATGTGCTGTGTTCCCTCCAGAGGGAGTTTCTCAAGCTCCCTCTGGAGGGAACCCCCCGGGCCTGAAACGCCTGCATTTTGACTATTTTGTTATGTATTATGTAACATTCATGCTTCCATTAGCTAGTGCTCCATCACATTGCACATGATAGGTGGGGCAGGGCATCTTTAAGTGGTTGACCAATCAACACAAAGCCTACCAGCTAACCAATCAAAGCAGACTGGGCTCTGGTTTCCGACAGAGGCTGAAAAGAGGTGCTGCAGCACAGGCAGTATGAGAAAAATAAAGAGAACATGTCACAGAGACACTACATACTGATATACACCTGAAACTGTGCATAATATGGCGCTTTTAACACATGATATATGTGACCATTTCTATTTTGCAGAACATTAAGTATGAGTTAAAAAGCAACAATTCATGCATAATCAGCAGTTAAATGTGACTGAATGCCTATTGCTTTGGCTTGCTTTTTGAAAATGTATTAGCACTGGATTAGAGTTATTTTGTCTACCCACTTACACCAAAACTAAAAAGTTGCTGGTCTTGCACCACTTTCCCACACTGCAATACATTTAAACCAACAAGGCTTGAGGATGGGCATAATAAACGTATGAACTTTAATAACTTTTGTTAACTTTGTTGTGAAAAGGTCTAAAGCACACTAAGCAGAGTCCTTCAGGGGCCCCGCTCACAGTAAAGGGCTCCTATGAGAAGTGAGGAATCTAGGTTGACCCTTCATCTGCACGCTTAACTACAGACAGAGTGCAGCCACATCTGTGGCAGATATAGACAAAAATGCAGGCTACCACCAGACCACACTTTAATGACTATGCAGAGCTCGGGCTTCAAATAAACTGTTGGGCTTTGTGGTACCATCTGCCTCTACTATTCCTGTACTCTGCAACCAGAGCAAGCTGGGCCTGCCCTGCTCTGGCCCGAGCTGAACCAGCAACTGGAATAAGTGCAAAAAAATTAAAAGAAAGAAAATGCTGATATTTGGCAAACAAGTGTGTCTTATCACAGGTGGCTGCAATGAGCCTGTTTTGCACTGCACATTTCTTCAAAACGGGGTTGCAGGCTCAGTGGCGGCGCAAGATATTTCTTTTGGGGGTGCTGTGGGATAGCTTGACGTTTCATATAGGGTGCTCAAACATGTAGGGTTTCCCATTAAGGTACTGGTCGCTACAGTGGAATGTTCTACTGCAACACTCCCCACGCAAATATGCAGTGTGACAGTTACAATGAAGGCTCGATAATCAGCTCACGGCATATAGGTGTAAGCAGGGGTAAAGTGCTATTTGTGGGGAGTGGACCTAACATACGGGGGTCCGGGGGCATGCTCCCCCAGGAAGATTTTTTTTAAATATTGAAGTTAAAAGCATCAATCTGGTGCACTTTGAGAGCAAAATCAAGAGATCTATGGATACATCTCTCAACATCCATATGAAACAGAACTGTAAACAGATTTACTATTTCTTTTTGGATATTTTACAAATCACTCCCCTTTTAAACTTTATTCTTTTTTTACTGTCATAAAAAAAGACCTGTTTTTCATACCTGTTTTTCCTTTATTCTCTTATTTTTGTGTAATTATAATGATCATATAAATGTATGCCTCGGAAATAATTGTTTACATTAATCGTGACCAAAACGTTTGAGACCCGGCCACTAGCTCGCTATCACCAGAAGGTAACAACAACGATCTCCGGTACTGGCGCGCTCTCTCTCTCTCGCTCGTGCCAGCCACATTTACAAGGATATCTATGACAACATAAGTCAAAATTGGCTCATCTTACCCCACTCTCCCCTATAGAGAGACACAAAGAAAATAGAACACTATCATATAAAATAATTTTATTTTAAGAAGTATATATTCAAGTTGATAGGTAGCAGCAGTATTTATAAGATAAAATAAGTGTAGCACTGTAGACTGAAGTGTGGTATATAAGAGTAGTAAAATGATTATTGCACATAGTAACGTAAAGATCCCTGTTCAATAATGGATGGACTAACTAGGAGTAGTATTAGAAGAAGTGTTGCTGTACAGTGCTTTCAGTATTCACAAATCTTGCCTCTGTTGGGGCTAAATGTAAACCTGGATCCACTCAGAAAATGCATTCAATGCATTTTGGCCACCAGAAACATCTACCGTTGTCCAATTTAGCAGTTTAGTGACAGCAATTGTGTTATCTATCTATCACCCATCCATCAGATAACACAAACCCAAGGATGACTCTTCTCAGGCTCTAACACGGCTCTCTTAACCATACAGTTCACTCTATGTGTAGACATCTTCCCATTGTAAGGCAAGGCAAGGCAAGGCAAGTTTATTTATATAGCACTTTTCAACACAAGGCAATTCAAAGTGCTTTACAAAAAATTAAAGACATTAAGAAAATGGCATTTAAAATCAGTCATTAAAAAGAAAAGCTAATAAAATAACCATTAAAATGGGCGATCATACGGTCATGTAACCAGTGGTGGAATGGGACTAAAAATCATCCCGGGACTCTCGACCGGCCCACTTTGGTACCGCTAGTAAATTGTCAACGGGGAGAGTGGGTATGTCAGGGGCGGCGGGTGCTGTAGGCTAGGGAAGGCTAAGCCTTCCCAAATATTTGTGTCACTGCATCCTGGTAAAATACAAATATAATGTATAATGTCTGTGTCTTTGACATTAGCGCTGCTAGCCACCTGTGCCCTGTACTACGAAGCCACATACCCTGGATATGTTTGAGTAACAAACAAACTAACATCAACAAACTAACAAACGAGATCTCGCTAAGCGGTCCTACGACGCTGGTTATCAACTCGGTAAATCAAGCCAGGGTTTCTCTCACCAGCTGAGAGCGCATTCACGTGAAAGGAGCGGGGTTAGCTACATTTGACCAATCACAAACAGGGACAAGTGTACTGACAGCGCAGCGTCATACTTCATTAATGAAAAGTAAACTAATATTAGACAAATATGAGCTTTAAACATCCATGATTTAAACATATAATCCAGGATACAAGCCACAGAGTTGCACCTGCAAGGTGAATACAGAACAACTGGTTACAAAATAACTAGGCCTACCGAGTGTTTGAAAGCGTATAGTTTTATGATATCACTGCCCCATCTAAGACACGAGTGGATCTGACTTTAATTACATTTGACTCGAGTGTTTCGTCAACAATGTGTTGCTTAAAATAATACTTCTGCATACAGTATGTGACACTGTAAGTGTTGCATGGCCAGATACGGCTGGAGAAGCTGACTCAGATAAGGAAATATATGATATATTATGATATTGTATGATCGATGATCTGATTGATGATGTAATATGAATGATAAGTGCGACACGTCGGCATCTTCTCTGCATACGGCAGTTTAAACTGTATTTCCTTTATCCTGTAATATGACTTGAGAGATTTAAACCCCGCACACTGAGTTGATCTCTTTTCTATAGACACCGGAGGCGGGCAGCGTCAGGTAAAATAAGTTATTTAGCCTTCCCAAACCTGAGTCAGGGGTAGACATTAAGGGTAAATAGCCACTGGCCCTCCGGGCCGGTGGAATTGTATTGTCACTGGCCCCACCATTGTAACCACTGGCCCGGAGCATTCGTCCAAAAAAAATCGACTAATAATGAAGAAAATTAACACATTTGTTGCAATAGTAATTTATGCACCAACTACATTACTACTTGTACTACAACATTTGAACAATCAGTTCTTCCTCATTTTCCCCAATTGTTCATATTTGGTTTATTAAAATAATGATATTGTGGTCATTGTTAAAAAATGTCTGCTATTATTAGGAGTATTATTATTTGTATAATGCACTTTCTGCCTTCCTGTCATTAGGAGTTAGAAATGTAATGGCTATAGATTAGATTAAATCCTTCATTATCCTAAACTGCTGGGACATTTTCCTATAGCCAATACCTTTATATTTTCTACTCTTCACTTACTTGTCAGCATAGGTCGGCATTGATGTATAGAGCCGACAGAAGACCTTGTTTATACTGGCATCAAATTGAGAGGTGAAGCCAGTGACGCGTCCTAAAACCAGGAAGTAAGATGCTGGTTCCCTCGACAAAAAGCAATGGGATTTCTCCACAGGGTTTTGGAAAATAGCTGGAAATAAGGTCTGTGGAAAACAAACCTGTTTGATAAATCCACGTTTTGTTCAGCAGGATAATCTCCACATGTCTACACTACTTTTATAATTTTCGATAGATTATAAAAGGGTTTTAGGACGCGTCACTGCACCAGAAGCCAACTCGATCGATCAAGCTGGCAGAAACTTTCTCTCCCTCTTCTTCTCATGCTCCCTGTCACTCTCCTTTAACTCCTCCGGTGACTTTCTTTTATTTGAAGATTGTTTTTTGCCCGGCGCTTGGCCGGTTACCGCTGGTGGTATTAAAAACATTTTGGCGAATGGTTAGGTGGCGCGATAGTCTGTAGTGAAGGAGCGCGCTCCCGCTCACGGGAGCCTGCTCGCACTGCGCTCCGCAGCAAACAGCGGTTTGCTTTTCACCCGACAACGACAAGCGACTCACGAAACGCTATGTTGTAGCGTTAATAAACGAAACAATTTAACAAAATTGCTAGTCAAAATACCAATACCACAGGAAACATTTTTTTTTAAACAATATTTTTAGTGGCCCGAGCGGGCAAGTGGAAAGTACGTTATGCTGGCCCGGGGTGTCTAAATAGTGCTTCCGGGCCAGCGGGCCATTTATAATGTCGAGCCCTGCTGAGCCTCACGCGCCGCCTATGGGGGATGTGCTAGTGACTTATCCGACCGGCCCACTTCGGTACCGGCCCATCGGGATTCGTCCCGATGGCCAGTCCGCCACTGCACCCAGCCCACGTAAACTGTCAACGGGGGGAGCCTCGCTGCGGGGAAACGGTGGACCTAGTGTCCCAATCGGAGTGGGAATAATAATAATAATAATCCGTGCATTTTATCCATTAATTTCCCAACATTGTGGTAAAAAAAACACACGTTTAATCCACGTTGGTGTACTACAACTACAAAAAGCATCGGTTTGTTTTCTCATCAGGAAATGCAGACCGGCTCAAACAAACAATTTTTAATCATCATCCTCACGATCATTTAATGTATCATATGTTCGCCGAATTGACATGAAAGCACTAATAAATGTAGTTTCATCCACTTGAGTTTACAACTACAAAAATAATCGATTTGTTTTTATATCACATCCTACGGGAGGAAATTCAGCAGCTCTCACTACCCATTTTTAATCCTAATTTAATCATCATCTTCACCACGATCATTTATGTTTATGTTCGCCGAATTGACATGAAAGCACTGACAAATATGAATATGCTGTAGTCAACTTCATTAAAAAGTTATTAACGTGCCTAAACTCAGTAATTCACAATTTCTACGCATGACAACACACTTTGTCCGTGTTTGGCTCTCTCGCCGCACAGTGAAGCGTTCCCGCATTGACGTCACTTCCGGCTTCCCCCAAAACTTCAAAATGAGTCGAAGGAATTTCCCCGCGTTGTTCGAAATTATTGATATTTATCGGAACGGTATCGCACCTTCTTTTTTAAACTGACGGTTCGAGATGACTAGTAGCCCAATATTTCATTGCACAACAGTTGTTGGGATGCTGTCACAGGCTCTTTAAAGTTCAAGAAAGGATGGTTTGCGGAAAAAAAACAACAGTTTTTTCTTCAATTCCTGTATGTTTTCATATCGCAATATATATCGCATGGAGAAAAAATCGCAATGTCAGTTTTTTCCAATATCGTGCAGCCCTAGGTTGGATGGAGCATATCAGTATACATTGACTTATGTAATGCTCTGGAACAAATGTGAGCAGATTCAGGCTGTCCCTAAACGTCCAAAGCACTTAACCTGTGCTCCACACACTGACTATAAAAGAAACCAATGTGAATTAGTCTGTTGTAAAATTAAGAGACCACTCCAAATGTTTCAATCTATACATGTATGGCAGCCATTCCATTCCATTGTCTGTGGAATTCCAACACAGATAAATGTTGTCAGTAGTTTAAGGAATAACATTCAAAAAATTGTATTTTACTCAAACACAAACCTAAGTAGTAAAACCAGAGAAACTGATAATGCTGTATACATTTGCTTTGACATAACAGTAATTATACCTCACATCTTCAAAATGTACTTTGACGAGCAAAATATGGTTTATAGTGAAAAAAATACATTTACCACTTGTGCTTCACTCCATCACAACCAAATATAAATGATGGGTGTTTCCTGAATGTATGGTCACATGACACATGTGCACAGTTCCCTAGGATCTGGTCAACTTACCCCAGTCTCCCCTAATTTGCTGTCACAATGCAAATGTTCCCTTTGGTGGACGAACGTAAAGGATTCTGTTTCTGATTAAATAACATCTAGATTGATATGACATATTTAAAATCACAGAATGTGTGTAAATGAGGCCATTTCATATACAGGCTTTACATTGTAATCTTCAGACAGACACACAGAAGCAGAATCAGTTCAACTGTTGACACACATCAGTTAAATAACAATCGTATTAACATGACATTTCCAGTAACGACCTAAATCCCTCTAAAAGGAGCCCTTCCCCCCTCTGGACATAATCTCTGCTCACTTGTAACATAATGAAAGACAATCTACATTGATACAGATTTACAGTAGGACTCGTCCACTGTCTCTTCAAATCCCTGATAGAGTTATCCTTCTGAAACAGCTTATCCTTTACAGCTGGGGTGCCCACACTTTTTTGGCTGGTGAGCTACTTTTGAAATGACCAGCTCACCGAGGTCTACCAACCAAAAATAAAATCCCAAATTGCAAGGGTTGCTGAATAACACGTTTTATTTATACATGGGATAACTACAATAGGGCTGCAACAAACGACTAATTTGATAATCGATTAATCTATCGATTAATGAAACGATTAATCGACTATTCGGACTATTAGTGTATGCCTTGCACAATTTCTCAAACGCTCTTATTTAGCCATCAACTTTTAGATTTAGCTTGAGGTTGTTTTAGGCATGTGGAAACTAACAATGAAGACAATAAAGATGAATACTTGATTCAAAAATACATATATTATTAAATTAACTTAACAAATTGTGACATAACACCTGACGTGGAAACGTTACTCGTGGATGGGGCTATAGAGCTACTAGAAAGACAGTCGAACCCGGTGCATTCCTCCGTCTGAATGTGGTGCACTTTTGCTAAATGTTTAGACAAATTGCTCGTGTTACCGCCCTTACATGCTAAACTCTCTTGGCAACGAGCATTGTCCACCTCAAGACGGGTAACATTTAACCACACCTTGGAGCGCTTCTCTCCGCCATCCCTGCCGTGTGTTGCTGCATGTAGCAGCTGCGTGTGTGTAAACTGCCCCGCCCCCCTCGCACACAGAAGGGGGAGAGAGAGATCTCGTCTCGATTGGAAAGATCAAAAATACACCGACCATAGACGCATTCGTTTGTCTTTTTGTATATTAGAAACGAGTTGGCGACACTAAGACTGCGAGATAATGTTTGTGTAGCAATAATACATGACCTTTCTCTTTCTCAACTCGCTACTCGGAGGGAAGTCGCTGTCATATGCCTTGTGAACACTACGATAATGCCTCTCCACGTTACCTTTCTTTGGCAGAGCGACGCTTGCTTTACAAATAAGGCAAATAACCTTTGAATGTGACATCACAAACAAATATTCTTCCTCCCATTCTGGGTGGAAGTGGTATGTCTTTAGCTTTTTGCTCGGTCCCGCACTCATTTTGTTGTTTGTCTCTTTAACTTAATTTGAGTTTTCCCAGCACTTGACTGATTTTGTATCGCTTTGCATTCTGGGTTAACACACTGGAAAGCGATAGGTCGCTTTTTCTGTCAATCAAGTAAACTCCTGAATTAAGTGGCAGGGAGGCCAAGGGAGGAGGGATCAAAAACTGTTTTGTCTATTTTAACGGAGCTGGATTTTTCTTTTTATGAATGACTCGCGATCTACCAGCATTGCCCCCGCGGTCGACGTACTGGGCACCTCTGCTTTACAGGGTCGTGGGGGGCTGGAGACAATCACAGCTGACATGAGGCGAGGTACACCCAGGATGGGTCACCTGGCAACCACGGCGCTGAAACATAAAGACGGACACTCCTACATTCATAGGATTAATAGTCGTCTTACTGTGCATGTCTTTTGACTGTGGGAGAAGGACGGAGCCCCCAGAGATACTCCGACAGCCAGCGGGTTCAACCCCAAGAAGTACTCAGACCCTTTACTTCAGTAAAAGTAGTAGTGGTATGGTCTTGAAATACTCCATTAGAAGTAGAAGCCCCAAATTCAAAATGTTACTAAAAAGTACTTAGAGTTACATAAGTACAAATCGAGTAATCTGATTGGTTCTTAGCCTGAGCGTATACCACGGGTAGAATTGTAAGTTACTTTTCACAACAAGTCAGTATCCCTCCGCGTCTGAGAAAAACAGTATACCGTTGGGCTGAAAAGCAAAAAACTGGAACAAGAAAGCAGCGGAGAAGTAACGGGGCAGAAACCCTCCTTTTTACGCAGCGGACCAAACATAGACATCAAACGGCAAAACATATTCAGTGTGCAGTTCCTTTGACATTAGGGCAGGGATATCTAGATACTTTCCAAGGTTTGACATCATGAATTGTGCTACTTTTAAAGCAAGCAACGATGTTTTCAAATCTGTAATCAAAGAGGTCCGCAAAAACACTATCGGCCAATCAGATTGCTTGATTTGACTTTTTATAAATATATTTACATTTCTTCCGTTACGAAACAAACTTACAAAGCATAAGATGGAAACATTTAAGATTAACTTCGACCTCCGGGGGGTCTTAGCCTACTATGGAGTAGTGGATTGAGGAGTGCCTATCTCCAGAAAAAAAAGTGGAGCAATATTCTCACCACGCCAAGCAACAGCCTAGAACAAGGGTCGGCAACCTTTTTGATATGAAGTGCCATTTAAAAAAAAATTGTTATCAGTGTGCCAACGATCGAGAGTTATCAACGGGGGGGGGGGGTTGAGGAGCTTGACGCTCGTCAACTATCAGCAGGAGGGCGGGGGAGCCTCTCTGCGGGGAAGCAGTGTGTGGACCTGTCAGCGCAACTTACATGATGTCGAATTTAACAAACACATTTAAATAATTGTTTTAAACAGCATAATAATAAGGACGATCGTCCGTTCTGTGATTCTCCAGAACACACATGTTATGATATTAGGGTCACGCAGAGTGAGATGAGATCGCTGTCCCTTTAAGAGAGAGGGGTGTGGCTTGTGCATACGTGTATAATGCACAGATCACTACGTTTTCTAATAAGATTGAGGTTGATCTGTATCCAAATCTGAGTGTCTTTTGTTTCCACAAATGCTACACTTACACACAATGTTAACCGTACAAATTCCCCATTCGCTGCCCCAGCTGTAGCTCCTGTAAAGGAGGTGGCTAGTGGGCATGCGCAGACGAGAGGGATGAACCGCAGGGAGTGCTATCTAAAGGAGAGCGCTATGCGGGTGCAGGGACATAATGGCTGGCGTATCCTATATGCGAATGAGAGGTTTAGCAATGCACGTGGCCGTGGCTCATTCTCCTGATAGGTGGAGAGTTGACCAATAAGCGGAGCACCTCTTTGTGACGTAGAAAAGTGTTGAAATCTGGATCCATTTTTTTAAGATCCGTTGCAGCCCCTTTTTTAGAGATTTGGCTAAGGAGGAAAATAGAGAGGGTTGTGTTTTCTGACACTTGGTGAGTTCCCTGGAACACCGGGGACATATTCATGTATAAAATATGTACAAATGTGCATTTGGCATGATAGGTCCCCTTTAAGCATCAGACAAAAAAAGCTTTTGAAAATAATATTATATTTTGATTTAGGTCAAAATATAATATTTGTAAACCTGAAGAGTCAGTGCCAGTGCATCAAGCTTATATATAGACATCTAAGTTTTTTGTGCCCCACCACTTTTGTATGTATAGAAACGCCACTGAATAGGTTGTTAAATAAGAAGTATTGAGATGCTGTTTCTTGCAAGATGTTGCGTCTTCCCCCACCGGTGGGAGCAACCAGGCTTAACAGGTTAACAAGGTGGCTGCTAACATTAGCTTACAGCTTCTTGCAGTACTGTCCCCACCCTCTCGTCTCAAACACGGGAGAATTACACATACACATGCAGCGGGGTGTTACAGTGTTGTCGCCAAGTTTATTGTAAAGTTTCACAGCTTTCTTACAGCGTAATCCAGTTTGTTAATGTTCAGTAGCCAACCGTTAGCATAGCATAAACGGCTAACTGCTAACATTTGGCTAACTTGCTAGTTAGCTCTGCTCTATATATTACAAGCTAACATGACTAGCTAATGTATGAACTAAAATAGTTTTTTAAAAACCATGAAATGAGAAAATGAAAACTTTGCCATAGACATTGTTTACCAAATACTTTACCAAATACATTGTTGGAAAGCTCTTGGCCTGGAGAGTAACATATGTCAGTATGAAGATTCCACATGGCTCCTGCTTTGAAATACTGACCTTTGAACCTTGACCTCGGTGCATGTTTGAAGGCTTATAATTAAGCAACAAAAGGGACTACAGACATGGGACATAATGTTATAGAGAGCTCTTGACCTCAGCTATCATGTGAGTATAGTCAAATCTGGGGGAAAAAAGCTTTAAAAAACGACCGCCGAGACGAGAGCTCATGCAGGAGAATTCTACCAAGATACTCAGCTAAACGCTGCCGCGATTAAATGCCATATTATGTTCCAAACCACATCAAGGATTATTTCTGAAACATTATGGAGCTCAAATGCTTTTCTCTCTCGCGGGTTAGAACCTTTTTATATCCTGCTTTTTTACACATGCTCTCTCCAGTACAGTGTTAGCTCTGAGTGTAAGCGATGCTTGCTAATGTAAAAACAGGCCATATTGCTTCCAAAACACGCCACGCATTGTTTCTGATAGCGACGTTTCTGATAGGGCCGTGGGTATAAAGTCAGCCCACAATTCCGATATTACGTCATATCTGCAGCAAATCTGGATCAGCTCCGTTGTACTCCCGTTTTTAGAGATTTGGGTACCGAGGAAAAGAGAGTTTATTTTCTGACACACCGGGGACACATATTTATGTATAAAAGACATACAAAGTGCATTTTGCATGATAGGAGACCTTTAAGATGTATGTTGTCCGTTGCAAAAGTCTCTACATTTGTTGCTACACGATACTGCACCTCCTTATATTCCCAAATGCACAGACCACCATCAACTTAAAAGTCTCACCGTGTTTCTCAAAATGCGCCGACTGAAAATTGTGCTTTAATGTAGTTAAATAAATGTCTCTACTTTGACTACAAGGATTAGTTCCCTACTTATTATCCATGTTTCAGGCTGACCTATATGTCTCATCCCACCCCTCCCCCCTGTCCAGCTCTTCTCCAAGGCGCCATATGGCCATGGATTAGAAAAAGCCGCATTTCCGAACATCCAAAAATGTCACATTGTTACAGAATACAGGAAGCTACATTAATGTGGTCCAGACACTTCAATCAGCTAGTGACACCGACTTTCAAACATGTTGCAAAGCATTTTAATACACCCTCTCATGAGGAATATTTAAGTATCATTCCAAGTTTTCCTGTAATATTTTACAAACGACTGATTCAGATGATCTCTTTTGAATCTTATAGTGTAAAAGACTGAGGCTACTTATGAAGTAAATGTGAGCGGTAGATGAGCACTTCTGTGGTATTTAGTAAATCTGTCCAACTCTCCAAGAGGGGTTTGTGTGAAAAAAGCAGAAACTCAGGTGTGGGAAATGTTCAGCGAGAAGGAATTTCTATTTACCTCAAGACATTTTGGTCAACTGTCAAACGAGTCAAGAAGAGAAAGCAGGGTCTGGCTCAGGCTGTGCCCAGCAGGGAAGGAACATTGCTACCCCAGACTCGGGATACTGTCACATTGAAGACTCCTGAACCCTACCAACATATTCTCTCTGGAGGCAGCAGATTGGAAGACTCTGAGGAAGTCTCACCCATAGTCCTGCTAAAGGTTGCTGCAGTAGTTAGGAAGCTCCTCAGCAGAAGAGCGCCAAGTAAAGGAGTCCACGTGTCTTGGGGTCTTATTCATATTGAGCGTGAAATGGATGGTGAGATGGACAAACGGTTTGGTGCAGTGTCAGCCGTGATGGTATCTGATTTGTTTTATAATATATATGTTTGAGTGAGCTGAGCCCAAAATCCAAACTTTCTAGTAGTCCATCTACATACTAACCTTCAGCTATGGTCACGATCTTTGGTAAGGGACCAACAGAATAAATCTACTGATAAACCAGCCGAAAATGAGTTTCCTTCATGGATGGCTAGGTTCAGTAGAGATAGGGGGAATGAGAACAGACATCCTTTGTGTCAAAAGATGGTTCATGTATTGGGTCATAGGCGCCATCCCTTGTTTATTTTTTGGGGCATGTTTAATTTAAAGGAGAGCCCCAGGTTTGATCAGGAACACACTGGAATGATTTTATATTTTATCTAGGGAAACACCACCAGAAGGAGCTGGAAAACATTGATTAGATGGTGAAAGAAGAACAGTATATCAAAATTAGGTAGAACCTTAGTCAGGCCCTCATCCTGCCATGACCATGATACCATTTTAAAGCCAACTACATGATGAAGATTGTTCATTCTATACAGTTTTTCCCAACAATGAGACATCTATGGTGCACAACTACAGTTTTACATGGACAGTGACAGAATCCATTTTGACCTGATCTGAAATTGATAATCAGGATAAGGACAATCAGACTTAATCTGATCAGACTGAAAGATATAGTGAGGCAAAAGTAGTGTACATTATCCGACAAAACCAGAGAGAAAAAAGTAATTTTATGAGTTGTCTTGCCTTTCACAGTTCTACCTCTCGTGGGATAGAGACCACCAACTTAATCATTAGAATATATTACAATTTGCAAATGTAACATTAACATTGCATCAAGGTTATCTGAATCAGATCAGCAGGTAACAGTGATTGATGAATCATATTTTACTTTCACCTCTTTTGAATACTCAAAGCAGCCCATCGCAATGTTAGGGATTAACAAGAAGTTATAGGTAAACGAAAAAAGCACAACAGGTTGCAGATCCAAGTAAGTGTTTGGGTTAAGGTTAGGGCTAGACACATGTTTTACTCAAGAGAGCTTGTTTCAAGTCGAGTTGATTTATAGTTATTAATCAGCATTTTCTATTTATCTCTTTAAACAAAACTGTTAACACTTTTACAACCATGTACAATAGGACATGGTTTGTTTGGGTTAAAACTGATTCAGAGCTCTGAGGCTGGACGGGGAACTGGAACGTGTTAGGGATTAGAGATATTTATTGTTTCAGGTCGAGGTGAGCTGCTGTCAGCAGTATGTGAGCGCTGTGCAGAGCACCATGCAGAGCGCTGTGAATGTGTTAGTGTGTCAGACAGACTTCCCTCTTCTCCCTACAGGCCCTCTTGTTTGGCTCCTGACAGTCATACAGCCCAGGAGTTTAAACAAGTTGAATCCAGATCAATTAAAAACTATTTCACCTTAAGCCATGCTGTCTTCACTTCAATTTGTATCACTTAGGGGCACATCTATGTGTATTTACATTCAGGAAAGCTACAGGATTACTGGAAACCAACACAGAATGTGTGTTGGGGAGAGTGTACTGACTACAGAATGTGTATTGTGTACATACCTCCATTGAAGCTAAAGTCAAAAATGCAGATCCCTGATGAATACCCATCCTAAAAAGATCTGCAGTAGCTACTGATTCATAGAACAACCATTGGCTGGACGTGACGTGATAACGAAAAGGGTACCGGTTAGAGATGTCCCGATCTGATCACGTGATCGGCTCCGATCCCCGATCACGTGATTTTCAAAAGATCGGAATCGGGAGAAAAAGATCCGGGATCGGGAATTGTATTATTTTATTGAATGTTACAAAACAAAAATGGCCATGTTCACATCTTAAAGTCATCCTGAGGACTTAGTTTTGGTTTAAAATTACACAACATCATGTATGTGTTGCTTCTCTTGGGCTTGTTTTCATAGACCTGGTTGCTTTTTTCTCTCAAATCTGGCAACAGAGTGGGCAGGGCGCAGTGTCTAATAGTAGCAGTAAGCTAACGAGAGGCTACGTTCAGCTGGTGACTCGGGAGTCGGGACAGAGAAAATGTCAGGAGTTTGGAAGTATTATAAAATTGAAAGCGAAGGCAGTGTAACAGCCAGATGCAATGTTTGCAAGGCGGAGGTTCCGCGTGTTGGAAAGAACAGAGCTACGTTCAACACGACCAATCTAATACGCCACCTGAGAAACAAACACCAACAACAACACGACGAGTACACAGCGGCCACTCAGGTAACGGCACTGAAACAACCGACACTTTCAGAGACTTTTAAAAGGAAAGAGAAACTGCCCCAGAACAGTGAAAAGGCCAAACAAATAACAACAGTCTCATGGAGCACTTGGAGCCACGTTATGAGTTGCCTTCTCGTCACTACGTTACAGAGAAAGCTCTGCCTGCCCTTCACAACAAGCTTCGTGGCCACCTGCAAGCCCTGTTAACAGACGTGCCTGCTTTCGGATATACCACAGACATATGGAGTTCTTCTGTGTGTCCAATGTCACTCCTTAGCTTCACTGCACAGTGGATCAACTCCCAGTTTAATTTACAACATGCGGCCTGCGGCATTGCAAGCTCAGAACTTTCGTGGATCTCACACAGCAGATCGTGTGAGAGAGGCGATCGAGGGGATGCTTAACAGTTGGGGAATAGATAAGCCACGGGTCCATGTCATTTTGCGGGACAACGCGCGAAATATGGTGAAAGCCATGGATGATTTGTTCTCTTATGCATAAAGATCGGATCGGGAAAAATCGGCATATTGTCAAAGTCAAATGATCGGAATCGGATCGGGAGCAAAAAAAGGTGATCGAGACATCCCTAGTACCGGTGCACCAACTTGTGGTTTGTTTACAAATAAAATAACAGAGAATATGGGCCTTGTGGGAGTTTACACCATGTAGAAAGATTAGCCACATGATGAGAAACAGGCTGAGCTGCAACAAGGCGATGCTAACAGTTTCTTAATTAGTTAGTTAGCATTAGGTATACAGTAGGTAGATGTTAAGCTAAAAAGGCTTTTGAAGTAGTCACCGGGGTGTCCGGTGCCTTGTTCAAGGGCACCACGGCAGGGCACAGGAGGTGAACTGGGACCTCTCCAAGTTCCAGTCCACACTCCATATTTTATGTCTGGTCGGGGACTTGAACCGGCAACCCTACAGCTCCCAGTCCAAGCACCTACTGACTGAGTCACTGCCGGACAGTTAAATAATGTAATGTGTTTTCATATGCTTGCAAGAGGCGTGGACTGACGGCTTCGGGCTTTGCATATTGCACATATTTTGAAAAGTGTTCCCTTTCCCCATGTCTGTTGCTGTTGATTGTGTGCACCTGGTGCCCTGTGTTGTCTCCTCCCCCCTCACCTGTGTCTTGTTGGGTTAATTAGTGTGGGTATTTAGGCTCTGTGTTTCCTGTTTGTTTGGTGTGTGAGATCCTTGTGGCTGGTGACTGTGCTCACGTGAACAGCGAGATTGGGGCTGTGTCATGTGCCAGTGAGTATTAAATGCCCACACCGGGTTGTATTTTGGACGTTCTGCCTCTGCCTCCTTGCTTGGTCAGTCTCACAGGTACTACTCGTGTTTATGTGGATTAGATCCTTTGCTCAGACATGACTGCCATTAAAGCACAGGAACTTGCATTCTGACAGTAAGCTGGAAGCAACCCGTGCCCCTCCCTCTAAATCTGACTGGCCTAAGATTGGTTCACATTTTTTAAAATCTGTCTTTAAACAATACTCACGTATCCATATTTCAGACAGCGGAGGCCTCATATTATCCTCAGATTAACTTTAGAATGCATATCCTAATGACTAGTATCAACAGGAGGAATGACTGCAGCAAGCCAAACCAGTTTTTGGACACCTAAATGACAGACAAAAGAAAATAAATCCTTTGAGCCAATACTTAACCCAGATGAAATCCTCCAGGCCTGACAGCAGAAACCAACCAACCTGTCTCAGGTCTTGAGAGGTCATCAACCTCCTTGAAACCTGGGATTACAGAGTTCAACTTGTTCCAGTAAACGCTCCTTACTTCGTTGAATGTTTGGCACTTCAGGAGGAAGTGCATCTCTGTCTCAGTCTCACCTGTCGTACAGTGACCACATATTCTGTTCTCTTTTGGTTGCCAGGATCTTTTTAGTCTTCCTGTTTCGATTGCCAGTTTGTGGTCACTGAGCCTGTACTTGGTTAGGATCTGTCTCTGCTTTCTATCTCTGACAGTAGACAGATATTCTGCCAGCTCATACTCTCTGTTTAGAGCCAGGTAACATTCTAATCTACTTTGGCTTTTAGTTTCTTCTTCCCAATGTTGCAATGATTCTCTCTCTCTCGCTCTCGCTCTCGCTCTCTCTCTCTCTCTGTGTATACATCACTTCAGGGGACATTACATTGACTTACATGCATTTCCTGGAGACTTATCCTAACCTTAACCATAGCCAACACATGCCTAACCCTTACCCTAAACCTAAACCTAACCAAGTCTTCACCCTAAAATTAATGATTCCCCTTATGGGGACCTCCATTTTGTCCCCATAAGGGAGGCGAGTCCCCACACGTGACTGTGTAGACAGATTTAGGTCCCCACAAGTATAGTAATGCTAGGCCACACACACACACACACACACACACACTGAGCTGTGTTGGCCAGCCCTATGCCTAAATCGCTAAACAGGACTCAACGGGTCAATAACCGGTATCTTAATATAAATAGAGGAGGGAAGTAACTAAGTACATCTACTCAAGCACTGTACTAAAGTATAATTTGTAGATACTTGTACTTTACTTGAGTATTTTCCATGCTACTCTACTCCACTACAATTCAGAGGTAAATGGTGTGCTTCTACTCCACTACATGAATTGAATCCCTTCAGTTACTTCACAGATGTGGATGAATGATGTGAAATATAATCAAGTGTTAAATCAGTCTTTAGTTCCACCTGGAGTAAATCCACAAGCTACCCTGCAGTATACAAAGTCATTCAGACTAGCTGCACCTTTACCAGCTTTGAGAACACTTTCATGATCAATCATTATAAAACATATCATATATATTATTCTGAAATGGAGCAATCTGCACAATGACTACTTTTAGTATTTTAATTATATTGTTATGCTAATGCTTTTGTACTTTTACTTGAGTAACATTTTGAATGCAGGACTTTTACTTGTAACAGAGTATTCCTACACTCTGGTACTTTTACTCAAGTACAAGATCTGAATACTTCTTCCACCTCCGAATATAAATATTGATTGCAAAGATTATGACTAAAAAGGATCAGTTGCAATGACAAAGACAGACTTTTTAGATTGTTCAGCCGCTTTAAGCAAACTCTGCTCTCATAAACGTTGTTTTCACTCACTCTTTTTGAAGAAACAGCCCAGCTGACAGACAGAGAGAGAGAGTAGCTGGGAACACAGTGGAACATTTAGCAGCTGAAGAGACAGAGACTTCTCAGAGGCCCAACCCAGCCAAACTGTGCCCTCCTGGAAGAGTGACAACACAACTTTACTGGGCAAACAGGATGAAAGGTCTGGATATGGTATTTATCAATTATTTAAATCCGCTTATCAACTGTAAACTTAAAGCGACAGTGGAGGCCTCGATCATTCAACATAAACACAATGAGAAATGTATTTGATTGATCCGCTGTCAGTGGAAATGATGCTTCACTAAGCGCAGCAGAGAAAAGATTTTTCATGGAAGCCGGCGATAGTGATCAAAAATATTCCGAAAAAAGATAGTACTAGTATTTTTAATATAGAGGTGTAAATGAATTAACATGAAATATAGAGTGAAACCGTGTTTATTATTGATAAAGGCTAGAACAGAAAACAAATGTCTTAGTGACCTGTACTGTTAGAGGTATAATAAACTGTGCTTTCTGCCATCTGAATAACATCTAATGTCTCCATGTTCCTTTTAATAAACAATGTTACATATGTACGCTAAATGTTATATTTCCCTTTATGTGAACACATGAATCACATCAATAATTCTGCATGCATTACTGAACATGGGATTTGTGTTATTCTTTTTTTGTAATTCTTTATTTATTTGGGGTCACATTATATTAAAAGTGCAGTTTTGCAAATCATATATTTTTAGAGACCCGAAAATGACCAAATTAAATACAGAACAAAAATAGTAAAATAAAATAAGCAATCAAATGTTTAAAAGAAGTTCCTTGGTTTTCTGGGAATAAGCTTCTGTTGTTGAAGTTTGTACAGTGCTTAAACTAATGACAGAGGCTTCAGCACATGCTTGATCCACAGACGTATAGATGTGCTCACTCAGACAGAACAACATCCAGAGCCTCTGTTCCCTACATGTGACTCCTGTCTGCTTCCTGCATGCTGGGAGGGATCAGTGCAGCCTGGATGGCAGCCTCTAGATGTAAAAGCTATCACATTATTTCATAGTGAAGTCATTTCGAAGCTGCAGCCAGAAGAGCTTGAGAAAACACTGAATGGAGTTACAGAGAGCAAAGATTTCCTAAGCAGGAATGCAGACGTTATAAACATCTCAAATGAATTCTCCTTCATTGAACTATAACAGGGAAACTGCTCAAGTGTAGGCACAAAAAGAGGATGTCTTTCCTATATTTAAATGTGTGTCAAATAGGTGCAGAATCATCCAATGTCAGTTAACCTACAAAAACAATGCAAAGCACAGCTGGAGCACTTAGTTAATGTGCATGTGTTGTTGGTATGGTGAAATCAATGCTTTATTCTACCTTCTGTCATCTATCTACACACCCTGCGTGTAATATGGAAGTGGATGTATTAATGCTCCACTGTCTGCTTAAACTAGGCTCTTTAACTTTAGGGTCCCATTGTAAGCAATGTTTAAATTCTGGAAACAGCTTTGCTTTGTGGTGAATGTACAGTATAAGTAATGTATTACACAAAAGCTTAATGTGGTAATTGTATTGACCCTGTGTGTTTTTTTTTTACAATACATAGTTACAGATATAGCAATTCATGTCATATGACGTTTTTTTTATTAAGAATAAAACGTTAATTATGGACAATTTAAATGTCTGTACACTCCTTTTATGAATGGTTAGACAATTTAAAATGTAATAATGGAATGTGGAGAATTATACATCTTTTCAGCAGTACTGTTAGTGAATTGGAGAATGGATTTGATTGTTAATAGTATAATAAAAGGGTATATTTGACATGTCAACAACAATAAAGCCACAGCTCACTGCTCACTTTGTTAATGTTCAATGTAGTAAGCATTCATTGTTACTGTGTTGTAACTGTGAGAGTGAGTTTCTGTGATTTCAGCTTTTGTTCCAAATCAACTGCTGTTTACATGGAAATAAATAAGTGAATCTATCAGTTTAAGGTAGTGGAGCTTCTTAGGATATTTGAGGCTGATTCAGAGAAACACAGATGTGAACTTCCTGTTCTTATCAGAGGCATCAATCTAACAGTGAGCTGAAGACCTTCTCTTTTAATAAAGCCCATAGTTAGGGCTGGTTTCACATTATTCCTTATGTTTGTTCTCCTGGGTCCTACATTTGATGGTATCTTATTTTAATTGTATTGTTTTTCTTTTATTTGTATTGTCTTTTGTTGTATTTAATTCATTGTATTTTTATTTTACAATCTATCTTGTATTTTCATTATTTTCCTGTAATTGTATTTATCTTTTAGCACTGTCATTCATGTTTGTTAATCTGTCAAACCCACTGAGGGTAACTGTGATATTGGGCTATATACACTTTGATTTGATGTGACACATACTACTTGCTTTAATTAAAATACATTGAGAGGCAATAGTCTACCTAAAAACACGTTTTAATTTCGAGTTCACACCATTGGTTGAAATATGAAAGCAGCAGCAGTGATGTGAACGGAGCCTTCAATCTGGTTTTGTAGTTTGGGTTGATCGTGCCTTTTGCGTCGTGACTATAGGATACTTATGTTTATTTACATGACCAATCTCTCTCCCTGTTTTAACACACTTTGATGGGGAAATAGTAATTTAAACTGCACTAGTATTTACGTTACCATATTCCATTATGGTCAGACGCATCATAGTCTGAGAGAGCCTAGATTAAAATATAATCCAGAGTATCCTACCTTTGGGTGTGCATTACATGGCCATGCATTTCGAAGACTCCCAATTCCAGGTAAAACCATTAAAATATTCCATGTTTTCAGGTGTTTAAAATAATAGATACCGAGGTTATCTGGTCCTTCCAAAACTACACATTCACTTTATATAAAAGCGATTTAACGGTAAATCCGTGCAAAAATAAAGTAGCGTAACGCTGGGTTTAGCCTGAAAAAAAGTGTCTCGAGAACTCCAAACTCCACTCATCAGATATCCACTGCATGAAAACCCATCCAGGAATGCAGAAAAGAGTTGGATTACAGTCATTAATCTGCTGCGTTTGCCTTTCTGCTCAGGTATGGGTGATGTGTTCAGGGACGTGATGAGCTCTCTCTCGGCAGAGGGCGGAGTCAGCATTCTGTCGAGACGGCTGTTTTCCCTGAGCTCCGCCTGCCAGGCTGCACTTCCGCCCGGCCTGGGCCTGCCCAGCTGCTTGGACCGTGCTCTGTAGGATATACCGCGTTGGGATGGGAAAAAGTATATGTAGGCTACTCAACAGAGGGGGAGAAGTGCTCACATCTTGTATTAAAGTAAAAGATGAAATGCCAACGTGCATGAATTATCTGTAACAAGTAAAGGCCTGAATTCAGAATGTTACTCAAGTAAAGGCACACAAGTATATAAACTAAGCACTATTTTGACATACTTGTACTTCACTTTGGTATTCTTCATTTTATGCTATGTTGAACTTTTTACTCCCCCCATTATATAACACTCATAAGTCATAACCTACTGGACACTTTGTTCATGTAGGCCTACAGCAGTACATTATTTTTTACAACGTATTCTAAAAAGTAACAATAAATATCTCAACCTTTACAAACTACAACATTAAAATGAAAAATGAAATGTCTATACACTTATTGCATGAAGGGTGGGAAGGTAGAAAATATAATAATTGTTGTGGAATATTTTCCAAGGCCCATAACTTTGACCCAGTTTATCAGTTCAAACTGTCCAGACAAAGCACACGCACCTCGTAACCTTGGCTGCTGTGCTCTCAGTGTTCTGTCTCCCTGTTCCTGCCTGTTGTCGTCAGCTGATAGAGGTGTTATGATTTTATCTTGTTATGCAGCATGTTGATGATGCTCTCGGAACTAGCTAAATACAGGGGTCTGGGATAGAGTTCTTCAGAATTGACGTGGCAACTCTCCCGTGCAGTCTCACCGTGACTGATTTGACTTGTGATGTGAATCTCTCCGGCTGTAACTCCAAATAAATCATCAGTGTTTGACATCGAAGCTCCTGCTCCTCCCGTGTCTCTTTCCTGAGTCGGTGACTCCCACTGCATTGCTACACAGAAGTTTCCCTTACAATTTGGCGTTGTCGGCAGGATACCAACAAATCTTCAGAACTGGTAAGTGTGATTTCAAATCTACATTTGGACATTGCCTTACTAGAATCTGTGATTGACGGTATCCTAAAAAATTACCTGTGAAACTGAGCGGCTGTGTTTCATTTTTGGTTAATGAACATTTGGGGATAATAAACCCAGGGGATCAGTGTCTGGGGACTCAGTCCTGGCTGATTTCCTCTGTGTGTGCTGCTCAGGACGGAAGTGCCATACAAGCATACAGCTCATGTTTAGAGAGACCTTAAAAGAAAGGCATCAGTGAAGTGGAGCTTCTGTGTGAAAGCAATGTAAAGATTTGTATTGAACAAATCGCCGAATTCTGGGGGTGTCAGCGGCCAAACACAGCAGTTGAAAATAAGCAGCCGGAGATATTACTGCTATCGCCTCTCTGTAAAACACGGCTCCAGCTGCAGCCGCGGGTGTGTGTGTGTGTAAAACCTCCCCGTGTTTGTGGGGCTGGAGAAGTGCAGCTGAGAGGGAGAAAGTCACAGCCTTTTGCCTATAAGCTTTAACTCACACCACCGCTGTCTCTATTAAAAAAAAGAGATGGTCTAAAAAGCACCCGTTGCTTGCGACCACTTTCTCATGGTTAGACGGACCAGCGCGAGGTGCGTGCATCACCCGATGCGCCACAGTTCCCTACACATTGAGGAGCAGGTGGCGGTCAGCGGTGCATACATACAATTATAGGCTAATTGATCACGGGTGGGTAGTGGCACGCAAGCGTAGAGCAAACTGTGTTTCATCGTTGCGATTAACTCGATGGCAAGTGTATAGGCTGGTCGTGTCGGACTACAGTAAACTGGGCTGTCGTTTGGAGAGAAAGGGAAGAGGGAAAAGTCTGTGGGCTCCGATCGGGGGGCACAGCGCCACTAGAAAAGAATAGTGGTGTCGCAAGAGGATAAGCTAGTTATTGCTTTTGGACGGCTTTCAGGCACCGATCTATGACTTGTATACAAGGGTGGGTGCGTGAGTCAAGGTGCCCCATCTACAATTCTCCACCCCCTCTGAAACCTCCTAATTCGGACTAAATTGAGCTGGATGAACTTTGCTGTCACGCTGGTGTTTATTACGAGTTCATGTTTTGTTTGTCTGATTGTTTGTGTGGAGGGTCTATATTGGTTTGTCTACCCGCCGTCTTGTGTATGTTTTGTAACAACTAATAATGAATCAGTCCATAGACAGGGTAAAATGAACTAAACTTTAGTTATCCCACCAAAAGTAAATGACTTGAGACAAATAAATAATATAAAGATGTAAAGCAAAATTCTGGTAGTATAGATGTGCTGCAAAATGAAAATAAATAGCAAAAGAGTGTAAGAAAAGAAGATTATATTGCTTTAAGAATCCATTCTTAAATGGTATTGCTGGTATGTTAAGATATCTTTGTGACCTTGTATAAACCCTATGCCCCGTCCTGCGCCCCGAGACCCTCAGAGGCATCACTGCTGGTCGTAAAGACCTGCCTGAGGAGGTCAGGGTTGCAAAATCTGTTTTTTTAGGTCAATGTTGTATTATTTGTTTAATTTATTCTTAAATCTATGTATTGTATGGTAATAATGAATAAAAACGTAGTGTATTGAACACATTCCGAAACAAAGCAGATAAGACAGAACTAGACTCAGACATAATACTAATTGTTGTTGAAAGCTTTTGTGCTGTTGCTGCAAAATGGAACCTTTGTTGATTATCTGTTCCAACTGGCCACTGGAATCAGGTAATTAATATAAATTGAAGTTCAGTTACAGTTTTAAAAATAGTTTAACATTCTTTATTAAACTGCTTCAAATTATTTCTCGTATCAACCAATTGGTCTCCATAGACATTACTAAAATTAAAATAGTTGTTAAACTACTGACAAGTTTTCTGAAACCGAGCTTATGAACAACAGAGTAAAGGTCGCTGGTTAAGCCAGGATCAATATATTTGTTGAAGTTTTTATTGTGTGCATAACAAATGTTTTAAATTAATTGAGCAATTCTTTAAAGAGTATAATGTTGCAATCTCTTTAAAATAAGTAATTACAGTTAAAAAAAAATAGATGTTGTTTTCCAAGGGCCTCTCTTTCACAGGCCCACACTTTGAATCATGACACTTCCAAATCCTACAGAGATCAGTATCACTTTGTGTTGCAAGCCAAATTCAGGGGTTCTACTCGAGCCCAATTTTAAATACCATGAAGAAAAGTACTGAACCCAGCTCGAGCTAAATGTCAAATGTATTTATGTGCAAGTGTTCTGATTTAGTTAAAATGCTCCAGTCTAGCTTCCTTCGAGTTTAATCTCATAACATTCTCACTGCTGTGCTGTCCCAAATGTTTTAAACCTTGGGCAGACAAGCACCCACACACACACACACCCACACCCACACCCACACCCACACCCACACACACACCCACACACACACACACACACACACACACACACACACACACACACACACACACACACACACACACTTTGGATAAGTATTCACCTTATCCAAATTGTAAATCGTTGCCTTCTTTAAAGTTATTAGTAATTCAAGATTAATTATTAAATTAAATGTGGTACATAACATAGAATAAATAAAATAACTTTGACTTGATCATTTTGTTCACAACATTAGACCTTGTCCTCTAATCTCTACTAGAATACGATAAGTGTGCATGTTTGGGTGTTTTAACACTCCTGTAATGTACCTAATCTTGTTATACTTTTCATTACAGAGCTGGGAAAATGGTGTATTGCTTAGATTCTGATCCGTGCAAGTCCAATTTTGACTGACTTTAGTTCTAATGTTAATGTTAATTTGATTTCAACCCATAAGTAATTATTTAGATTAACTCAACATTTCGGGGTTTTGTTCTCGAGTGAGGGAACAATGGAGCGTGAGATGGGCCGGAGAATCATTTTCGTTCCTACCTTCACCTATGGTCATGAAGGATGGGTCATGACCGAAAGAACGAGATCGCGGATACAAGCGGCCGAGATGGGTTTTCTCCGCAGGGTGGCTGGTGTCTCCCTTAGGGATAAGGTGTTAAAATGGACGCCCATCTGACCTTTGAGGCCCACATTAAACAGCTGTGCAAGAACTCCTTTTATCACCTCAGGAACATCGCCAAACTCCGCCCCACACTCACTCTGTCTGACGCCGAAAAGCTGGTCCATGCCTTTGTCTCCTCCAGGCTGGACTACTGCAATGCACTCCTCTTCGGGATCCCTAACAAAAGCATCCAGAAGCTCCAATACATTCAGAACAGCGCTGCTAGGATCCTGATGAGGGTGCGCAAATATGATCACATCACCCACATCCTTAAAGCACTACACTGGCTACCCGTGAAACTAAGGATCGAATTCAAGGTCTCCGTCCTCACCCACCAGTGTGTCCATGGAACTGCCCCTCCCTACCTCAAAGAACTCCTCACCCCCCATACCTACTTGCGGACCACCCGCTCCAGCAACTCCAACTTCCTCAAACCCCCCAGGACTAAGCTCCGTACTATGGGAGACCGGGCCTTCTGCTCGGCTGCTCCCAGTCTGTGGAATGCTCTCCCCGACCAAATGAGAGCACCACAGACCGTGGAGGCTTTTAAAAAAGGCCTCAAAACCCATCTCTTCAAAAGAGCCTTTGCCTAGACCTTTTTATCACCCTTTTATTTATTTTTTTATTGCTTTTTATTAATTCTACCGTGTTGTGTAATGTTTATTTATACTGTTCATGCTGACTACTTGTAGCACTTTGGGATTTGAAATCAGATATGAAGTGCTTTATAAATGGAACCCATTATTATTATTATTATTAGAAGTTCGGTCATCCGGGAGGGACTCGGAGTTGAGCCGCTCCTCCTTCGCGTCGAAAGGAGCCAGTTGAGGTGGTTCGGGCACCTAGTTAGGATGCCACCTGGGCGCCTCCCTAGGGAGGTGTTCCAGGCACGTCCAGCTGGGAAGAGACCAAGGGGTAGACCTAGGACCAGGTGGAGGGATTATATCTCTTCGCTGGCCTGGGAGCGCCTTGGGATCCCCCAGTATGTGGTTCCATTTTGTCTATGGCCTTGGACGGCTTCACTAAGAGTCACCCAGTTCTACCCTGCTACAGTCCGGCTGAGTGCAGTCACAGAGATGCTATGGCTGCTCTACATGAAATTACATTAATGGTCTGGTCCTAGAATGGACACCATTTCCTGCTCCCAGAGAGAATGACGCTCCTCAAACTGAACATTACAGCCGTTAATACTGTCTCACGTGGGTCTGCTCCCCCCACCGAGCCATGAACTGAAAGCTTGACATCTGCTTTGAACACCTGGAAGCCTCCCTGACAAACCAGCACCAACCCTTGGGTCAGTCAGATGGGATTAACGGCTTCACTTAGGGCATTTGGTTCAGATACATGGCTCTCGTTACCGCAGAGTGGGTTGTTTTTTAAGGCTATTCATACTGCTATGCAGAGGATGCCTGTAGGTTGGCAAGCTGTTAAAAGCCCCTACTATTTTTAGGCCTAATGTCAGGGGCCTCTTAGTTCTACATGTATTCACATTATATAGACAATGTGTCCACCTGGTAAAAACTAGAGGCTGCACGAAACTCAGGCTACAATATGACCATTCTGTTCTGCTCTAACGATTCAATTGATAGATTCTACGTCAACACAATTAGCTTTCATTGTTTCCAATGATAACGTCACCTTAAGTGGAGGAATGCAAACCTGTTTTCAAATGTAAGGTTTTGAATTTGTTTGACATTTCTCAGTAATAACACCCTCAGACACCCAATATCATTCATGCTATGCCATCAGTAATAACTCAGATGTTAAGGGGGATGAAGCTTTTCCTCCCAAATCAGATATGCTTTGTTTTTCAACAAAGGTATACATTTCCTGCATAATATATGTTTCTCACAATTGTTTTTTTTTGCAAGCTGCACACAGGTGATACTGAGTGTTCTCAAGTAATAGATTATAAACTACACCATGCTTAAATAGACTCCTAAGTTATTATTTCATATGTGACATATGTAAGAGAAGGGAGGGAAGAGTCAATTATATTGAGTAATCGATTTTATATTGGAACATTTATTACTCAAACCTGTTTTATGGAAGAGGAAAAATATATATTTCTGATAAACTAATATTTTATCAAATGGTGAATTAATATAACATTTAGACTCATTGAGAAGGGGTTATATCCAGGGACTAACTCACCTTTAAATTACAATAACATTTCTTTGCTTTGGACTGATGAGTATATGATTCTTGTATGTTAAATGACTAACACAAACCTTACATTTATGCATGTGCATGTGTCAGGAAGGCTCCCAAATAATTCTGAGGGGCCTATCCTATTTTTGTAATTAAATGATAATGTGCTAATCCATTACTTTGAGTTGTCTGCACTCAGGAAAACATCCCTATCAGGTGTTAACCCAATAACTAGGACAGCTCTGAAGGCCAAGGGTCAGAGAGAGAGGGTCACACTCTCCGGCTGCAGAGGGCACCCCCATCCACGGGCAAGGAGGCACGAGGTCGTTCGAGATGAGAGGATTCTAATCTTCAACTATCTGAGGAGATGGGATGCTTCTTCACCATTCTGCTCGGTGGGCTCAGGCAGACAACCCTGCGGGACGAGCGAGGGCTTCAGAGGCTTCATACAAGGTTCCTTGTTTCTTGGAGGAGCAGATGTCTTCCTAACCTCTCCCATCACGGGGGGAGACCTGGATGCACCATTTGGAATACGCAGTTGCACTGCTCTCAAGCAGATAGCAGAAAGAATGCAGGCAGATGAGCCTCCGTTTCACTGGGGGATCATACAGTGCTCACTGAATTGAGCCACACAAAAGCAGAGCAATTGGGGGTGTTGAAATATGGCGCTCTGATGACGAAGAGTTTGAGCCAATCAGCACCTCAGTGCTAATCTACAGTATCACGATGCATTTACACACACCAGACACTCTTTGTCATAAAGAGAGGAGGAGAACGAGTCAGAAAGACTGACGGACATGTTCTTCCAGCTCTCGTACAAAGATGAACTTTGAATTGATTTTATACCTTGGATGTTTACAGATGTACAATTAATGACTGTTTTTATATTTCCAATGACCAGACATGTGTTGAATAGTGGTGATTAATATATTTTTGCCGGATCAGATTACACTTGCGCACTAAACAAAATTAATTAATTAATATTTTCAGACTATAAAGTATTGAATAATAAGATATTTCTACTATTATCACAGATAATGTTAATATCCTTAATCGTCCAGCAATCAGGCTTAACAACACTACTCTTTAATGTATTATCCATGCACATAAAGACCTCATATAACAATTATGTAGCATATTTGATCTTCAAATTAGAGAAGTATAATTTAAAGAAATTGATATTCTATATTCAACATTAGATAAACACAGAAGAATCCTTTCCAGGGTACCATAAGTAGATGCTCAGGTAAGTATGGCTAATAGGAATAATTGATAGACTTAATTTGGTACAGATTAGTGGTAGCATTTACAAATGTAATAATTCAAGTTTTAAGAATGTTTAATCCTTCCTTTCCAGGTTTTTACAAAAGTCTTTGAATATTTGCCTAACTTTTCCTTTTCAGATTTTGAACAATGTACTTGACTAAAATGAATGTATTGATTTGACTAAAGTGCCTTACTCTTGACTAAAGCGTATGTAAGTAAACGTAAAAGTAATCTTAAAATTGAGGACACTGCACTTTTGCAGATTACAGATTGATAAAATCATAACTGTGAATTGTATACCTTAGCTGGATCTCTTAGGATCCTAAGTTTTAAAATGCTTTTGACTAGTGATTGCCTTGAAGTAAATCTTTAAAGCGGCAAGCTGGTTTTGATTTTATAGTTTGATGAGTGAAATTAACTAATGGTAAATGATAAAAGATATTAGTTTAAAACAAATATTTAGCTATTTTTGCATCTGTGTTTTATGTGTGTTCATTATTGTGCTTTTGACGAAAGATGATCAAACACTGATGAGAGATGATTTTTCCTATTATGATTGGCTGTATCAATCATTGTGATTGAATGTTTCAATCTTATTCTACTTGGTGATGTAATTGATGTTGTGTAAGTCCACACTCAAATCTGAAGATTCCCATTGATTTAAGTATTGAACAAAATATTATTAGACTAAGGTTTTTAGATTTTCAAAATTGATAAAAAGAGAGAAACTGTTGTGGAATATTTCCCAAGGCCCATAACTTTGACCCAGTTTATCAGTTCAAACTGTCCTGACTGAGCACACGCACCTCGTAACCTTGGCTGCTGTGCTCTCAGTGTTCTGTCTCCCTGTTCCTGCCTGTTGTCGTCAGCTGATAGAGGTGTTATGATTTTATCTTGTTATGCAGCATGTTGATGATGCTCTCGGAACTAGCTAAATACAGGGGTCTGGGATAGAGTTCTTCAGAATTGACGTGGCAACTCTCCCGTGCAGTCTCACCGTGACTGATGTGACTTGTGATGTGAATCTCTCCGGCCGTAACTCCAAATAAATCATCAGTGTTTGACATTGAAGCTCGAAGCTCCTGCTCTTTCCTGAGTCGGTGACTCCCACTGCATTGCTACACAGAAGTTTCCCTTACAATAATGAAATGTTGAGAATTAAACATATTTTCAGTACAGGCATTACCAGTGGTGAACTGGGGAATTGAAATAGATTTTGTTATCGATAAAATATATTTTTTAAATACATGTTTGACATAAAAAAATGCACAGCTTACAGCTCATCTGGAGGCATCAAATCAGTATAGTTGTCAGAATTGATGAAACCCAACGAAGCCTGAGAGCTTATTTCCATTTTTGTCTCTAAAGAAGTTCCATTGGGAACACTGTGCTCTCACTGTTCTGGGGCTACTCCTTTAGCCGAAGGATGTCAAAACAGGGGGAGGACGGCTTGAAGCCACAGAGTCTTGAAATAGGCTTAGGATCAAGTTAAGCATATGGCATTGCCCATGAGGCTTTGCGTAAATTAAATCAGGAAGACTACCATTACGTTCGTTCATTCATTCTCATTTCTCCGTCACTCCTCAGCCACATCTAGTATGCTGATTGTGTTATGTTATAGTTAAACAAGATGTTACCTCCAACAGCCAATCACTGTGTTGATGTCAAATTTTAAATCTGACCTCCATCCACCTCCTTTCATCACATATAGCGCATAGGTCCAGCTCTAGAAGTCCTCTCCTCACCAAATGCAGATCTCCAGCATCCTCTTTATCCCATCAATGTCCCCAGCAGTGTGTAGAAAAATCTCTCTATATTGGAATTACTGTTTGCCATGTGAGTAAGCTTGTTTTCTAAGATTTTTCCTAAAGGTCCCATGTCATGGCCATTTCTACTAATCATAATTCCATTGTTGAGGTCTACTAAAATAGATTTATATTTTTCAACGTTCCAAAATCACATTGGTTTCTCATACAGCATCTCTGTATGTGTATATTCACTCTCTGTCCTAAACGGCTTGTTGGAGCTCCTGCCCCCCCCCTTCCGAGTCCACCACCGTTACAGCGGAACATCAGTGATTATGTGTTACAATGGCGTTAGCAACCAGAAAATGACACCAGTAATGACAAACAGGTGAGAATGCTGCGTGGGGTCTGGGTGCCGTGTTGGAGGGACGCTGCGTGGCTCGCTGCTGTGAGGAGCGGACAGTGTGAGCTAGCTTGCTGCGGGGGATCTGCGAGACAGCGAGACACAGCAAAAAAAACACACACCTGCAGCCTGGCTGTGAGTCTGCGTGTGTGCTCAGAACAAGCCCAGGCCAGTCCGTCTGCGCCGTGTTACGGCTGCGCCGTAGCGGTCATAAGGATCGCGGCCACTGTAGTCAATGGGTGCTATTCCACCACACGCGCCGTGTTACGGCTCAGACGCGTCCCAGAAGCGGCTCGGGGCAGCGCTTCTCTAAAATTAGGATGAATCCTATTTTTGCCGCGGCGCAGCCGTAACGTAAGGTCGGGCAGGCAGCCCCCCCTCGCAGGAAGTGGAAAGTTGAGCATCCGGGCCAGGCCCATCCCCCACATATCTCTTTCATCACAACACCTCCACTACGATACGCACAATGGACAACGAGGTTTTCATCATGGAAGTGGACTATTACAATTATTATTAATTGTGTCTGTAGACTACAACACAACAAATTAATAACAATAAACACAATTTAAACAGACACAAAAATAAAACATTTAACTACGTAGCCTACTTACTTTCTTGTAGAAGTACAAATGTCCAGGATGCCCGAATCAATAACAAAACTGCGAGCCTGCACGCACGACGCTACGCTTCTGAAACGCTTCTGGGATGCGTCCGGTGGGTTATGGCGCTAGAGGAGGTCGGATCAAAACCGCGGCGCAGCGCGGCGCAGCGCGGCGCAGCGCGGCGCAGCGCGGCGCAGACGGACCCAGTGGAAACTGGGGGTTACGGGCGCGTTGCGGCTGCATTGCGGCTGCGCCGCGGCATCCGCAAGGATCGCGGCCACTCTAGTCAATGGGTGCTATTCCACCAGAGGCGCCGCATTACGGCTCAGAAGCGTCCCAGAAGCGTCTTGCCGCTGGGCTCCGCTCTAAATAGGATTGAAGTCTATTTTTCGACGCGACGCAGCCGTAAGGTAATGTCGGGCAGGAAGTGGAACGGTGACAGCATCTGGCCCACCCCCCAAAACCGGTTCCTTCTCCTCCCCCCATCCCTCCTCTGTAGTCTTTCCAGTAGGAGAATAAAGGCCAGCGTTCTCCTTCGGTTTACAGGCACTGTGTGTAAATTATATAGAATAATTATGATGATGAATGCATTTTTTTTACCACTAAAATACAGCAACCCATCTTTGATTCATGTTGTTTTTAACTGGACTATAACAATTATCATTAATTATGTCTGTAGTCTACAACACAACAAAATAGGAAATAACAACAATAAACACGATTTAAACAGACACAAAAATAAACCATTTAACTACGTAGCCTACTTACTTTCTTGTAGAAGTACAAATGTCCAGAAAATATGCCCAAATCAACAAGAACTGCGAGCCGGCATTCATGACGCAGACAGACCCAGTGGAAACTAGGGGGCGCCCCCAGTTTCCACTGGGTCCGTCTGCATCGCGCTGCGCCACGTCACGCTGCGCCGCGCACATATTTGATTCATGTAGTTTATAACGGGACTATTACAATTATTATTAACTGTGTCTGTACACTACAACACAACAAAATAGGAAATGTATAACAACAATAAACACAATTTAAACAGACACAAAAATAAAACATTTAACTACGTAGCCTACTTACTTTCTTGTAGAAGTACAAATGTCCAGGATGCCCGAATCAATAACAAAACTGCTAGCCTGCACGCACGACGCTACGCTTCTGAAACGCTCCTGGGACGCGTCCGGTGGGTTATGGTGCAAGAGGAGGTCGGACCAAAACCTCGGCGCAGCCGTGACGCGGCGCAGACGGACCCAGTGGAAACTCAAGGCTGAGTTCAGGCTGAGTTCAGGCTGAGAAATCCGCGGAGCTGCAGCTGAGAAAAGATTGAGTGTGTGTGTGTGAGGAAGTCCGCGGATTGGTACGTTATGTCACTATACTATACTTACTAAGAAGAAAACAATTGAAAAAGAGAAATCTCCAACGAGGCGTTTTGGGGCAGCATAGACAGGTCTTTTCTGTGTTAGAGTTTTAGGGTGTATTTTGAGGGTTTGTGACTCGAGTGAACTTTTATCATCACTCGAATCAAGCATGAATTAAACACAGTTTCTCCACACACTGAGCATTTTGACATGTCAAATGACATTTAATAAGAAACACAAAGATCATTAACTAAAATAGTAAACACAAGAATCTCGGTTGCGTTCACACAGGCAAAACTCAAACGGACTATAAACTTTAAACAGAAGTCATGTGCACAGAAATGCTGTTCAACCATTGGTCAGACATTAAGGGGGTAAAAACGCAAATCCTGGCTATTTCTACCGGAGCCTCCGCCATGGAGCATTGGCACTTTCGGCAGGTTATTCTCATGCTGCTGTTAATCTGGAGATCAACAGACACTAGCGGCCCATGCATATGATTATATAATCAGACAACGTCCGTTAAAAAAACATTATAACACATAATGATGAGAGACGTTCTGCAGTGAGGGGCGTTTCACCGACGACAGGTGTTCTTACTTTTATGTAGCTGACGGAGAATTTTTACTTTACACAACACTGTTCAACACTTCATTCTGCTTCACTCTTTAACTAAACAACCGCGGATGTCTTGAAAGACTTTTTCGAAGATATCCGCGTTCTTGTGACACGTAAATACTACGCTTCCTATGTTTTAGTGCGGACTGCGTTCACACCAGCAATGAACCGCTCCAGAGTTCGCAAGCAAGCGCTCCGAGACCACCTATTTTAGCGGACCAGAGTCCGGTTGTTTAGTTCAATTAAGAGGTCTCGGATTGTGTTCACACAGACCCAAATGAACCGCACCAAGCGGCTAAACGCACTAGGGTTCGATTCAACCGGACTATACAAGGCAAGTGTGAACGCACCATTAGAATATCAAAAGAGATTTACAGAAAGGAAATACAAACCAAATATAATTCACAACGTGTACATTTATTCATTCGACAGACACATTTGTCCAATGCAACATTCAGTTAAATGTAAATAAATAGTTGGCATATACAGCTAAAACTCCTAATCAGGTCACAGACCATGTTTATAAAAAATGATGGATTTCTTTAGGCATGTATTTATTGTAATGACTTGCAGCCTGCTGAAGGCAATGTCCACAGAGGATGATTTCTAACTTTTTCACTTGACGTTGGTATTAAAGATCAGACCAGTGCCCTGTACAGGATTTGCGGTTAGCGAGGCAACTTCAGGGTTAACTCTGGGTTTCCGGTCCTACGACGCTGGTTCACTAACATTTACTCTTAATATATGTATTTTTGTTTTATTAAACTTTATGTGTTTTACTCTTTGTTTTTATGATATACTGTTGTTTAATTATAGTGTAGCGACCCTGTATAGTCCCTGTCGATGTGGAAGGGGTGCCCTGCACTGCACTGGTGGACACAGGCTCTACAGTAACCCTGGTGAGAGCAGATGTGTTGCCCAGTGGGACTATGTTAGAGCCGACAGCGGTGCGTCTACGCACAGTCACAGGAGAGCTGGCGCCTATGAAAGGAAGAGGCATGCTGACTGTGTCGGTGGGGGGAGTTGAAGTGCAGCACCCCGTGTGGATAGCGGATGTACAGGACCCGTGTATTCTGGGTTTGGACTTTTTGAAGGCGTCTGGCTGCCTCCTGGATCTTCAAGCAGGCACAGTGAGTTTCCAGGGGGGGCCTGTGATTACTATGACCCGTATCCACAACCCTGCTGAACCTGCAGGGAGACCCCCTACACCCACCGTGAGTACCCTAGAAACTGAAGAAAACCCTCCCTCCTTTCCCGTATCCCCGGTGACGCCCACTCAGGACAATTCCCCACCTGTCACCCCCGGACTGTGCCACCCGATCACAGCCCCCCCCCCCCCCCCCCCCCAGTTACCCCAGACTGAGGTGGAAGAGGCTCAGTCTGCAGTATTGGAGGTGTGGAGGAAGAACTGTGGCGGCCTGAATCCCGAGCAGCAAGAGCTATTGGGGCAGCTTCTGCTAGAGTTCCAGGGCAGTTTTGCCATGAAGGAGGAGGAGGTGGGCCGAACGCATCTGGTAGAACACGAGATTGATACAGGGGACTCGCGTCCCATCAGATGTCGCCCGCGCCGACTTCCCCTTGCTCGTCAGCAGGCTTGCGACGAGGCAGTGCAGAGCATGCTGCAGGCAGACATCATCGAGCCCTCCGACAGCCCGTGCGTGGGCAGCACCTGTAGTCATGGTCCCGAAGAAGACAGGTGGCTGGCGGCTGTGCTCAGACTACAGACCGGTGAACGGGGTCACCAAGAAGGATTCATACCCCCTTCCCCGCATCGATGAGTCCCTGGACCTGGTCGCAGGGACGTCGTGGTTCTCTTCCTTGGACCTCCGCAGCGGGTATTACCAAGTTCCTCTTGCCCCAGAGGCCAGACCAAAAAACGGCTTTCTGCACCGGCCGGGATTATGGCAGTTCAAGGTCCTCAGTTTTGGGCTGTGTAATGCCCCGGCCACCTTTGTGCGGTTGATGGACAGGGTGCTGTCTGGGATTCCCCGCCAGCAGTGTTTGGTTTACCTGGACGACATCCTGGTGCATGGCAGCTCGTTTGAGGCGGCCCTGGGATCTCTAAGAGTGGTGCTGGAAAGGATGAGAGCCGCTGGTTTGAAGCTACATCCAGATAAGTGTCATTTCATGAAGAGAGAGGTCACTTTCCTGGGCCACAAAGTGGGGGGTGAGAGCATCGGCACCCTGCAGGAGAAAGTGCAGGCGGTCGCAGGCTGGCCAAATCCTCAAGAGTTTCCTGGGCCTGGCCTCGTACTACAGAAAGTTTGTACGGGGTTTTGCTTGCACTGCCGCACCCCTGTTCCAGCTGCTGCAGAAGGACAGTGATTTCCTGTGGTCTGAGCAATGTCAAGCAGCGTTTGACAGCCTTCGCCGTGCCTTGAGCGAATCCCCAGTTCTCGCCCCAGCCAACCCCAGGCTGCCGTTCACCCTGGACACAGACGCTAGCGGCGTTGGTGTAGGCGGAGTGCTCTCCCAGACTACACCAGAGGGGGAGCAGGTGGTGGCATACTTCAGCCGGGCGTTCAACAAAGCAGAGCGACGATACTGCGTCACCCGCAGGGAACTTTTGGCAGACACTTTAAGTACTACCTGTGTGGGCAGGCGTTCACGGTGAGGACGGATCACTCTGCATTACAGTGGCTCATGACGTTCAAAGAGCCAGAAGGGCAAAAAATGCAGACGCTCTCTCCCGCCGACCATGTGCCGCCGGCGGATGCCACTACTGCGAGAAGAGAGAGACTTGTGAAAAGGAGCTGCTGGAGGAGGACATCGTCTGTGCGGCAGCGCGGCAAGTGGAAGAGGTTATCTGCCGGGAGCTCCGAACAGTGGACATGGCAGAGTGGAAGCAACAGCAAGAGCTGGACGCCGTTCTCCAGCCTGTCCTGCAGTGGGTTGAGTCGCAGCAGCGTCCACCGTGGGAGGAAGTGGCAGTGCTCTCCAAAGCAACCAAGGGGCTGTGGTCTCAGTTTGAGACTCTACGTCTGTATCAGGGCGTACTACAGTGGGCGTGGAAGGAGCCAGCAATGGGGGAGAAGAGGTGGCAAGTGGTGGTCCCGAGGGGTCTGCAAGAGGTCGTACTCAAGGCCATGCATGGTACGGCAGGCTCTGGGCACTTTGGCGTCACTAAGACTCTCCGGCGCCTTCGTCAGGGCTGCTACTGGGGTCAGTGCCGGAGGGATGTCGAAGATTTCTGTCGCCGCTGTGATCCGTGTATGGCTCGGAAGGGCCCCCCTAGTCGTTCCCATGCTCCGCTGCAACAGTTTCCCGTGGGGGCCCCGATGGAGAGAGTAGCGGTTGATGTGGTGGGGCCTCTACCTTTGTCAAACAGGGGTAACCACTACGTTCTCACGGCCATAGACTATTTCACAAAGTGGCCAGAGGCGTATGCTCTCCCTGATCAGGAAGCAGAGACAGTCGCAGATGCCTTGGTGGCCGGCATGTTAAGCCGTTTTGGAGTGCCGGAGACCCTGCACAGTGACCAGGGGGGAAATTTCGAGTCCCGGGTGTTCGCCTCCATGTGCTCACAACTGGGCATGCACAAAACACGCACCTCCCCCTTGCGACCTCAGAGCGACGGACTAGTCGAGAGATTCCATCGCACCATGGGACAGCAGCTGGCCATCCTCACGTCTCAGCATCAGCGCGACTGGGACGAGCATCTGTCCCTTGTGCTCATGGCATGTCGTTATGCTGTCCAGGAGTCCTTAGCCTGTTCTCCTGCCCTCCTCATGTTGGGGAGAGAGCTTTGAACCCCTGCTGTTTTGGCGTTTGGTCAGCCACCAGATTCCCTGGACACGCCTCCAGGGCCTGAGTACGCCAGGAGACTTCAGGAACGCCTTGATTCCGCTCACGCCTTTGCCCGCGATCAGCAGAATAGTGCTGGGGTGAGACAGAAGCGGAACTATGACACCAGGACAAGAGCGCAGCATTTCCGGGCCGGGGAGCTGGTTTGGGTCTACAGCCCACAACGGAAGAAAGGCCAGTGCCCAAAACTGGACAGTCAGTGGGTTGGTCCCTGCAGAGTACTGGAGAGGGTGGGGGAAGTGGTCTACAGGGTGCAGCTGCCACCAAAGGGGAGACAAGTTGTGCTCCACAGTGACAGGTTGGCTCCGTACAGAGGTGTCGCTTCTCCACAGGCCCAAGGAACATCGGGGCCCACAGCTGCCCCCTCGACACCCCCACTCAGGTCTCCCGGCGAGCAGAGTAAATTCTCCAGGGAGCACGTTTTTTTAATGAAATACCTGTATCCCTCTAATCACAACAAACTCTACACTGTGCAGGAAAAACAATTACATACATGAAAATAACCTTGATGCATGGGAATGAAACACACAAACTATCTTCCGTGGCTATACTGATATGTCACAGTAACGGTAAACTTTTAACGCGAAATTAAACGGTGTTTTGTTTTTGAACCATTTACCAACATCGCAAGACATTCTGACACCAGAGAAAAATTGTGCGGGTAGATTAGTAAACCTGGTGTTTACCCTTCAGGCTCATCAAGATCCAGGCTGTCGGATGTTCTTTTCCCCATGACCGCCTCGCTGCACAAATATCCCGCTTATTACACGGCCATACTAAACAAACAGAGCCCATTCCGTGTTCCTGTTATTGTTTACTTCCTCTCTGCCTTCTTCTGGTGATTTATCTGACGTTCAGCGTCTTTTAACCTCTTTTGCTTTCTCTTTCTTGATCCTCCTTAGCAACCTTCATTGTAGTCATCGACAGTGGTCTGTACTACTGTATTAACAACGTGTCACATGTTCAATGAATCAGAATCGAGTATTCAACTAAGCCGTGTAATAAAAGTTGTGAGTAGCCTTAATGGCCTACACAGTTGTTATGCTATACCACATTGTCCTTCACTGGATGTATAATGAGCTGCACTAAACTACATTTTAGCATTTAAAATACTTAGCCATTCTTTTAAGGTTATTTTGGTAAAGTAACTCAAAAGTAGTGTAAGTCATTACATTTCAGAGACAGTAATATTGTAATGTAAGTTAACGTAGCCTATTACTTAAAAAAGACAGTAATAAGTAATGTACTGTATTACATTTTGGAAGTAACTTGCCCAACACTGCAGATGATCCAGTCATCTCGATGCTGCTTTCGGGCTGTGAATAAACAACTTGTGTTTTACTTTTAGGCTGTCTGGAGGTATGGACAGCTATCAAAGCTACTATACATCACATTAAGACAGGGTTGCCAACTCTCACGCATCTGGCGTGTGACACATGCTTTCACTCTCAATCTCACGCTCTCACGCTGCCCAAACTATTCTCACGCCAAAAACAAGAATACCGCTGCGCTGGCAGCTCTGGGAGGGAAAAAACATGTTGACTGTTTGTGCTCATCCTAATTTTCGGCCTTGACGTAACAACATTCATAATTAAGTCAAGGAAACACCCTTTTCACCCCGGTTACACGTTTCATTTGCCCTGTACGATGGGCGCTGTAAGTGATGAAAGTGGGGGGTGTTGGCTTATCAGGCATCCGCAGCTCACAGCCAAAGTGGGTGTGGGATCGAGCGAGAGAGATAAATGCAATTTATGTAAACAAATATTTCCAAGGCACTCTTTTATAATTATTGGGGTAAACAGGTTTGAAATCATTTCACTGTATACTATAGGACAGAAAACCAAAAATATCGTTTAAAACTTGAGAGATACAAAAATATGCATAAATAAATGTTAACTAGGTAAAATAAGATATGAATGAACAACAAAAATAAAATAAGTTGCATTTATTTGCTATTGGCTATGGTAGGTTATTGGTTATGTTCACATACTTATTTGATTATTAAAATGTAAACCAATCTTTTTCATATGGGTGTTTTACGGCCCGTCCACACAGCAGCATGCGTTGAAAGCTTCACCGTTCACTTTGAATGGGGCGACGTCACTTTGCTGGCGTGGCTCGCTGCAAAAGTTGAGCAATGTTCAAGTTTTGAAGCCACGGCAGAAGCGTCAGCCAATCTAATCATATGCCAGTACAAGCTCTAGCCAATCAAACCGCTGCTTGTATGTCAGGGGCGGGAGATTCATATGATTGGTTGTTGGTCGAGTTTCAGACACGCCCGCCGGCAAGCTTCAACGCACGCCGCTGTGTGGACGGGCCGTTAGAGTTGTACCCCCTAGATCAGGTCTCTAGTAATGTGTGCTCTAAGTGCACCAGATTGAAGCATTTTACTTTAAATGTTCAAACATTTCTTCCCGGGGGGACATACCCCCGGACCCCCCTAGAGGATGTGATGTCCTCACCCCAATTCAAACATGTTCATATAATACTGAATACATTTGAAGCCTTTTTGATGTATATGACCTATGTCAATACGTTTCTGTTTTGGTAGTGCATTGGTCTTTTGTAGAGATTTTTCATTTATTTTTTATATATTCTATTGTGTATTCCTTGGATACTTTTATTTGTTCTACTGAACGATTTTCTGGCAGGGGGGGGCGCCAGCTAAAATCTCGCCTAGGGCAGCAAATTGGTTAGAACCGGCCCTGATGGTGTAGGAAACGGGCTCCGTGTTACAAGACGGGTCGGGGGTTTGGCGGTACCGCTGCAGACTCTCTGCATGAAGGAGCCACGGTGCTGCAGCTCCTGATCGGAGCAGAGACACACGTTCACTAAGCGGAAAAACGATATCCTGTCGCAGAGATCTGCTATTTTAAATTTTAAAGTCAACACATATCGACCCTAAATAAAGTCTATATTAAGAACGAGAGATGTTTTGACATTATGGCTTAAACAAATGACAAATGAGCGAGGGCGATGACGTCAGAGCATCGTCCTATGTGCCGGGGCTGAGCCCCGGACAGCCCTGGCCCAATTTAACCCCTGGTTAGAGGCCCTATTTTATCAGTATGTTTGGACTGCACAGCAGTTACAATGGTCAAACTACATTAGAACAGAATTGTCCCCATTTTGTCTTTAATAGTTACTAACATTAGATATTTTAATGAGATATGGACCGCAAAACAAAAAATGTCCCTGATTTTCATTTATGAAATTAAGTCACCGAATGCAAGTAGTCGCCTTAGCTTATTTTGTTATGAGATGTGAATTACTGTTCAATTTAGTTGATGTAATAATCATTTGGTTTCTTTTACATTAAAAAAAGGTCTTATGGTTTTTTTCGGGGGGAGGCCCTTTTTCCAGTTTAGAGCAATAGCCCCTCCAAATGTCTGTGCACGTCCCTGGATAGGTGTGTGGGCTGTCTTTCATTTTGACACACAGAACAATGGGGGCTATCCACCCTTATCCACAATGTAAAGTAATTCACACAGCCTCTTCCCTCTTCTCTCTGTGAGGAGCAGCAGGTTCAGCTTTCAGAACAAAGTAACAAAAAACTAAAATGGCATTAATTTTTTCAGTATGTCAACTCTTTCACCTGTGGGGAAATTGCAGGATTGGCTCCAGGTCGCCCTTTTTATTGACTACAAGACAAATGTGCCTTTTTATTTCATACAGTTCAATTTAGATTGAGACAGGGAAATAATCTAAACCTCACGTGTGGCGTTTCACTGTCAAGGGGAGCGTGTATGTAATTACATTGCAAATACTGACATGAGCCCCACCACTGTATGGGACCCGTATTGCGCATGCGCAGATCTAAGATCCAGTAGAAATGATAAAAAAGTAAAAGTCTGCTGCTTATTGTTCTACTAGGCCAAAATAGAGTCGAAGAGTATATGAGAGTGTGTTAATTAATATATAAATATTTTGGCAGTTTGGAGTAAGTCTGTAGATTTGTGTGTGTGTGTGTGTTTCATGTATAGGCCTCTCACGATAATTAATTTTGTTGGATACATTTTCCCGGAAATTATTGCGATAAACAATAATATTGTCGGCACCGTTGTATGACCATTTTAGACCACTGACATAATGATAATATATAATAATAATTCAAGTACATCCTTTCAAACTGCTAGTCACATCCTCATGTAAATGGCAATTTATCCGGTTCATTTTTATTTATCGTATAAGTCAATGAATTGCTTATCGCGACAGGCACACAATAAAACAGTGGAAACAAACATGTGTTTGACTTTCAATAGTGAATGAAACTTTGTGCCCTTTATAGTCTGTGTCCAATATTGTGTATTTGTATATATATATATATATATATATATATATATATATATATATATATATATATATGTATATGCTAAGGTCCCGCTGCTGATACGATAGCAGTCATTTCGTGCGCATATGTAATTAAACCCATGATATCAAAATCTCACTCCAGCCAGGTTCCCAAAGTTGGCAACCCTGCATTAAGAACGATGTACAAATGTTTTATATGCATTCAACTTGTGCCCCGCTGGACTTACGTTTCTGTGGTTGACCGTTACTGTGACATATCAGTATAGCCACGGAAGATAGTTTGTGTGATTCATTCCCAAACATCAAGGTTATTTTCATAGCCTATGTAATTGTTTTTCCTGCACAGTGTAGAGTCTTGTTGTGATGAGAGGGATACAGGTATTTCATTAAAAAAACGTGCTCCCTGGAGAATAGCTACAGCATTTATATCACAATTTAATCAGAGCTGATCACAACTTGTCATGAGTGATCTAGTCATCTCGATGAGCATTCGGGCTGTGAATAAACGGCTTGTGTTTTACTTTTAGGCTGTCTGAAGGTATGGACAGCTATCAAAGCTACTATACATCACATTAAGAACGATGTACAAATGAAAGTCGGACACAAATATATAATTTAAATGGTTTATTCAAGTTTGCAATATTTTTAACAGGCATCCACACAGTCACCTACTTTGTAATGTTCGATACCTCCCTGTAAGCGTCACGATATCCACCTCTCACCCACAACCTCACATACGAGTACTGAATGTGCATCAAAGTGATCTTAGGAAGGCAGATATAGCAAAAGATGAACGTAAACGACAAACGAGGCGATCGACATGGTAAGTCAACAATGGGTCCTCAATGTACACGCCCCGGATTCCTATGACGAAAATAATAGAATGTCGCCAGTTGTCATGACTCAAGTTATACTGCAACACCGGCAAAAGACAACAGCAGTTCAACAGCTTATGCCCGCTGTTTTTAAGAAGCCAAGAGACATGAGAGCCGAGAGACCAAAATAAATAACGGAAGTTTTTTTCATATATTTTTCAACGACTTTGCGCTCTTGAAACACTTTCTTATTATTTATGATGTAATATTTTCAAGACATTCTTTTTAGTTTTACAGCTTGATGAAACCTTTTTGTTTGACATCAGCCATTATAGATAATGTGGCCATTTGAGTGTGTATGGTTTGTTTTTAACTGTTTAATACAGTTCATTATTCAAAATGTCAGAGTTCCTTATTTTTAAACTGAAACTTGCACTACTGTTCAAACATAAATAACAACAAACCTGTAATTATGCACTTGGGACTTTTTTTTGCTTTTTCTTGTTGTACCGAACCCGTACCGAACCGTGACCCCCAAACCGAGGTACGAACCGAACCGTGAGTTCTGTGAACCGTTACACCCCTATTGACAAGTCTGCAGACACGACGGCAGTCGAGAAACCTTTTAAAATGCTTGTTTTCTGAATGGAGATTGGGTCGACCAGGCTAAGCTAACATTGAAAAAATTGAACTCTCGCGTTTGACGCGACACAGTTCAATCGCCTCAATCGCGTGATTCGCGCCGCGTCCACCGCTTCATGCTCGCCGTCAGAGCGAATTCGCATCTGTCCGCGTCTCTGCATTGACTTTACATGTAATCGCGCCGCCCCCAAACATCGCATCGCGTCCGGTCTGAACGCAGCATTAGACTAGAGTGATGCGATAGGAGCGTTTAGAGCAAAGCGAATATTCGCATCGCGTCCGGTGTGAACGCAGCATAATGGTGCGTTCACACCGGACGCGATGCGAATATTCGCTTCGCTCTAATCGCTCGAGTTTCACCACGGCTGCCAGCTGTGTTTACTTGCATCATTCAAACAAAACGCGCTGGCTCGGGAGCTAACTACAACAAAATGAACATATTTTACCGTGATTAAATTGTAATACACATTTCAAAATAATGCCGAAGTAACAACATACTGATGCCGGTTAGTAAAAACCATGAATTAATGCTTTGACAAGTCTGCAGATAAGACGGCAGGCGAACAACCTTTTAAAATGCTTGTTTTCTGAATGGAGATTGGGTCGACCAGGCTAAGCTAACGTTGTATATGCTCATTCCACACTCATAACAACGGCCTACAGACATAAATAAACCAGCGATTGTATTCGCCATGACACAGACAGTCTGTGGTTTGTACTTGTTTAACTTTTGTCCAGTTTCTGAACAGATACGAGGAGCTGTGAGCTCTGAGGGCTAACAGCTAATGACTGATGTTTTCTGGTTGAACGTCAGTGACGGCAGGCTGAGATCCTCACCGCTGATTGGCTTCCGCGAGAACGCGTCACGTGAATTTGCTGCTCGAGTTGAAAAAATTGAACTCTCGCGTTTAACGCGGCACCGTTCAATCGCCTCAATCGCGTGATTCGCGCCGCGTCCACCGCTTCATGCTCGCCGTCGGAGCGAATTTGCGTCTGTCTGCGTCTCTGCATTGACTTTACATGTAATCGCGCCGCCCCCAAACATCGCATCGCGTCCGGTGTGAACGCAGCATTACACATGATAGAAAACATGGTTTAGTTTGTTTTATTTTGAAATTTACATTATTCAAAACAATCCTCCATTCCACTCAATACAGTGTTTTAAAAATGAATGAATTCACACTGAAAGATGAAAAACATTTCTGAAAGAAAATACAAATTTTAAAATGGCAGAGAAATGGAATCTCCCTTTGCCAAATACAATGAATACAATATAACAAGGTATATGAGTGCACTGCTCTTCTAACAGGGAAATAAAACACATAACATAAAGAGTGTAAACACCAACATATGGAAATAGAGTGTTACAGTTGAAACAAACAAATACAGAAAAGCACAGAACAAATGATTGATATAACTGCTTAATCTGCTCTGAGTAGGAAACTCGTGAATAAAATGACAACAATGAACTCATGAGTCACTTCTTTTTCACATTTCAATCGAACAACTTGATCTTCAGACTTTCTATTCTACCATTCAGCTTGTGCCAGATTCATCACTACCTTCTGCATGAACTCGAAGGTGTGTTTGAGAGCTCAAATCCAGGGCATAAATAAATCCCAATAGCATGACAAACCCCACAATCACGCTGACTCCATGACTATATTGCCTTCGACGACAATTCCCATGTCCTCTGGCTGCCCATCCACATCTCTTTGAAGTGTGTATATGCCCATGACTGTGTTTGCCATGTCCATCTTGGCATCTTCAGAGGCCTGAACAAAGACACAAACATACAACACATGTGTTAACTAAAACCTGAATTCACCATAAAACATTTTCATTGCAACTGCATTTTATAGAAGCAGATTTACTTATGTGGCTCTCCAATTGATCAATACAGTTTAGACTAACCCTCTGGTATCATTCAAATGTACTACATATTTATTTATTCATTTATAGATGTATTTATATATAAATGTAAATATTTATTTCAGCATTCATTTATTATTTGTATTTATTTCCAGATGTATTTAGTCATGTTTTAATTCACATTTGCTTTTATTTATGTCTGTATTTATCAATTGCATTCCTATGTTAATTTATAGATGTATTTATATCTGTATAAATGTATTAATTCATTTTTTTCTATATTTATTTTAACACTTGCTCGATGAAATTACTTCTGTATCTATTTTTGTATCTATTTATATCTGTATTTATTCATTCTTACATATATTCATTCCTATATTAATGTCAGCAGCATCAGAGCCGGGGACACCAGCAGAATCAATAAACTGATCAGGAAAGCTGGGTCTGTCATCGGCATCAAGCTGGACCCTTTTGAAGCTGTGGTGGAGAAGAGGACACTGAACAGGCTGTTGTCCATCATGGATACCCCCCGCCCCCCTCTCCACCTGCAGCTGGACAGACAGATAACCCCACCCATCCTCTCCACCTGCAGCTGGACAGACAGTGGAGCTCCTTCTCCAACAGACTGCTGCAGCTCCGCTGTCACAAGGACCGATACAAGGCAAGGCAAGGCAAGGCAAGGCAAGTTTATTTATATAGCACCTTTCAACACAAGGCAATTCAAAGTGCAGGAAAACATTCCTGCCGACTGCAATAACACTGTACAACAAATCACTTCTGGCTGGAAGAGAACTCTTTGCTCCATATAGTTTCTCTTGGGATGTGATCAATAAAGTACTATCTTATCTTAAATTAAAAATAAAAGTCCTGCAAGTAAGGTACAAGTAGGCCTACCTAAGAATTGTACTTAAGAATAGTCATTGAGTACATTTACTTAGTTACTTTACACCACTACTGTTGTTAATATTGAGTGTAAAAAGATGATGTGGCATTAAACCTGACTTTAAATTAGATCCTGTTTGCGGTATTCAGATTATCTCGGTTTCTACCTGCTGGAGGACTTCGGTACCACATCACCACACGGCGCCATATTAGATACACATTATATTGCAGCGGACGAAGCCAAGGAAAGGGAACTGGACTCCAGATGACAAGGCTTCTCAGGCCGCAGTAGTCAATTCTCAAAACGCTCGAGGTGAATGTTTTATGGTTGACAACGAGTAATTGAGTCAAACATCTCGGGCAGTGCAGTCCAAGGCGTGCTGTTTTCGTCGTTGTTTTGTAGAGTTGCCGGCAGACATGACTTCCTTGGTTCAGCGGAGCTCGGGCCTGGTGCAGAGGCGGACCGAAGCCTCGCGCAACGCCGCCGACAAAGACCATCCGGACGGCGAGGAGGACGAGGAGCCCCGCCGGGGAGACGAGCCGGACGATGATGATACCGGAGACTCCAAAGAAACACGTCTCACCTTGATGGAAGAAGTGCTGTTGTTAGGACTGAAGGACCGAGAGGTAATAGCAGATACATCCTGGTCTCTAACGCAGTAACATGAAGGTAAATCTTAACATTAGACGATGGTATGTTGCCCAAGCTAACGTTAGCGCCCTTGTTTGCTATAACGCTAGCTATAGCTAACAATAATAATGGGCCTCAGAGCTGCAGGCCGAGCTGTTTATGCCTTGAGTCTAAACACGGTTTTGACTAATAACATAACTCAGTAGTGGTGGTCAGTGAATTGGATATTATCTTGTGACAGATAGTGTTTTTTGGGACTTTTGTGCCTATCAGTACGCTGATGCTAGCTAGCTAGTTAGCTTAACTGAATACAGAGAAAACGATTACAAACAGCGGCCAGAGTAACTCAAACAAATGGCCATGTGTTAATGATCTGTTGGTTTGTACAGTCTGGTAAACATGTTAGATAACAGGAATGCTGAATGTCAATCTTCTGCTATAGGGTCAGTCTTTAATGTGACCTTATCACTGATTAAAAAGTGTACTCGTGAGAGAATTCTAAAGTATTGTCAACCCACTTGTACTATTTCCTGTCTTGTTTTTAATTTGTATTCTGACACATCGTATCCCAGTGGAGTTGATTCGGATTTGTTCACACTGATTTACAGAAAAAAAAAGCCAATATTTGGAAATCAATCTAAAAAGTCTGAACTATCTCTAGGGCACCCATTTCAAATATACGTTTTGTTAGAATTTCTACGGAGGATTACTGTCTTAACATGGCTACGGCATTTTCTTTTCGAATCTCAAAAGAAACTACATAATACAAATAATAAAAATCCATATCTAATCTGTTACAAGTTAAATGAAACTTATGAGTCAAGAAAGTGTTATTCGATCAATATCAAAAGCTGATTTGTTTAACTTTCAATTTAACTTTTGACTGACTGACACATTCCAATCTTGCAACCAACTCTGTTGCAGTGATTGATGGAGAAAAACCTGATACTGCACACAAAGCAATGCACATACCTAAGGATACTTAACCAGCAGTTTTGCATTTTATAGGAAGGCTTCTTCATCCTTTAACTACAAATTGAGTGTGGATAAGGCAGTTTGATACCTACGTTGAATTCCCCAACAGTTTGATTTAGTGCTTACTGCTTGCAACCGGATGTTTGTAAAGTAGAGTATTTAGGGATAGGCGTTGCTAATTTGCTCAGGCTGTAGATGCTGTGGTATGGCATTAGTTTATCATTCATACTTCCCCCGGCCCCTATACAAATAAGCATTGCCTAAATAGACCGAGTGCAATACGGTTGAAAAATCGGGGTTATTTTTCAACCGAAAACGTATTAGATTGGTATCAAGTGACTTTCGTGTCTGTGTTTAAAATCTGCATCAGCTCTTTTGGTTTTATTTGCTTGTGTTCCTGTAAAGCTTTCTCTAACTTTTTTAAAATTCATGTCTATGACTTGACTGACAGGAACTGTAGGTGTTGTTTTCAAAATGTCTGTTTACTCACTGGGCTTATCCACTTGAGCAACAGCAATTCTCCTGGCAGCCAGTCCGGGTCCAGTGAGCTCTTCTGTTAGTTTAGCAGTTGCACGGTAACCTTTTGACACACCAGGATTCTTACATGTGTTTCCATGTCGCAGGGCTACACCTCGTTCTGGAATGACTGCATCTCATCAGGGCTGCGGGGGTGCATGCTGATCGAGCTGGCTCTGCGAGGACGTCTGCAGCTGGAGGCGTGTGGCATGAGGAGGAAAGGTCTGCTGGCCAGGAAGGTAGGACGCCTGTGTCTGCTTGTGCAGCTTTTTTTCCGTTTGTCTTAATCTGTGCTTCTACCACCATCTTGTATTGCAACCTGCACAGTTATTCACAACCAGCTTCAACAAACTCGTAACAACTAACTCTACCAGTGTTCCAAAGACTTAGTGAGTGTCTGGACATTTTCCAAGGGAAGTTAAGTTAAGTGCACCTTTTTTTTGTTTTAAAGGAAACTTATTTGGGCCAAGGGGGGCACATATAGAAACAATACTAGGTCTTATGTGCACTGTCTGAGCTTACTGACTGCAGGCATCATAATACCGAAGAGTATATAGTTGAGATGAATTATATTTTAATTACCAGCAGATGGTTACCTAAAGAAAAGTACACAGTTTATTATTTATTAACATCTTCTGCTACCTGTGGGTGTAGAATCATTGAGCAGGCATTATCCTATTCCAGTATTCTTCTTGTAAACATTTATTTAGACCCTAGCTTTGCACTAAGTGTTTATTGTTGGCTTGACATTTCAAAGTTTACCCATTAATCAACTTGCAAGCTATTCAACTGTTAAAGTCTATGTATTTGAAACATTTATAGATATGTTTTCAAACTAATGGATGCTTTCTGTCTATGATATGGTAAGTGTATTCCGGAAGGAAAGTTTCCACTCAACTCTATTCTCTACATGCCTAAAATCCTTACTGTTCCATATTCCTTCATCGTTATTTATAAAGCGCAGAGTGAAACCAAAGAAGGAGTTTTCCAGTTATTGTCATAATGTACTCGGATGAATTGATTCATTTACAACACGTTGTTTGTTTTAATCAGCTTCTGCAATCTGAGGAATGTCTGCTTTTCTCTGTTTTACGTCAATGTGAAATTAAACATTTCTAAGATTATAAACGGCAAGGCACCCCCACCACTCTGCAGTTTTATACAGCAGAAACATTCAAGCAGCAGAACCACAAGGTGTTCCCTAAGAGGGGACTGTGTAGTCCCTCTTAGGTCCAGGTCCTTTAGTAAACACTGTTTCTCTGTGAGGGCATCAACACTCTGGAACACAATACCAATACAGATAAGGAATAACACCTCCTATCATACATTTAACCACTATCATAAGAACTGGCTTTTCAGCAATGTGAACACTTAACTGTATCATAGTATGATAGTATTTCATCTGTTTGCATCTTTGTCTGTTCCTATTTATTGTTGTACTGCTGTTGTCTGTATTCTATTTAATTATGTTTTTATCTCTCTAGTCTGGTTGTGGTTATTTAACATCTTGCCAAGGACAACAGCTGAAAATGTGCCTGTTGGCTAATACTGGCTCATTTACAGCAATGTGGATTAATGTGCACTGTCCTTTTAAATAAATAAACAAACAAACTATATTTGAAATTTGGGCTGTTGGTTGAACCAAACATTTAATTTAAAGATGTCAGCTTGGGCCTCTAGCATTTGACATCGTCTTCACATATTTTATTGACCAAACAACACACACTTTACAACTGACCTGCCATCAGTTTCCGTGTGTGCTGTGACGCAAATGTCACTCAGCGATGTTGGTAGAGAATTAACGAAAAAACTGAAGCTTGTGTCAATGTCAGCGTCTGTCCTCTGATAACACTTTGTGACCGTCATCATTCTGACCGTGCAGGTGATCTGTAAGTCAGACGCTCCGACGGGCGACGTGCTCCTGGACGAAGCACTCAAACACATCAAAGACACTCAGCCCCCCGAGACCGTGCAGAGCTGGATCGAGCTGCTGAGTGGTGAGTTCAGGGCCTGCATTGGCCCTGCATCGGCGGTGATGCTCAACTTGAGGCAGCAACAATAATAATTTTAAGTGATGGTAGTTTACTGTTTAACTTTAAGAATTGATGATACTGAGGGAAGAAATAATCTGTTTATGCTTTTGTACAAAAACCAGGGCTGGGCAAGTCAACGCGTTATTATCGCCGGCAAAATTTTTATTATTATTATTTAGAAAGTCCGTTGCTCACTGGCTCTGAATACACATACAGACCAAACATGGGTCATAGGTGGGATGTTGATCAATATTGGCTTAGGATGGGAATCATCACACGTCTCAACCAATGAGAGCATAGGGGGTGGGCCTGAGACTGCTGCAGTGCTCACATGAACGGAAACAGAAACAAGTGGCGGGGACAGAAACATGGAGGAAGGTACCGAACACTGACAAGGACATTTTACATCTCTTCAGACGGAGGAGTTGATAGAACCAGAGTTATTTGTAACCAGCTAGATAACACATGAATGCTGTGGCAGTGGCAAATATCTTTGGTTTTATATTTGATTTGATTACATTAATTAATGTTGAAGTTGAGATTTACAAGAAATATTTGTAACTGCTGTAAAGGGAATACTGCTGTTAAAAAGCACCTTATTGTTTAACCTGTTAAACCCCATGCCCCCGCCCGTGCAACAATATTCACGAAACTGTGTCTCGGGGCTTCTTAACATTTAACAACCTATTAATGTGTCATAACCACTTAACGGGAAGAAACTCAGCTAACTGACGATATGAACCATTTTTACGGAAACGAAACACAAGTCTAACGCTGAGCATCTGAATTGACACTAAGCGAAAGAGTGCTAACGCACTTAGCACATAACTCACGGTAGCAATATGGTATACTTAATGCAATCTGATAGATATCATGTGAAAGCTGAGATTCCACAGATTCCAATGGTATAAGTATCATTACTGCGACCAAAACTCACGGCAGCGAAAGCCAGGAAAGACAACACACAACTTCACTTTACGTGGCCAAAACGACAAATACGTCTTCCTTTGCTGTTTTCTGATCAAAAGTTGTGTTCAAGGGGATTACAACGCATATACACTCTGCTGAAGGTTAATCCAATGTCTCTGTCACTTTGAAATGATTACTGATAATCCATCATAACATTTATTACAATAAACAGATTTTTCATATAGAGTGTAACGAAGTTTCGGTTTGGGCAAACTGCGTGCGTATCACTCTCACTACTCAATGGTAATCTGTAGGTTGATTTAGGAACCCCCCCTCGATTCTATTGGCTCCAACGGTTCAAAAGAGGTGTCAATCACCAAAATCGACCAATGGGTTCCAGAGATATGGCAAATGTACCCAGAGGTGGTTTATTTTTCTAAATCTCTCTAGAAAGGACACATGTCACTTGTTTTGCATCAATCTTGATACAGGGTACTTATTATATGTTATAGTTTGGATTCCTAAAGCTTTTAGTCTACCATCCCATCATTCAAGGGTGGTTTTCACTATAAGGAATGTATTTTTTTTTTGGACGGAAACTATAATTTACATTTTTTACTATGTTCAATCTGAATTTACCTTAAAATAAAAACATCTATATTGATTCTGACTTTTCTACATCCAACTCACAGGTGTAACCTTGCTTTGAGAAAAAAGATGATTAATTTACCCCTTGTAGAAGTGTAGTTATAGTCCTTTGTTCTGGGCATGTCATTTTCGAGCCTGAGGCCTGAAAAAAAGGCTCAGGGTTTAACAGGTTAAAGTGTTTGCAAACCAAATGTTATTGCACTTTTGTTCATATAGCAGTATTTATTTTAATAAAGTTCACAGTACACTACATTTTGAATTAATAATTGAATTGTGTGCATAATAATGCGATTAATCGCAATACAAATTGTAACCGTTGCCCAGCACTAACAAAAACACATTGGAATCTTTTGTATTTACCAGATTTGTATTGCGTTTCTTTTTAAATCGTAATTTAATAATAATGAATAATTGCTCAAATATCATAAGATTTCAGTCTAAGCCTACTACAGTATCCGAGATACTGACTCGTTTTTATTGTCTTTTTCAAAGCGGCTAGTTATAGATGAGCATATCAACATTTTGTCAGAATACCTTTATCCATCCCAAAGAGGGGAGATTTACATTGTTACATCGAGTAAAGAGCCGAAGATAGGTTAATATTTATTAAGAAGCATGCATAAAATATTAAAGATAAAAGTAGAAATTAAACTTTCCCAATTTACAAAATACACATCTGTTACAAGTGACAGTATTTATAAGTGTAGCATGTATACAGTTTTAAGATGGCAGACAGGTGATGGTATTAAAGGTCAAAGTATATATTGCACAGCTTTTTTACAGATTTATCATAGAAGTTGAATTGTCCAACAACAAGAAGCAGCCAGTAGTAGTAATAATAATAATAATTATTATTATAATTATATATATTGCACTTAAGTAGTATTTCACAACAGGGGTGTTCTAGTGGATTAACGGTCTTTCTTTTTATCATCTCTCTTCAGGAGAGACGTGGAACCCCCTGAAGCTTCACTATCAGCTGCGGAACGTCCGTGAGAGGCTGGCCAAGAACTTGGTGGAGAAAGGCGTCCTCACGACTGAGAAGCAGAACTTCCTGCTGTTCGACATGACCACACACCCTCTGACCAACAACAACATCAAGCAGCGCCTCATCAAGAAGGTCCAGGAGTCCGTTCTGGACAAGTGGGTGAACGACCCGAATCGAATGGACAAGCGGCTGCTGGCGCTCATCTTCTTAGCCCACTCCTCTGATGTGTTGGAGAATGCCTTCGCCCCGCTGCTAGACGACCAGTACGACCTGGCCATGAAGAGAGTGCGCACGCTGCTGGAGCTGGAGCCCGAGGGGGAGAGCCTGAAGGCCAACGCCAACGAGCTGCTTTGGTCCGTGGTGGCCGCCTTCACCAAATGAGGCCCCACAGAGAGGACAGCGAGCAGTTGTGGCATTCAAGTGGCATTGTACTTTGGGGAAGGAATCAGAGCCCCCAACATGGTGACTTGACTGAATTACAGTTTCCCCCCCCACCTGGGCTTTTGGAATGGGCTGCCCTCTTTCCTCATCCCTCTTCCTCTGCTCTTTATTTTCCTTCCAGATGACTGTCCATGTTGATCCTCCATGGCCACGTCCCCCCCCCTGTGACGTTCGTGTTCACTTTTGCTAAAAATAATAACTAATGGAACTCTGGATGAAGTGGTGGGTCATAATATGGGTGGAGGCTGAAATCAAGATTCATATCCTTTTTAATTTTCTATCGGGTGTATTTTTGGAACTGTTTATGTAAGGCACAGGTGACTCCAGGTAGTGCCCTGACCCCCCGGAGAATAAAATAACTAACGGAGATGTGCAGGGCGGTGATGCTTCACAGGAAGGAAAGGTTAGCCTGTCTTTAAATGTATGGATACGATGTGTTCGGCGTCACAGCATTCATCAACTTTAAAATTAAGGACTGGGTAGAAACTAATGTGAGATATGCCCTTAAATCCATCCTGGATGTTAACCTGTTGAGCCTGTGCAGGGCGCTGGAGACTGACACTGGCAGGGGGGGGGGGGGGCTACACCCTGCACCCTGCACATGTCACCAATATATCATAGGGCTGACACAGAGACAGACAGCCAATCACACCTGCAGGCAGTTTCAAGTTCATCCGACCTGCATGTCTTTGGACTCTGGGGGGGGGGGGGGACGTGTTGCAGGCACTTGGTAAAGATGGCAACAGCACTAACCCCCCAGCCTGAGAGCGCCCTACATTCCATTGCTGCTGGCCACGAGTGTGTGGAAGATGGTCTGCCTACACATGCATAGATACACACAGGCCCTGGAATATGGAGTGTTGACTTGTGTGACTTATCACTTACACTTCAGCCCCATTGAATTCTGGGAAACCAGTTTAAAATGAAAAGCCAAAATATAGAGAAATTAATTTAACGGACCCATTTAGGGTAACACAGTGCCGAGATAATAGAAATTCTAAAATGTTGCTCACATGTCTAATTGACAGGGCTGATAGAAGTGCTACGTATGGTAATGAAAGGCAAATTGAAAATTATGTTAATCTTTCTGTCATAAAAAGATCATACTGTTTTAAATATCCTCTGGCCAGTAGTATTTTTTTATTCACAATTTAACGGGAATTTTGGCGGAGGATTTGGGCTCGTATCGAATCTTATCCAGATGCACTGGCAAAATGTGTGCACGTCTAACATTAAGTACATTCAGGATTCCAGGATGTAGTATCATTCGAAAGCATTCACATCTTAGTCTGGGTTTATCTTGATACAATGTGTAGTGTATTGGATTTGGTGGTATCATCCAACATCATTGTTATGTCGGTTAAATGATTCAAACCCTCTTTGCATAAGCACCTGTTAAGTGTCAAATTCAAAGATGTTAGTGGCAGAATCACATTCTGGAATCGGACCCAATCAACTAAAAGTTATCACTTATTAGACTTCATTTAAGAAACACCTTCAAGTCAAATGTTTTGAGGTCACCTAAAACATTTGGTCAATCTGTCAATAAATGTGGGTTTCAGCTCTTCTCCAGCACAAGGAGAGGTTCTGGAAGTGTTTCAAACAGACTGGATCACACAAACATGTTCCCATTGCTCCTTCAAACATCATGTGCATGATTTGTTCTAATTCTCTGCATTTAAACATGGACAAGTCTTGAAGTGCTGTCCCTTTTTGACGTAAGAGTCCTGTCTACTACAACAAACCTCGAGCACACGTTATAGTACATAATGATCAGGTGGCTCCAGAGCTCTGCGTGGTGACAAAGTGTTTTCTTAAATGTCAGCGATGCTTTAATGACAGTCTTTGCAGTGACTTGTGAATGCTCTCAAATTCAATCCATTGTATGAACTAAACTTGGATGATCTAACATGCCCACCAAAGTGTAATCAGAGGAATCACATGATGGGCTCACATTCCAGATGGTGGTGTATATACTTGTGTTTGTCTGTGATGGCTCAGCTGCACTGTCTTTCAAACTGTTGTTACATATGGCGCGTTTCCACTGCAGGCCTCGCTCGGCCTTACTCGGTTTGGTTAGGCCTTATTAGGCCCGGCTCACTTTAATGCTGCGCTTCCATTACAGTTTAGTAGCTGGGGCAGTAACTATAGTAACGCAGTGTAGGCGGAGCCGTGACGTCATCTTCAATGAGAACCACAGAAAACCAAAACACAGCCGTTAGCACTCAGCACTCAGAGCTCACAGCTCTTCATATCTGTTCAGAAACTAGACAAAAGTTAAACAAGTACAAACCACAGACTGCATGTGTCATGGAGAATACAGTCGCTGGTTTATTTATGTCTGTATAGGCCGTTGTTGTGAGTTTGGACGGTCGGAGCATATATAGCGTTAGCTTAGCCAAGCTCCATTTAGAAAGCACACATTTTAAAAGGTTTTTCGCCTGCCGTCTGTCTGCAGACTTGTCAAAGCATTAATTCATGGTTTTTACTAACCAGTATCAGTATGTTGTTACTTCAGCATCATTTTGAAACGTGTATTAGAATTAAATCACGGTCAAATATGTTCATCTTGTTGTAGTTGTAGCCCCCTTGCCAGCGATTCTCTCTCTAGTTTAGTATACTCAGCCCGACTCAGCCTGGTTGTTCCTGGCCCTAGAACCACGATTTTATGGGGCCAGAAAAACTGTGAATTAGGACCCGCTAGCCGGTACTAGGCCAAGTGGAAACACAACCAAAAACGGGCCCCGCACGACTCGGCACGCTTAAAGCGAGCTCCGCGCTGCAGTGGAAACGCGCCAATAGTGCTCTAAAACAGTGGTTCTCAACTGGTCAGGCCTCGGGACCCACCTTTTACTTGGTCAGTAAATCGCGACCCAACATTTTGAAGCACTTGAATCTATTCAACAAAACATTGTGCTGTAATATATACACTTTTCAGCATACAATATTAATTAAAGTGAAGTACAGTGCATATATCCCTTATATCCCTTCACAGAACTAAAGTATGCTTTTAGAAAAGTGTAATGAGTTGATGAAATCAAAGCTGAACTGTATAAAAAGGCACACATGCTGGAAACCCAACCCCAGAAGGGGGGTCTGGGGGGATTCTCCCCAGGAGATTTTTAGAAATACTAACAAACTACGCATTCTGGTACAATCTGAGAAGAAAATAAATAAATCTATCACTACCCGACATATTAATAATATTTTATGCCATTGTTTTTCACTTTGTTCTGAAGCTGAACTTGCTGCTCCTCACAGAGAGAAGAGCAAAGAGGAGATAGTCTGTGTGACTTACTTTAAATTGTGGGTTAGGGTAGATAGCCCCCATTGTTCTGTGACCTGTCAATCATCAAACCGAGGGTCATATTTCATTACGTGTTCATTTGTATCTGAAGTTGTACCCATGGATGTATAAAGAATAGTTCTACCGCAAAGTTATTCTCCGTGGGGACTTCCGGCAACAATCTTGATTCTGATTGGCCAGAAGACTCGAAAAAACATCAGCAAAGATGTTTTATTGAGAAGATGATCACTACGTGACAGACGTTTTCAAAGCTCTTTATGGTCTCCGGTACTTCCAGTCCAATGCCTACTGCATGCACAGCGTTAGAAAATCGGGCCTTCAAAATAAAAGTTTGACTTTTTTCCAAAAAAAACAAAATTCCAATTTATTTTCTTCACTTTTTCCGCGACCCACTCGAAACGAGTCGAAACTGGTGGGTCGCGACCCAAAAGTGGGTCGCGACCCAAAAGTGGGTCGTGACCCACCAGTTGAGAACCACTGCTCTAAAACATTCATCAAAGCCTTTCACCATTAACCATACCTTGCTCTTAGTTTATCTTTGCCTCAATGTTTTTATTTGTTTCATTATTCAGTTTGAACAAGTGTTGCTACTCAGACATTGCTTTATTACAGATGGTATAGTATGTAGCAAAGAGCTGTGAGTGGTGGTGGGAGAAGAGAAGTGGTGACCAAGAGATTTATGCACCAGAAATCACCTCAAAATGCGATATATATGTTATCTAAATAAAGGGACCTCTAGTCTGTGTACTACTTTCTTTGACACTAAAAAATAAACCAAGAGCTTGGAAGTGCCTAAACATACGACTGATTTTAAGTTTTATTTGAAGCTTTCTAACACAACTACTTAGTCACATCTGAGGACAGAGAACAATGTGTGCAGGATGAAGTGTTTAACAAGAGTTTCACTGGAAACCTTACATCACATGTCACTGAGCTGACACTATCCAAAGCTTAATTCACCTCTCAGATGCCTATGTAATCATTTTCAGGGTAAGTATACACATTCCTCTATTTGTCTCGCAGTGGGGAACTGAACATCAATACAACAGCAGACGTATATTGCAGATAAAGTGAAGAGAATAAACATACATATTGAACAATAATTAAGTAGTATAAAGTAAAAAAAACTAATTGCAGATAAGTACACAATGGTAAAAAAAAAGGAGACTATATAAAATGTAAGAGGTAGCTGGTACTGCTTGCCTAAATACATTGATATGAAAAATAAAGCTTGAATTCGATGAGGTTATTTTGCACATGAATATTGGACAACGTTTTATATTTTCAGACTGTTATTGCACATCAGGGGTAGTATTCCAGTCTGCGAGTGTGGGGTCTACCAGGGGCCATGTTGGTTATACAGTCTCAGGGTGTCCGCGGGGTCTTAAAAAGTATTAAAAGTTGATAAATCAATTTAGTGAAAATGAAGGCTATTAAAAAGTATTACACGGTATTTTCCAAGGTATTACATGTTGTAGCTTGTTTTCAATAAGTATATAAATGGTCCAAAGAGGTTGTATTCTACAGTGTGCCAGAATGTAATCATTGCTTAGGTGTGATTCTGTGTAGTTTATTGACGTCATCTGAACAGGACATCGCACGCTCACTGCTTGATAGCGCGCGAAAGTCCGTTTACGTCGGTTGTTAAACAACATCGTTATGAGGAAATGCAAGTCTTCGTCCAAATGGTTGGAAGATAAGGAGGAAGGACAATCAATACTGTATATAGTCAATGTATAGTGTGTCGCCAATGTAACCGGTTAAAACTCCAAGTGGCGATGAGGTCTTAAAATGTATGGAAAGGGTCTTAGAAAACATTACATTTGACCAAAAATCAGCTCCTAAGTTCTAACCCTATCTCCTATTCCTTGACCTCTGAGTGAAACGTCACGGGGTTAAGGGATAGTGGATAGGAGAAGAGACTGCGGTACTTTAGAGAATCCGAATGCACTTTCACTATCCGACGTGTTTATGATGCGCCAGTGGACGTCATGAATGTGCGTCTGCTGCTGTGGGGAAACTATGGAAACTACAGTTTTCTATACAGCGGACTACAACATGGATGTTTAATAAGAACGAGCGACTACTGTAAACTCATCTAGAGACTCTGCACCGTGCTCTGATGCTGTTGCTTTATGCTTTATGAACGTGGACAACAGAGAAACATATTCTTCATGACCAAAGTTGGAATTGAAATAAAAAAGGAAAGTGAAACTTATGCTCTCACCCTCTCCCTCCGGTCCACATTAATACAAATGATCCCAATACGTATGATTGTATGAACTATGAAAAGATCTTAAAATCAATACAAATGTATTTATTATAAACGTTAGTCCTTAACATCTATCACTGTGTATCACCATTCAAACATTCCACACAGCTCAGAAAAGACTGTGAAATGTTGACTTTATTTGATCATTTCAGTAAAAACTAACGTTCATATTTCTCTTTTTGATTATAATACTGATGAACGTTCAGAACAAAGCACTTTGGCAACTTACCACATACGTTTTAAAATGCTTAATAAGCACCATAACTTTCATGATATAATTTCTGGGTCATAATCGGTTGTTTCCGTGAACGGCCGACTGTTGAGTGATGGCAAATGCTGCGGCTGCAATGCATTGTGGGGCAGCATTTTCTCCTCTCCTTTCGGTAAGGGAGGTCCAGTGGTTCCTAAGCTAAAGGAGGTTATAAAGGAAGTTTGAAACCTCCTTTCCTTTCATTTAGAGAATTGGAACGGCACTTATCATGGCTGCCAGTGACGTACATCCGGGTCATTTCACTCCGTTAGGAAGGTTCCTAAGCTAAATGGACTATAGAGAGGCGAAGTCACGCCCATCTACTTCCGGCCCATGGGACCCCGGAAGCGAAAAATAATACATTGAATTCAATGGAGAGAGAAAACGTATCTTTTGATCCCGTTTGAATTGTGCCACGAACTACACATATGATGTTTGTCAATCTTAAACAATCATTTCCATGTAAAAAAAGTCACATTTTGTCGTAAAACTGCTGAAATATAAGACTATGAAAAATACGCGACTACAAAGACTACAAATCCCAAATCCCATTCTGGGTCGCGTAAGTGATGTCATAGGCGATAATGCTCCAAGACTGGTAGCGACTCGCAATTAAAGCAAAGAAGAAGAAGAAGAAACTGGTTTATTCCCTCCAATAAATATAAGAGATTGCTCCAATAAATTCACTTTCACAAGATGCCTGTGTGCTTTGTACCAGGTTGCAATCACAAAAGTGAGCATACCACTTGCTCGTTCTATCGCTTCCCGTCTGATGAAAGGACCAGGAGTCGCTGGACCAAACATATCAGGTAATACACATGTTTTGCATGAACCATAGTCAAGTTAGCTACCTAGCTAGTAGCGAGCACGTTAGTTAGCATCACATTACTTAGCGTTGTCATTTGTATTAGCCTTAACATGAAGTAAACCAACATGTTAAACAGTAAGGGTAGTCATGATGGTAAGTATTTTGTGAAACATTTGAAGAGTAGCCTATCGCCCCCTCCACCAGGTGCTAAGGGGGCGGGAGGTAGGCTAACGCCACATTAGCATCGGCGATCTTTTCTACTTAATGCTATCTGCACAAATGGTTAACATTGAACATTAAAAGATCAGGCAGTTCAGGGAGAGTCGAAGGCAGGCAGGCAGCTTTGCATGACATTCTTCTGGACGTGTTTCATTATGATGACAGTGAGGATGAGTCAATCTGTTTGTTGGAAAGACAGTAGTTGAGTGATTACTGAGAGATAATTATTATAATATAATATAAAGTGTTGTTACTTTAAAGTGTTGTTACTGACCTTATTCTCTTTACCTCACCTGTAACTGCTGAGACCCTGAGGAACATGCACACTGGACTGACCTGCTCTGGCAACCTGATTTCCACTGTACGTAATAGTATTTGGTTATGGTATATTATTTATATACATCAAAGGCACAATGCACCCCCCAGAGACACACATGTATTGAGTGTGATAGTTTGCATAGGTCATGTGAAATCATCTTTACACACTAGAAAACTGTAGGAGCTGCAACTTGTTTTGAAAATTGAATTTTTAATATCCGATAATAAAGTTGATCTGTTTTCTTCTTCTCTCTTCCCAGCTCCATCCATCACCGCTCTGTTCCTGCAGGTCCTGCTTGCTAATCAATGCTTATATGTTTTTACACAATTACAAATAAAGTCAATGTATTGTATGACATGAAGTTGTGCTTCATTCTGAGTCAATCATAAAATCATTCTGCCTTCAACTGCAAAATGACTGTGGACTGCACCGACATCCATGTAGCTCCCCCCAGTAAGATGAACCAAGCAAAGAGGGTCAACATCATGCCCAAGGACATCCAGCGGAGAGAGGGCTTAGACTGACCTGAGACCAGCACACCCAAACACAACGGCTCTTTTAAGAGCCACCTACAGTTTCAAAGAGTTGCAATCCTACGCTATTATAATGATTAAACTGGTTCATGCATCACTTAGTTTACTGAACCGTGATGAATGAAAGAAATTAGTGAGGTAGTGGTTTACTGAAGTTATAAAGACATTAATATATGAGTAACAGGTCAGTGTAAACACACGCTTCTGTCAATTATGGATCATTCAAACTATTTATATAAAAAATATGTAATAAAGTTCTAAAACAAGTATTCGGTATATTCCTTGATAGCTTTTGGAGAAGGTTGTTTTTAAGTTTACTAAAATCTATCGTTTCAACTGTTTCACTTTATAAAAAGGGAACAGGTGAGTAGAGCATCACTGAGTTTCTTATTCTGTCAGTAAATTATCCAAATGAAATGTTTTTCATTATTTTAGTCAACCCTAAACAAATTGATTGTACCTTTTAATAATGACCTTACATGGTCGGCAAAGTTAAATTAACTTCAGAAAATCAAATCTGTTCTGAGAAAAAACTAATAAATGTTTAAAGATAGGAACTTGCCATCCCACTGAAAAACAGTCCGTAGAGATTTAAAGGCGTAGTTGTAGTTCAGTCCAACGTTTCATTTGGATTCATTTCTCCAACAGGCAACTATTTTCATAAAGAATATATATATTTTTCAAAGTCAACTTTATTGTCAATCTTACTCAGTTTGTGTTTATAGACAGAGAGATCAAAAAGACGTTTAAATAAAATTATACAATTTACAGATATGTATACAAATATATATATCTTATATACACCATCATGTATAATGATGGTGTATGATGTAGAAGGAAGTGTGGTAGATGACAGGTAAATATAGAGTTACATACAGATCCATGTTACACCAAAAGATGGAATAACTAAGAAGCACGCAGTATAATAATAATTACATGCAACAATTAAATAACTGCTCAGCATCTCCACCACAATCTGCTGTGTCCTGTTTTCCTCCCCTCGGCATCACACCCCATCACACATAGGAAACACAGCGCAGAGTCCGAGGGTGTTAAGAGTATGTTTATTTAAATGTCCTCCTCTCTACTGGCCAACACAGGGAGCATATGCTGGAGGAGGAGATTTCCATGCCATGCAGGGTCTTTGGGGATGGGGATGATGATCGCCTCTTTCGTGGTCCACACAACAAAGTAGCAGAGACTCCGGTCTGTGATGTGCAGCTGCCCTTGGACCTGGTGCCAGTATGGGTGATTCTCCTTGAGAATATAAGACCCACCCTCCTCACGGAGACAGAAGGATGGTAACTGGACTGCCTCCACGATGGTCATGTTCCTCTGGCTGTGTGGACACTTCACCTCCAGCAGGGCAGATGGCTGCACAAGTCCATCGGGTGATGCTCCCAAAACACAGACTCACTCACAAAGAGACCAGTTTCGAACACTGTCACTTGATAGGCCTGCACAAAGGCCTTCACCCCTTCGGCCTCGTTTACAACCCCCCAGTTGACAGTTAGCGATGTCTCTGGCCAGTGGGTTGTATGTCTCCTCTCGCTGTTGGTAAAGTTGAGACACCGGCTGGACTACTTTGGAAGTGCCAGGCTTCCTCCACTAGCACTCAACATCTGTGGAGCTGATCTGCCACTTGGCAAATATTGCCAATGCTGCAGCGTGGCTGCATTTGTACATCCCCCGTGCACAATCACAGACAGCGCTCTGCATCGCGCCATCCTCTCCCATGCAGATCTGTAAAAATAAAGTAAGTACCATTTATTAGCATGCTATAATAGATTGAATGAGCAATAATACAAGGATGGTCCGCATCTGGGGGGGGGGGAGGGTTTATTTTTCCATAGTTTTGTCCTCTTGTCTGATTGTTGTATTAGTTGTGATTGTACATTGTATTTTTCTAAATGTGTATACATTTTTGAAAAACATTTGATCAACAATAAAAAAGGATTTGGTCAGGATCTAGACTCGGTGTGTAGTTTATTAATGAATCAATGCTCTCTACATTAGGAACACATACCAGTGCACCAGAGGGAGTCACACACAGCTGTGCCGAGATAACCAAAATCCTTGAATCTACACACAGCAGATAAACTCAAATGACACAACGAGATGTAAAAGGAGATCACACAGACAGTATAGTCGATATAAAACTGGCCGCTTCAATCTGAAGAGCAACTAAAACAAGACACGGGAGTGTACCTTGTTCTTGTGAACACTAATGTTATCCACAGCATCCACAGAGACCACGAAGTTCTTAAGGAGAAAACTAGTTACTAAAACAAAACACGTTAGTGTACCTTGTTAGCTAATGTTAGCTAGCTGACATTAACGTTACACATTGCACTCATATTACTCACCGAAACCTTGTAAAGCCGGTCCCGCTGCTCTTACAGAACCGACGAACTCCCCTTTCGTGTATATACAGCTCTCAACATGCCCAGACTTGGAGTGATGTTCACCTCGTTTTATACTTTTCGCCTCATTCTGAAAGAAACAGGTGAAATTTGCTAACGTGAGGGCCGTCTTTGTGATGGTGACGCGTATTGTGCGAGACCAGAGACCTGTAGTTCACTGAGCGGTTTCACACAAACAAATGTGTAACTTCACAGTTTTACGACACATTTTTATTTTTTTGACTTTCAAAATGTTCTTTTAAATTGACAAACATCATATGTGTCATTCGTGGCACAATTCAGACGGGATCAAAAGATAACCTTTCTCTCTCCATTGACTTCAATGTATATTTTCCCGCTTCCGGGGTCCCATGGAGGCTCTCGGAAGGGGAGGGACTTCGCCTCTCTATTGGAACGCAACCCCTGAGTCTGATCCCTGCTGTAAGGAGAAGGACCTGCAGAACCTCTCTCTTACCGGGCGGCAGCAGCCTGTCGCTGGAGGAGCTGCACAGTGCAGACATGGTTTCTGATTGGTAGATGCCCATGTATCTCTTGAGCCACTGCTCAAATTACACATTTAATTCATTGGGAAATACATAAATAAACCAGCTTTACTCCACTGAGAATAGCTAAGCCCAAAAGAGGACAAATTGGCTCTGAAACATGACATGAGGCCTTTCACACACTTCACACATTTTTTTCGCTAAGTTTGCCTTTTTTTATAAAGCATATCATTAGAAATCTGTACAAATTGACAAGCAGTGTTGTAAAGTGACTAAGTAGATGTATTCAATAACTTAAGATGTTTGTACTTTGTTCTTCCACCCCCACTACAATTCAAAGGTTAATCATGTACATGTATTTAATACCTTTACTTACTTTACAGATGTGGATGAATGATGTGAAATATAACCAAGTGTTAAATCAGACTTTAGTTCCACCTGGAGTAAATCCACAAGCTACCCTGCAGTATACAAAGTCATTCAAACTAGCTGCTCCTTTACCAGCTTTGAGAACACTTTAATGATCAATCATTATAAAACATATCATATATATTATTCTGAAATGGACCAATCTGCACAATGACTACTTTTACTGTCACTACTTTCACTATATTTTGATGAGAATACTTTTCTACTTTTACTTGAGTAACATTTTTGAATGCAGGACTTTTACTGTAACAGAGTATCTCTACACTCTGGTACTTCTCCCACCTCTGTTGACAAGTCATTTACAGATATAACACTTAATAAATAATTATTTAATTCCATATTTGAAAGTTTGAGAAATCATTTAAAAGTGTTAAAGAAAACACCTGAAGACTGTAACTTCTAGAAGCTGCACTAATACATCTGAGATAATACATTTATAAATGTAAAGGTCAATTTGTTAAATGAATCAGACAAAACGTTTCGAGATCTACTGTGGCTCTTACACCAGGCAAAGAGAGGGGTCGTTCATAAAAGTGTTTTCCTCTTAAAGGCCCCATGTCATGCTTTTCCGGTTATCACCCGTCCCCTTGTGTGTTATGGTTTTTCTGCATGTAAACGGTCTGCAGAGTCACAACCCTCAAAGTACACCCTGTAGCGAGTACAACTCTAACACAGAAAAGACCTGTCTGTGCTGCCCCAGAACGCCTCGTTGGAGATTTCTCTTTTTCTATTGTTTGCTTCCTGGGTTCTGTGACGTGTGAACACCCAAATCAACAACAAATGACTGAAGCTTCTACTGAAGCTTTACCGAGTAAATCGCCAGGGCCCAAGAGTTCAAAACTTTTAATCCCTATCTGATCGGATCAGATTTGGATTTTGGGGAGTTCAAAACCAAAAAACAGGATTAGGATCACTTTGATATCCGATCAGATCAGGAAATCCAATCCAAGCTTTAATCCGGATCAAATCTTCAAAAAGTTCAAACAGACAACACAGGATTGGGATCAGTTTGATCCCAAAAAACTGGATTACCCTGATCCCACCAGAGGGGTGGATTTCCAGTGGATTACCAGAGCAAAATGTACTGTACCATTTATTTTAAAATATGTTTCAATTTAAATTAGATGGCAAAGTTGGTTAACTGAAATAATACACAATTTTTAGCTTTCATGGGAAATACATTTTATTTTTTCCATGTTTGCCTTGTCTGTGGTGGCCTATTTTGTTCTCAACCAAATGTTGATGACATAAATGTTTATGCTCATAAAAGTATCACAACAAAGATTGTCAATCACAAATGTAATTTAGATGAAAGAAAAAATATCTTCAACAAAAAAAAAGCCCATCATCTGTCATCACCTTTCAAAAGTAATTGGGACAATAGATGTCTCTGCAATGTGGTCTCTTGTCTTCCTTGTATTATTTTTCATGTCCACTAGATGGCGATCGGTAGGATTAAAGCACTGATATTCAGGATCTAGTCATCTTGAAAAGTCGTAATCTGGATCAGGGTGATCCTATCCTGAATTGCTTTGAACTCCAGGGACAAAATATGGCCGACTTGTCTGATCCTGGATCACAAAAAATGGGATTTCAAAATCTGATCTGATTGAGATTAAAAGTTTTGAACTCGTGGGCCCAGAACGCCGACACCTCCTCATCTCCACCGCTCCCATGTTTTCTTTTGTGTTGCCATAAATGAATCTCTCTCCGTTGCTGCGCTGGGCTAATGCTAATAATGCTATTGCCAGCAAATACAATGGCGGCTTCACAAAACCTTTCCGAGTTTTACGGGGGGTGGTTTGCAATCCGCCCAGCCAATCAGAAATGGGAACCTTTTTCTCCCATGAAAGTACCTGGACTACAAAGGAGGTGAAAAGGTTCTCATGAACTAAGTTCTAATTCCAACATTTCAAGAACTATCGGAACTATACTGGGAAAAGTACTCCAGTGTGAAAGCGGCTAATAAGAAAGGTTGTGGTTCTTATATACACATTTACCCATGTAATATCATAGACTGTATATATAAATGGACGTAGGGTCCGTGACGTCACCCATAGGATTCTGCAGAGGGTTGGTGCTAGATCGAATACCTCCTGGGTTTTAGGCGGAAGTGACGTAATCTGCCACCGAGGACAAGAGACGATGCCCTTTACTTTACTGGCTGCTGCCGTCTTCACACAAATAAACCCCTTAAAACCTGTATGATTTAGTTTTCACATGTTTATTGAAATGAATTCGTCCATCTCTTTATATTATAGTATTACATTATTTTCGGTTGTGTATTTGTGCTTTTCTATTGGATGTTGCGATTTAATTTCTCCAAGAGAGACACAAATCACTAAAGGATCTGGTGGATATCTGACCAGTATTTCATCATGGAAGTTAAATCAGAATCATTTCATTATCCTGTGGAGGAAATGTTGTTTTGTGACAGTTGCTCAATTTTAGAACAAACAAAATAACATACTTAATACATAGCTAAATGTATATATATACACAAGAAGTAAAAGTGTGAATTTCAAGATAATAAAAATATAATAAAAAGATGAATGTAACTATAGGAAGTAAAATCAAAAATTGGCAATGCAAAATAAAATAACAAGAAATGAAAGCAGAAATGTTCAATATGATTTTAAATAACAATATTTATGTTGAAATAAGAAGTGAAAGTAAAAGAGGGCAATACAACACAGATATAATAAAATACATAGATGTACATTAACATAGGAAGTAAAAATAACAATGTGCAATACAAGATAAATAAAAAGACTAAAAGGATAATGTAACCTTACAGAGTTAAAGTAAAAATGTTGCAATACAAGTTGCAATTAAATAGAATACAAATATGTATGGATAAATAAGAAGTTAAAGTTAAAATGTGCAATAAAATAGGGCCAATATTTACATAAAAAGTCAAATTGCACATTGTACAATATATAACAACAATATGTGATTCAATAATAATAAAGATATGAATGCCGAACTGTACAGTTAAATATTTTACAAAGTTCATTTCAAATTCATGCTGACCCGGAAGTGCAACCTCATAGCTTCTGCAAAGCAGCCGACCCGTTTTGTGAATGGGTGCTTCTGTGGCACGGGTTTCACAGGTAGGTTGGCCATCTCCTTCTTCCTTTCCTTAGGTGTGAACTTCAGAGGAAGGCTCTGATCATGTGGAGTGTGTAGCTTCACATCTTCCAAGATCTCGGTCAGTTGGTCAGTTCACGTTTTAAGGTAATCTTCATCTTGCAGATGGTATGTTAAGTCAGTAATCTCATGCAAGAGACTGGCACATTCCCTTCTTTGTTTAACCTTTCTTGGTCTTTTCCTTTCGGGCAAAGCGTTACATGGTGACTGCATTTCCACTGATACCGGTGTATATGTATAATAATAATAATAATAATGCATTACATTTTTTTATTAGAGCGCTTTTACAGGTGCTCAAAGCGCTTTACAAGTACACATTACACATATTAGACATGTAAGAGTCATTACTGTGGACATTCCCACAGGAGCAAATGCGGGTAAAGTGTCTTGCCCAAGGACACAACGGCCTGACGCAGTGGCGGCCGAGGCGGGATTCGAACTGGAGTTCACCAACGCCCCTTGATTGGATGACCAACGCTCTAACCACTGCGCCACCACCGCCTCTAATAGTATGATCTGTGATGTCTGATCTGCCGCTGCCACCCGTCTCACAGGAAGTCTGTCCCAGACATGCATTATCCAGGAGAAGAGGGGTATCCCTGTAATTAGATGCCACTTTCTCCCACCCCCATTCATGCACATGATTCAAAACAGCACAGAAGTGCTTGCAGGGCAACTTGTGCTTTGCCCAGTCTTTGCAGGTGCACGATGGCATGATGATACTTTCACCACAGTTGATGTTGTGCTGTGTGCAAGGATGACTTTGGCTTTTGACATGGAACATGCCATTGCCCTTTGCAACAACGTCATTCGCCTCATAAAACTGGGCTTCTGTAAGCCTTGACATCACATGGTCTGCTACACCTCTTGGTCTGTCTTTTAAGAACGTTGGCATGTTCTCATTGTACCTTCTGTAGACTGAGGAGTATTTGACGTTCAGTTCAATGTACCTTCAATAAGAGAAGAGAACAATATCTTAGAAGTCTCTCTGTGACAGTTTGCTTTCTCTGACATATAGATATGGTATTTGATAATACAATTGTCTCAGAAACATATGCAACAATGAACAACATCAAACAAATATGTTGGAAATATAGCTATCGAACATTACATGTATATATATATAAATATAAATGTGTGTGTGTGTTGGTGTGTGTATGTATGTATATATATATATATAAATATATATATATATATACGTATAATCATAGTAATAATTTTTGAGCTCACTTCCGATATGTCCTTGGTAGGAAGTCAGTTACCAACACAGTGAGCATTTCACTGAGGCTGCAGTTCTTATAACCTTCAAGATGAGAATACTTTAGGGTTTCATTTTGTCTTTCCACCCCATTGTTGGTGTAGACGGCCACCTTGAGATCTTCATCCCGAAACACGTGCACCCAAGAGACCAAAAAAATTAAAAGGAAGACTCTTCAAATTCAACACATTATATAATAAATATAATATAAAAGTAAATATAATATTTCAACTTGATACACACGTTAGCCTCTGGGAGCCACATATTTGAAAACCTCTCACTTTGTCTTTGTCTTTCCAGACGTTGGCCTCCTGCAGGTTGCAAAGGCGTGTGCCGAACTCCTCTGGAGTTGAAGCAGCTGCAATGCTTCTCAGAAGCGGTAGGAGACTGTCTTGTGCGTTGCTCACTCCATGATCTTTCTTCCTGCACCATTCAACCCAAGCTTCCTCCCTATGGAAGTCGCAGAGAAGCACCTTCGAACCTGGATAAAATATAAGAGATATATTACCTGCACCATGTTGTCATTTTATTTTGACGCGTTGCTATTACATAGTATACGCGACAAAATATACATCTCTGTCAGTGGAGGTGATGACTTCATTATATTTTGAAGTAGATTGTTGCTACATTTGCATGTAAATGATTATATTTTTGAAGTTGGTGGAATACTATGTAAAATGTATTGTTTTTTTGAATTAACGTTTCATATTCTGTGAATTAACAGATTTCTACAGTTACTGCAATTTCACCTTGAAACTCTTCCTTCAGGGCACCGATCTCTACCTCTGAGAAATCAACCATGAAGTGGCTAGGGCTCCAGGCAAAAGTGAGAGTCTTTTTCACCAGTATATTGTCCATCGATGTCTGACTCTGTTTAAAAAGTTCTTTAAGCTTTGTAGCTTTTCCATCAATCATTTTCTGGATTCTGTATGAAACCGTTCTCACTCAGACATGTGTGTAACATAGCATTCCAGTTTCTACCTGATTGCTTAAGGCCATAGAGAGACTTTTGCAACTTACAAACTAGGTTTTCCCCGGTTATTGACTTTTCTTCATAGCCTTCCGGTTGCTCCATATAGATTTCACAATCAATGGGTGCATGCAAATAGTCTTAACGTCCATCTGGTGTCAAATGAGTCCCTCTTGTGCTGCTTTCTGCATGAGTACTCTTACACTTGTCATATCAGCTGTGGGAGAAAATGTCTCTTTGTAGTCTGTTCCTGGTTTTTGACTGTAGCCTTTTTCTACAAATCTTGCCTTGTATTTATCTGATCCATCAATGTCACTTTTGAGTGCATAGACCCATCTTCCCCCCACTGCCTTTTTACCTGGTGGCAACTGGGTGAGGTGGAAGGTCTCCTTCTCATCCAGAGATCGCATCTCCTCGTCCATGGCATTCTTCCACTGCCTTGATTTTGCTGACACTATGGCATCATTGTAGGTTTGAGGGATATCACAGACTGCTCTGTAGCAAAAGTCTGCATGTTTGTGCTTTGTCCTCTGCATCCTCAGTCTCAAAATCCCGTAGATGAGTTGGTCTCCTTTTGTTTCTCTGTGGATACCTTTTGGTTACAGTCTCTGTGGCTTTACTCGGCTGTGTACATTCAGCCTCTTCAAGTAAAGTCTCAGGCACACAAATCTGAATACCATGACTTGATACATTTTCTACATTTATATCATTGCCTACGGCTCTGGAGTGTGCATCCTCATGACCACATTCTATGTGTGAGTCAGATGTTTGTGTTTCCTTTTCTTTTGCGCTTTTGGTTGTGAATTTCACCAACCTGTGCTTTTGCACCTTCTCTGTTTCTGGGTAATACACCAGATAAGCTGGGCTGTTTTGATCATAGCCAATGAAAACCCCTTGCTCACATCTAGAGTCTAGCTTCCCTTTTTCTTGTTTGTAAGCAAAACATGTTGTACCAAATGTTTGCAGTTTGGATACATTTAGTTCTTTGCCTGTGAACAACTCGTATGGCGTTTTCTTTGTGCGCCTGCTGTAGCACCTGTTTCTTACAAAAGCTGCAGTCTGCATAGCGTAGTTCCATAGCTTGTCTGGTAACCCACTCTCTATCAGTAGGCATCTGCTCATATCATAGAGAGTTCGCCAGCTTCTCTCTGCTGTACCATTTTGGTGTGGTGAATAGGGTGCAGACGTTTCGTGTCTAATCCTATTTTTAGTTTTAGTGCCTGAAAGTCTCGGCTTGTAAACTCAGTGCCGTTGTCTGAACGAATACACTTGACTTCTCCATAAGGTGCTATGTCTGCCAAGAACCTTTCTGTGGCTTGCACTGTATCAATATTTTTTGACTTCAGAAAATATACCATCACGGTGCCTGAATAGTCATCTGTAAATGATTGTGCATATCTGTGGCCTTCTCTGCTCAGTGTTGACATGGGACCAGTTAAATCAGTATGTACTAGCTCTAAGGGTTTCTCAGCCTTTCTGTCTGGCTCCCTATTTCTAGTCTGTGTGAATTTTCCTTGTGTACACACTTCACATAACTGACTAGGCTTAACTGCTGTTCCTTTTATCTCCATGCCTGTCACTACACTTTGTAATTTCTGTACATCTTCATAGTTGCAATGACCCAACATTTCATGCCAAGTTTGCATATCATGACACCCTTTACATTTTTCAACATTTTCTTGAAACAGTTGGCAAGTAATACAAATGTCCACTCTCGTGTATGTCAAACCTGCTACTGTCCTTGGTAACCATGTGGCTTTCTCCTTTCTTGAAGGTGATTGTCGCTCCTCCATTTGCAGCTCTTGCCACAGAGAAGATGTCATGTGGGTATGAAGGTATGTACAGTGCATCCCGTAGCTGTGCTCTGTGCTGTCGTCCAGTGTCGTCTAGCAGATGCACGATCGCCGTTCCTCTGCGTTGTGCTATTCCGCTGCATTTGGTCCCGTCAGCTAACTCCACTGAATGTGTTCCTGAAAGGAATGAGTCATCAAAGCTGTCAAACTTTTCAATATTGTTCACGATGTGGGATGTTGCTCCAGCGTCCACCATGATGCCTCTCATCTCTACGTTGTCTGGAGGTCTCCCGCTCTTCGTGTGCTTTGCCTTGAAGAATTGGTCTTGTTCGCTGTTTTCCTCCTCTTTCAGTTTTCTGACACCATCTTGTTTGCTGTTTGCTGTTTTCCTCCTCTTTCACTTTTCTGACACCATCTTGTTTGCTGTTTGCTGTTTTCCTCCTCTTTCACTTTTCTGACACCATCTTGTCCCCCTTTTTTCTTGCACAGGGATTCTTCGTGTGTTATTTTTGCAGTAACCACACCACACTTTTCTGTAACATGTTCTTGCCTTATGCCCTCTTATTCCACATTTGTAGCATATAACGTTAGCATCTTCTTCTTTTCTATTGTTAGCAGACATCCTGCCAGTGCCTCTGCCTTGTCTAACATTAGTTTTCATCACGTTATCTGTGGTTTCTTTTATCTTAAATTGTTCTGCCTCTTCGTATACACGCAGTCTCATTTTAAAGTCTATGAATGTAACGTTATCTTCATTCTGCGTTACATGAACAGCCAGTGGCTTAAAGGTGTCTGGTAGTCCTCCTATTATCATGGCGATTATGAGTCCGTCGCTCATGCTCTCACCTGTTTCCCTCAAAGCCGTGATAATGTTCTCCGCCCGTATAAGGTAGTCGGTTACACTTTCGCTGTTTGTCATGTTTAGCTTGGTCAACGACATGTAGAGGTTTATTATCCGTGGTTTACTTTTTCCAGAATAATGTTCTTTCAATATTCTTAGAGCCTTCCTGCCATCGTACAGATATATCTCCCTCTCGAAGCAAGTGTCACACACTCATTACAACAGTTGATGGACTGCTTAACTGAGATAAAATCCTGGCTGAGCAAAAACTTTCTAAACCTCAACGAAAGCAAGACTGAGGTCATCTTTTTTGGACCCCAACCTCCAGCCTCCCAGGTTGATATTCTGGGCTCCCTCCAACAAAACATCCTCCCCTCGGTCACGAACCTTGGGGTGACCTTCTCTAGTACTTTTAAATTCGACAAGCAGGTCAGCAGCGTAGTTAAATCCTGCTTTTTTAAAATAAGACTTTTGGCCAAAACCAAGTCGTATTTATCTTTTAAAGACCTGGAAAGGGTTATTAACGCCTTTGTGACCTCGAGACTGGACTACTGCAACGCTCTGTATATGGGTATGGACCAGGCCTCAATTAAACGCCTGCAGCTAGTTCAGAACGCAGCTGCACGTTTGCTGACTGGCCATAAAAAGCGTGACCACATCACCCCAATTCTGGCCTCACTGCACTGGCTTCCAGTTCGGTACAGAATTGATTTTAAAATCCTTTTATTTGTTTTTAAAGCACTAAATGGGCTGGCTCCGGCCTATATAGCTGAACTCCTCCAGCGCTACACCCCAGCCAGAGCTTTAAGGTCTGCTGACCACCTGCTGCTGGTAGTGCCCAAGACCAGGCTCAAAACCCGAGGGCACCGAGCCTTCGCAGCAGCTGGCCCCAGGCTCTGGAACACTCTGCCCCTCCATGTGAGGTCGGCCCAGACCCTAGGGGTTTTTAAATCCACACTTAAGACTCACTTCTTCTCTCAGGCCTTCTAGTCAGAGCGGAGCACGACTCCTGACTTTTCCGTGTGTTTTGTTTTTATATTTGCTGTTGCAATGACTGTCTTTTGTTGTTATTGTACTGTAGTAAATTGTTTTTATTACTTGTACAGCACTTTGGCTCGACCAAACATCGTTTTTAAATGTGCTATATAAATAAAACTTGATTTGATTTGATTATCAGCGGCATCAAGTCTTATCAGTGATAGGCTTTTATCATCTATCAGTCTTATTAGCTCAGCATAGCAATCAGCATTCTTTCTTCTGCTAGCTGTTCAGGACTATTTCCAGTGGGTTCATGGAGAATAGTTTCTTTTAATTTCAGGATATGCAGGCAGCCTAAGAATCTTGTTTCCCAAAGGTCATACTTATCGTCGGTTCCATCGAACAAAAGCTTACTTATTGGTCCACATAGTTTGTAGAAGTCCCGTGTAATACTTCGCGTTAAACTTCTTCCGGAAAACTAACATGAGTCCAACTTTGCCTGGGCCCATAACCTGTTAAACTAATAAAGTATGCGCAGTCATTGTTCTTCTCTCATCCATTTATTCAGGGACATGAACCAGCATAGCAGTGCTGCGTAATCAACAACAAGAGATATAGCGCTCCACGCTTGCTTATGACGTCACAATGGGACATACCATTAAACATGGAGTAAGGGTGCACAATGGGACGTACCATTAAACATGGAGTAAAGGTGCTATTACAAAGTAATACTTAACACCCCTTTTAACATTTGCTCCCGTTTAGCATTATGGGCGTCATAGCCATAGACTATAAAAGTCTTACCCAAGGCTGAATCATAAACTAAAATGTATATATATACACATGTATAAAGGGTTACGTCCTTAGCTGGCTAATAAGCTACATCACAAGCTAAGCTAACAAGCACCTGCTAACGGGGTTAACAAACATGTATAATATTATCATTTTACTCACCGAAAAAAGCTGAGAGTAGACTTCTTGGAAGTTCTGTTAGTACATTCAAGCGCACAGCACGACATTTTAATTGTCTGGTATTTGCACCAATATTCCCATAATCACCACGAACATGGCTAAAGCTAAAGGGTCAAGTACAGTACTATGACTAACTAACGTTGTAGCCTCTATGGTTGTAGCCTAGCAGAGTGGACAAGTTGCTGTTAGCTGACAGTGAGGCATGTACGTGTCCATCAAAGTGACCACGCCCTAATTTATGCAAAAACTTTAAGACCTAATATAAATAAAAGGGTCGTGTTAGAAAACAATTCACTCACAGATTCATAATCATGAAGGTGGAATCTAACTATATTGATAATAATATTTATTGCATCCATGGGTAGAAACATGTTTTTTTCTGCTGTAAAGTTGGGCATTTTAACATGGGGGTCTATGGAAATTGCTCCTTTCTAAAGCCAGTCCCTAGCGGCCCATGTATGAACTGCAGTGTGTGGCACTTCCGTATTGGCGTCCCGGATGTTCCCCAGAGTTTGCTGCTTGGTAATACTATAGACTGTATATATAAATGGTAATACCCAGCGCCATATAAGAGTTACGACAACGGAAGTCCAAAAACGGTTATCGTCACGTGGTTCATGTAGACGAGGATCGTTCCACGGAAGTTCATGGCGGGCAATGTGAATGCATTGATAACAGGAGATAGAACTACGGTTTTTGGTAATTATTAGTGAATAAAGGTTTTGATTTGCAATATTTATACAACAAATCGATATGTGTATGTATTTACATCAATATGTTTTAAAAAATAAAATAGAATTTGCTAATATTAAGTGATAATATTAGGATTAGTGTGAACAACTAGTTTAAAGAGCCTGTTGCTGTTTATTTATAGCTTTGAATTCTTTAAAAAAAACAATATTATCTTCTTAAACTTGTATGGTAGTCAGGAGCATCACTTGCTAATGTTTATTGATATATTTAGCGGGAGGGGATCTAAAGTAATGCTTTAAAATTCAGATTAGATTAATTTCCACCATTTTCTTAAATTCATGGTAGTTTCAGTAATCCCATGGTAATTGAGGACACAAGTTATCTAAATGACTAATGTCATCTATATGGCTTTCAGAAAGGACAGGAGACTATCAAAGGACTAGCAGCAGCAGCAGGATGATGATGATGATGATGATGATGTTAAATGTGTTGTTTTAGGAACATCCATTGCAAATACATGGAATTCAATAAACATTGAATCGCATATCATGCAGTTTGTCTGTGCCTTTTCCTCCCTGTTGTCCTGGTTTGCTGTGCTGCCTCCTAGTCGCCACCATGGTTTGCTGTGCTGCCTGGGGATGCTCAAATCGCTCAGAGAAAGGAGTACAAATGTACGGCTTCCCCACTGACACAGAGCGGAGGAAGCAGGAGCAATTTCACGACCAACAGCAAACAAATATGTGATTTATATACAAACACTGCATTTGCACTTTTTCACAAAACGAAAACCACACCATTGGGAAAGCTTAATGTTTTGTTTAATACAAAAAAACAGGGAAAGGCTTGAAAAACACTGAGAGTTGAGACTCAGGGTGCAGGGTGAGGGTCTCAGTGCAGGTATTCAGGCTCCATTGAATCCCCCTCTGCTTCTTGTGCTGAAAGAGGGAGTAACAGACAGGAGAAAGGTTTATACACACATATATAGCACACCTACATAGCACACCTACATAGCACACCTACATAGCACACCTATTGGATGGGAAATTGCATTGGGGAGATAAGGTGTGGTCTTTGTTCCCAACTGAAGTTATGGAACTTTATTATTTGTGAGTTTAACAAAGTATGACAAATGGCATCAGTAACAGATGTGATATGAATTTCTATAAAGTTGTCTCACATTCTTGGTCATATTTTATATACAGTATGTAATGAGTATAACATGTCCAGTAAGTATAAAGTGTTTCCTAATACTGTGTATTCAACCACTATGGAATATGTATGTGGGCAGACAAAACTGAGTTGTTCTGTGTGTGAAGTAACCTCAAGTCACTCCGCAGGCACATTTTGATGCAGACCAGTTTGTCAAGACAAAAAAGGGCAAGACTAGGCTGAGTGCAAAGGCTATACCCACCATCTTGGTGCATCGCCCTGTTGTCAAAAAGAGAAGGGCCCCTGCACCACGATGCACCCCGGGACCTGTATCTACAAAGCCCATAGCTCATGATCACAGCGATAGTGTGAACGGTGACACAGGTATAATAAGTATGAACTCTTAGTAACAAAAGTAATATTTCTTATTTTTAAGTGGTATAATATGTTAAATGTTCGAACATTTACAGTGCCATGTCTTCTACTTACATTAGTCTCAAAGATTGAGGGAAGAAGGGATCACTGCCCTCCACCTGCCAGCACCCAGCCAGAGGAGCACAAACAACTAAAACAAGCAAGGTGTCCCGTCATGTACCTGGAAGTTTGGGTTGGCAAAATGGAGTAAGAGAGGGACTTGAAAAACCTTGGTGGCTCTCTACTCATGTTGTTACAGTTGTCTTGGTTACAGCTCTCAAGTTTTTTTTTTGTGCCATTTCCACATCTTTAGAAAATATGAAAACATTGAAGTGAAATCAACTCTTCTCTGGAGAACACACTTTGATTTCTCTGTCTTGAGAGTTTGCAGTCTTGCAGTTTTGCTCCACCTGTAACATCACTGCCCCTCCACCTGCCATACAGTAGGTTACTAACAAGATTACTTATATAATACAGTGATAGAATACATGTTTAGTATGCTTACTTATATAAAACAGTAGTATCAAACTTACCTTGTGTTTTCACTCTCACTTAAGTCCCTCTCCCTTTGCCATCAATCCAAAATCAGCTGAGCTGCAACATTATACAGACGGGTAATAATCAACATAATCACAAGGACACAATATGGCTCTGCTAAAAACACTCACTCTTACACGCGCCAAAGTTATATTTATCTAATATTTAACTCCCTCCACCCCCGCATACAATCCCGTTTAGAAGCCCCTCTTCTCTAATTCAACAACGTTGGACGAAATGACATTAAGAGAACGGAATTTACAATTAAAAGGCTGTTCAACGTGTGTTGCTAACTTGATTCGGTATCCTAGCTTGATATGTTATCTGTAAACGTTCCCTAGATCTACTAATTTAGGGATAATCCACTGACATTCTTTAATACAGATGTTAATTTGAATCAGATGTACTAATAATATCCGCAATATAAATCTTTAAACTTCTTCTTACCTTTAAAAGTCCGTCACGAACGGTCTATAATGCTGCAACTCTACAGCTCTGCTAGCCTTGGCGCTAACTTCCGGGGAACGATTGAGAGGCTCCACGATCCGCCATTGCTGTAAAAAAGTGGTCCATTGGAGTGAACGGAGATGACATAACTCTCAGTCTATATGGCGCTGGTAATACCTAGATAATATTTCACAACAAACAAACCTTCATGTGTCTCTTCCCTGCTGTTTAAATATGTTCCCACAAACATCACACCCGAATGGTTTGTCTCCTGTGTGGATTCTCATCTGAATCTCCCTTTGGTTTCGCTCAGATATATTTCTCACGTACAAAACAGCTGGGGGACTTTAATCCAAAATGAATTTATAGAATCGGAAGCGTTTTTCCCTGGCTACACGCCACATGATTTACAGGAGCATATGAACCACGCCGAGGGGCAGGGGGCTCTTTCCAGTCGGCTTGATCGAAAATTATTAAACGATTAAGGTTTTGTTTCTAAACCTTAAAAAGTTGTAGTTAAAGATAAAGAAAGTGTGTTTGTTTGGCCCAACTTGCTGAGTCAAATAACTTACCCAACTTGCTGGGTTAACCTCACTCAGAGCGTGCTCTATACTTTAACCAGCTACTGGGTTATTGTTACCCAACTTATCCCCAAGATGTTACTGATCCAAATGGAGTTGATCGGATGAAAACTGTAGGAGGATCTGTTGATATGTGGGGCCCGAAAAGTGCGAAAAATGGCCAACTCCCTGTTGGGTTCCGATATGCCTCCAAGAGGTTTTTTTGTGCCCACAGACCGGTTTCAGAATTGTAGGTTTCAATTATAGGGCACTATAGAGCTTTATGCTGACGGTCCGAGAACGCGACCCCCCCTAAATATAAAATGTTTCACCAGTCCTGACAAGTTTGTGAAAAAAAAAAAAAATCAGTAAACGTTATGGTCTTGAAAAAGGCTATTTACTTCTAGGAAACAAATAAAATAAGAAAAAATAAACAGAGCAATTTCAATAGGTCCTTTGCTCCGAGCCCTAATAATGTCTTACACAGTTGAGGTTTAATCCTATTTGTCTAATAAATTGAGACGCAGAATTAAAAACGTCAGTCTTTTTAAAACTCTACACAACACTGAAGTGACAGCTGTGTGTTGAACTGTGTTATACTGCACTCATTCAGAGCCTACTGGAGACATATCAGGGAGTAAAATCTACAAGACTTGCATAATGTAATGTAATCCTCCTTCAGCCATCAGTGGCTTGTGTCCCTTTGGACCACTATCTGCTGTCAACACTGAAGGGAAAGAAGCCATGTGCACAAAGGATAATGAACATTACCAAATGTGTTTAATGACAATACAATCTGAAGCTTTACTACTTGTCCCTTCTTCCAACAGGTGAGTATTTTTCAATATGACCCTCCACCTTTCTTTTGTGCAGACATTCAGAGTATGTTGTGACTGGTTAGTCGCAGAAACATCTGGAAGGCCGGGTGGTAATTAAATCCCCCAGATCTAACACATTATTTGATCACTTCTACTACTACTTCCATGATCAAATGAGAATGCACACATCATGTCAGAGAACCTACAACAGAATCATTTACATATTATATTGTGAGTTCAAAAAAAGACAATGTCCAACATAATTGAAACAAAATCTAAAAAGCATCCAATAATCAAAACACACATTAGAAATAAAGTCAGTAATAAAGACAGTTTAAGCCATGGTTGATTGGTAATTACAATACAATGACATCAGGTATCCCGTCTGTTTGTAGTGCTCTCTGCAGTAATCCTTCCTACTTGGTCATTTTAATATGGAGTCTGATCTCCACATGTATTTGTTGATGAACCTTAATGGGTCTCATTCAATTCCCTTGACTTTCAGTTCATCTCGGACTCGGCTGAGATAATCAGGGTCTGGGTATCCATAGCTGCAAACACAAGAACACACATTCAGGGACTTCATGTCAAGAATATCAGGTTTACTGTTGCTGTGCCTCCTGGGAAATCATACGAGACATCTGTACTGGATGTCAGTGTCAGAAGGTACTCATGCCATACATTCATAGGAATTAAAGAACGCACACCATTCATTGTAAAGTGAAAGCAATCAGGTTGTGCCATTATATGAGAGGTAATTATAGCAGTACAATATACTACAGTAGTATTCTGCAGGGTATTTACTCCAGGTGTAACTGAAGTCTGATTTAAGAGTTGCTTATATTTCATATCATTAATCCAGATCTGTAAACGGTACTTGTGGGTTATCTGTCGCCACCTTTTAATAGCGGGTAGCTGGTTCCTCCATATTAACTTTTTAATTTCTCAAAATAACAAACATTAATCCTATTTTGCGGCGATGGGTTAGGGTTATTTAGAGAGTCTGAAAAAAACAAGAAAAGTGTGTATTTAGAGAGTCTGAAAAAAAACAAGAAAAGTGGCTATAAATACCCACAAGTACCCTGTAAAGTAACTAAAGGTATTAAATCCATGTAGTGGAACACCATTTACATCTGTATTTTAGTGGGGCAATGTAGCAAAACTGTGAAATACTCAAATAAAGTACAAGTTCCTCAAAATTGTAGTTAAGCACAGTACTTGAGAAGATTTACTTTACACCTCTGTCAATAAAATATATATTGTGAAAAAAAGAGTCCTTACTGAGTTGGTCCCCCATGTGTGGATGTTTTGTGGTGAATATCGTTCCAGGTGACGATGTTGTTCCGTCCGCTGGTGGTGGAGTGGCCCACAGTGAAGATGAGTTTCTGACGGAAGGCCCTCGTCAGCAGCTTCAGGACCCCCCTGCCCTCTGAGGAGTCTGGGAGGTAGGCCGTCCGGGACGCCCCCTCGTACGGCTGCCCGGGGTGGGGGTGCTCCTCCTGCATACACACAGAAACACAGCTCAGGTCTCCTGCTCAGCCAGGTGGTGAGAGCCATAGGTGTATTATCATTATGGTAGATATGTATGTTTGGTGAGACAGTTGCATATTCTTTGAGGTATAATTAAACCGTTTTTGTATCTCTGTTTGTTTCTGGACTGCGCAAGGTTGATTTTTATTATTGTTTACGACCGAGTTTCATGCAGTAAAGCAGACTCTAGTGCGCAGGTCTAAGAGCTTAAAATGACGCTTCACCAGTCTGACATGGGGGAAGACTACAAGGTGGTTGAGAAAGCTTCTGACTGCAGGCGTCCGCATGCCTGATGGTGTTTATTTATCTAAACTTAACACACGTAAGGCAATTTGTGTTTGGTAGATGATTTCTATGTTGTAATAGGGCTGCAACAAACAACTCATTTGATAATCGATTAATCTATTGATTAATGAAACGATTCATCGACTATTCAGATTATGCCTTGCACAATTTCTTAGATTTAGCTTGAGGTTGTTTTAGGCATGTGGAAACTAACCATGAAGACAATAAAGATGAATATTTGATTCAAAAATACATATTTTATTAAACTTTCTGCTGAAAGATAAATAAAAAATCTGTCCATCAACATTTTAAACCAAGGATAGCAGATCAGATAAAAGATAACTTTTTTGCATTGTCAAGTAGGGATGGGTATCGTTAAGGTTTTAACGGTACTACTATTTTTATCTAGTGGTGCACGATAATTATCGGCCCGATAATTATCGGTCCGATATTAGGAATTATGACGTCATCCCGATAAACCCGAAAAAAGTATTAATAGCCCCGATAATATACAATATATTTTTTGGGTAAAAAAAAGAAAAAGATACTGCGGTGTGGGTGGATTGGGATGAGGGGATTTTCACTCGGCTCCTCCCGTTTTGCCAGTACTGTGGTATTAGTGGTTTAGGAAGAGGGGAGATTGAGCCTCAGATTGAGGAGGAACAATGCGGATTCCGTCCTGGTCGTGGAACGACGGATCAGCTTTTTACTCTCGCAAGGATCCTGGAGGGGGCTTGGGAGTACGCTTATCCGGTCTACATGTGTTTTGTGGACTTGGAGAAGGCGTATGACCGGGTTCCCAGGGAGTTACTGTGGGAGGTGCTGCGGGAGTATGGGGTGAGGGGGTCTCTACTCAGGGCCATCCAATCTCTGTACTCCCAAAGCGAGAGCTGTGTCCGGCTCCTCGGCAGTAAGTCGGACCCATTTCCGGTGAGGGTTGGCCTCCGCCAGGGCTGCGCTTTGTCACCAATCCTGTTTGTAATATACATGGATCGGATTTCGAGGCGTAGTCATGGGAGGGGGGGTCTGCAGTTCGGTGGGCTAAGGATTGCACCACTGCTTTTTGCAGATGATGTGGTTCTGATGGCTTCATCGGTCTGCGACCTTCAGCACTCACTGGATCGGTTCGCAACCGAGTGTGAAGCGGCTGGGATGAGGATCAGCACCTCCAAATCTGAGGCCATGGTTCTCAGCAGGAAACCGATGGATTGTCCACTCCAAGTAGGGAATGAGTCCTTACCCCAAGTGAAGGAGTTCAAGTATCTCGGGGTTTTGTTCTCGAGTGAGGGAACAATGGAGCGTGAGATGGGCCGGAGAATCGGAGCAGCGGGAGCGGTACTGCAGTCGCTTTACCGCACCGTTGTGACGAAAAGGGAGCTGAGCCAGAAGGCAAAGCTCTCTGTCTACCGGGCCATTTTCGTTCCTACCCTCACCTATGGTCATGAAGGATGGGTCATGACCGAAAGAACGAGATCGCGGATACAAGCGGCCGAGATGGGTTTTCTCCGCAGGGTGGCTGGTGTCTCCCTTAGGGATAAGGTGAGAAGTTCGGTCATTCGGGAGGGACTCGGAGTTGAGCCGCTCCTCCTTCGCGTCGAAAGGAGCCAGTTGAGGTGGTTCGGGCACCTAGTTAGGATGCCACCTGGGCGCCTCCCTAGGGAGGTGTTCCAGGCACGTCCAGCTGGGAAGAGACCAAGGGGTAGACCTAGGACCAGGTGGAGGGATTATATCTCTTCGCTGGCCTGGGAGCGCCTTGGGATCCCCCAGTCAGAGCTGGTTGATGTCGCCAGGGAAAAGGAAGTTTGGGGCTCTCTGCTGGAACTGCTACCCCCGCGACCCGACCACGGATAAGCGGAAGAAGATGGATGGATGGATGGATGGAAGAGGGGAGTTTTTCACAAATCCAGCGCTCCCTAAAACTCATGCCTAGCTGTGACGTAAATGGTGTGCGGCCGTGAAGCCAGGACAGTAAACAAACATGTCGTCGGTAGTATGGGACTATTTCAAAGTTTCAGAGTTAGATAGTTTGCTTGCTATTTGTATTAACAAATGCAATGCAGAAGTTCCACGAGGAGGGAAAAAGGCAACGAGCTATAATACTTCCAACCTGATTAGTCACCTGAAACATCGCCATCGCTACGATGGTGTGTTAAAAGCGTACGAAGACGCCTGCGCTGCTAAACTAGCGGCGAATCCAAAGCCAGCTGCAAAGGCACCGGGGCTTTTACCTATCGACGAGGCTTTTGAAAAAGGCACTTTATTTGGGAAAATAAATATGGTCACTTTGAAGAGTCAAAACTGTTCTTGGCTTTGTTTTGTTCATAGTAGTAATGCTCATGTCATTTGCTCACTACTAGTCTTTACCACCAGGTGTGCAAAAACTACAGGTACATTTAATATATATATTATATTATTATCGGTTATCGGTATCGGTCTTGAGAAGCAGGAAGTTATCGGTTTAAAAAAAAACAATATCGTGCATCCCTACTTTTATCGATGCCGCTTATCGATCCGGTCTTTTAACGGTACTCTGAGTGTTTCCCCTATATACAAATAGTGGCGGCGCAGCGCCCTAGGCGGTCGCCTAGGGCAGGGGTTCCCAAACTTTGCCATGCCAAGGACCCCCATATAGCATTATTCTGTGGCGGGGACCCCCCTGTTGCAATTTTTTTTTAAATGATGTGTACAAGTGCCTCGCGATGAAGCATGCAGTGTGTTGCCACTACATTTGGGGCCTTCTGCCTGATAAAAGCTGTCACTCTGCTTTTTTTGCCTGTCATAGCCCCACTGCCCCACCTGCACACACACCCACACAACGAGACCAGTCAAGTCTGTTTGAGATGATGTACTCATCTAAAACTTGGAAAATGTCTCTTCATGTGGTCCTACCTTCCAGTGCTTTGCAAAATAATATTTCCTCAACAAAGTTATCTTCTGAAATAAATCTGATGTATGCAAGCAATTCTGCGACATTTACTACATCCGTGCTCTCATCCAGCTGCAGAGCGAAACATTCACTAGCTCTCACTTGCTCCAAAAGCTTCTGATTGGCTTGAAGGGCGGTCGTGTGATTCAAAAACAAAAAATATTAAAAGATTGGCATCAAAGGACACATAGATTGATAGATATACAGTTATTAATAACATCTAAAAAATTTAACTTTAAAAAAAATAAAAATCCTGTTTTCCTCAAACTTTGCGTGACCCCCCTGGTGCCCCCTGGCGGCCCCCCGGGGGGTCGGGGCCCCCACTTTGAAAAACACTGGCCAAGGGCCAGAGTTCCCGTTAGCCGGTAATTACCGGACTACGACCGGTAAAATATGCTGAAGACCGGCAAATCTAAATCTCTCCGGTCAAAGTGTCCGTTCAAAATAATTTCCGTTTAGCGTAATACTACATCAGTTGTGCAACTTGCGCCACTTATGTGACAGACAAAAGAGTATGTGACAGACAAGAAGAGTCAATTCTAATGTCTAACACGTAATATGGAGAAAGAGATGTCCTGTATGGGTTGATTGTGCGTTGATCTGTTGGTAATGCCTCGGGGTTCCGGTGGGCATGTAAACAAATGCATAATGCTGCGCTATACTTTGTGGCCTCACCCGGTTGCATAGCGACACTTATTATTTAGGTGTCTTTTAATAAGCAGGTAGTCATATGATTAGCTAGAACTAGCTAGATCTGATCGATATGGACATAAACGCGAGTGAAGTCTAATCTGACGGGAGAGAGAGATCAGCTGCTGCTGACGAGTCGACACGCAGCTCTGCATGATCACATGCAGCGGTGAGCGGAACAAAACACACACCAGGTTAATAGCACACGTAGCTATTTTAATGACCTCTCAAACTACCGTAACTAGTTATAGATATGTTTAGTTTTACTGTCAGGTCACTCATTACTGGATCCGCGAGCTGCATGATACTGACGGGCTGTCAGGAGAGGGAGAGCGCTCCGTTTATTATTCCCGTGTTATTGTAAGTTACTGTACACTTTTGAATAATGTAGTTAATCTACTATAATTAGTTTGTTTAATATCGAATCATATCAATTTGTTCTAAAACACAACAAATAACAAAGAAGACCTTTGACCGGCACTTTTCTCATTTTGTCCGGAAGATTTAAACTTTAATGGACATGTTGACCGGCGAAAAAATATTCTAACGGGAACTCTGCCAAGGGCACCAGATCTGGGGGGCGCTGCGCTGGTAGCTCTGGGAGGGGAAAAAATATTTTTGACCGTTGGGCGCTGTAAGTGATGAAAGTGGAGGATGTTGGCTTATCAGGCGCCCGCAGCTCACAGCCAAAGTGCGAGCGTGGAAGCGAGGGAGAGAGAGGGCGCACTGGTACCGGCGCTGTTGTTATTAGAATATGGTGCTAGCTGCGCTAACGGATATAAGAAGTAGATGTTTCTACAACCAGGGTGGAGGAGAGCTCTCCTGTCAGACTGAGAGGCTGAGTGAGGTAAAGGACTCTGAGTGTTTAGATAGTTAATTTTAGTCTACAAATTTAGTAAACACATATTTCCAAGGCACTCCTTTATAATTATTAGGATGAATTAAAACAGGTTTGAAATCATTCCAATGTATACTATAGGACAGTAAACCAAAAATATCGTTTAAAGTTGGAGAGATACAAAAATATGTTAACTAGGTAAAATAAGATATGAATGAACAACAAAAATAAAATAAGTTACATTTATTTGTTGTTGGCTATGGTAGGTTATTGGTTTTGTTCATATACTTAGTTGATTATTAAAATGTAAACCGATCTTTTTCATATGGGTGTTTTAGAGTTGTACCCCCTAGATCAGAGGCCTGTACTACGAAGCAGGATTTTCGCTTAGCGAGCTAACTTCAGAGAAAACTCTGGGTTTCCGGTCGTACGACGCTGGTTATCTTTTTAGCGGGCTAGATCTCCATGGTAACTTATGCTGAGCGGCTAACCTGCTCCGGAGCAGGTTAGGTTGCAGGCTAAGAGATCAACTCAGTGAAAGCACCGCCTGCTGACCAATGAGAGCTCAGTGTGTGGAGTTTAAAGCGATCAAGTCATATTACAGGAGAAAGGAAATACAGTTTAAACTGCCGTTGCAGGAAAGACGGCCGGCAAAAATCACAGACTGAGTGAACGTGAAAATGAATAGAATATCACCTCCCATCTTCAGAGCAATCTGACTATTATAACATTAGCGTTAAGAAAGCTTAATTTAATGTCTGCCACAACATAAGTAACCGGATCAAAGTAACATTACGTACAGTCCGCGGCACTGTGAGTGCAGATGTCAATGTGTCCCATTATCATTTCATATCACATCATAATGTATCATATATTTCCTTATCTGAGTAAGCTTCCTGAGCCGTATCTGGTCGTGCAACACTCAGTGTCACATACTGTATGCAGAAGTATTATTTTAAGCAACACATTAAGATGACAAAACACTTGTGTCAAATGTAATTAAAGTCAGATTGTGTCTAAGACGGGGCAGTGATATCATAAACCTGTTAATGTACGCATTCAAACACTTTTTCTTTTACAAGTTGCCAAAAAGTATTGTTACAACATATTTTATTTACGGCTTTGATTATAATAACATAATGTTGGAAATAGGTTCAAAATAATAAACGTCAAAGAAAGAAAATAGTGTTATATTGCTGGATAAGCATGAATATGCATTCCAAGTCTTTATTATTTTGGATGTGGATTTTGACATAAATTATAACCATCACAAAAAACGAATGAAACTTCCATTGTTAAAAGTGATCTAGCACAGAGCAAACATTAATCATAAATGCTTCAAATGTTGTTAGGAATTAAGATAAAGAAAATATATATTAGGGACTTATGTTATTTTTCATTTTTATATATTTCTTTAATACCTCAATTATGTCTCCAACAGGTGCAAAATGTGAATTTAATACGAGGGTTCAGACGTTGTTGTGTAGGTGAATTGCAGTCTGACACTGTTAGTGTCTTAATCACAAACATATCTATTCTTGCACCATGTTGCTCAAAAGACAGACGTTACATAAAGAAAGAAAAACGTAAATGTATACATTTAGAATATGTGTACCACATTACCTTGCTGTCAGGCAGCCTTAATGATCAGGGAATGCCTTGCTAAAGCTATCAGCTGGCATATACCATTCTATTTGAGAAACTTGCTGGTTCCTGTTCTACTTGGGCCTCAATTGGTTAGTTAGTTTGTGTTTCTTAAGTGATTCCGAAATGGACCTGAACTGCATTTTGTCGTGCAATCCTGTGCGGTACAATGGAAGCAACATGGCTAAAGTAAAACAAAAGTCCATTCCCATGTTTTATTATTCAGTGTTGAATCTGTTGCTTACCTTTTGGATGCCACTTGGAATGTAATAATTGATCGTTATTGTTCCATATTTCTGGTAACCAGGCAAAGACGAAGAGCTTTTGGTGACATCCATGCTGCCTCCATCCGGCTGTGTCCCGGTCAAAGTGCCGTACAACGCTCCACACGTCGGGCAGACAGGCTTGTAGTCAAAGGCTCTCTTCAGACAGTCTCTGCAGAACGAGTGTTTGCAGCGCAGAGTCTCTTTCTCTGTGTTTTCTATCGCTTCCATACAGATTGGACATGCTTCTACTTCAGGGTCCTTGCTGAGTGTAGATGAAGGACCTGTGGTTCTGCTGCTTGGAGTGTCTGCAGGACCTTTGTTCCCTGGACTCTTGCTCGGGCTTGGTGTTTTTTGTGAAAGGAACTCTTTCAACTGAGCAATGTGCAGAAAAGGCCCGGTCACTGTTACTTCAGGTCTGCTGGGGCTTGTTGTTGTGGGTTCAAAAAGCAGACGTGGAAATGTACTTTGCAGGTCTCTGAGGTGGTGCGGACTCACAGAGACAGATGTGACCTGCAGGTCGGAGGCCGTTCTCTGGTAGAACGTGATGAACCTCTGCCGGACAAAGTCAGCATGAACAGGTTCTGAGGATCCCTGGTGTGATCTGAAGGTCACCTGTTCTGTGCTGCTGGCTTTATCGTGCAATGGTTCAATGTGAAAAGTATTCCCTTCAATTTTCTTAAGCTCTCTATCACATTTTTCCTTAATGTAGGCCATGACTACCCTGGATACATCCACAGGTGTGATCTGCCCCCTTGTGACGGGAGAGGTTGGGTGCATCACTTCTGACAGTTTTTCCATAAGTTGGTCTACCTCCTCGAAGGTTCCTCTCACGATGTAGCCGTGAGCTTTCTTCTCATGCTCGTAAGGTCGAAGAATCTTCTTTATTCTCCCGGGATCTTTGCAATAAATTGCGTCAATCTGGACAGTGAGGTCTGTGATGATCCGCTACAAAATACGACAGCTGAAGTTAGGCATGATAGCAATGTTTGAAAAAAACGTGTGTTTATTTTTTAGCTGTGATTTATTCCAGGGAAGATATTTATTATTAAAGACATTTGCACTGACTTTCAGCCCTTCATCACATTAACTTAGAATTAGGGCTGCAACAAACGACTAATTTGATAATCGATTAATCTATCGATTAATGAAACGATTAATCGACTATTCGGACTATTACTGTATGCCTTGCACAATTTCTCAAAGGCTCTTATTTAGTCATCAACTTTTAGATTTAGCTTGAGGTTGTTTTAGGCATGTGGAAACTAACAATGAAGACAATAAAGATGAATACTTGATTCAAAAATACATATATTATTAAATTAACTAAACACATTTGGAACAAAATTAACATTTTAAATTAAATAAATAATATTTCCCATCAAAAGAAACAACAATGTTTTAACTAATCGTATTAAATAATCTGATGACAGAACTGTAAACAGAATAGCTGAAACTTTAACAAAATAAATAACTCAGTTTCCTCTAATCATTAACCCATGTTTGTATAATGTAGTTAACTCCGTGTGTTGCTGCTAGCATACATAACACCTGACGTAGAAACATTCCTCGTGGATGGGGCTCCAGAGCTGCTAGAAAGACAGTGGAACCCGGTGCATTCCTCCGTCTGGATGTGGTGCACTTTTGCTAAATGTTTAGACACATTGCTCGTGTTACCGCCCTTACATGCTAAACTCTTATTGCACTTTTGGCAACGAGCATCGAGACGGGTAAAGTTTAACCACACCTCGGAGCGCGTACTCTCCGCCATCTCCGCAGTGTGTTGCTGCATGTAGCAGCTGCGTGTGTGTAAACTGCCCCGCCCCCTCGCACACAGACGGGGGAGAGAGATCTCGTCTGATCGAAAATACATCATAGACGCATTTGTTTGTCTTTTTGCATATTAGAAACGAGTTGGTGACACTAAGACTGCGATATAATGTTTTGTAGCAACAATACATGACATATATTTTTTAAATGTCTCCAGTATACCGATAAAAAGACGAATAACGTTGGAGTTTAACGGCGCGTAAAACACATGTGATGACGTCACCAACGAATCGACGACTGAATTAGTTGGCAACTAATGTGGTAATCGATTAAGTCGATTAGTTGTTGCACCACTACTTAGAATGTGCAAAAATTCCTAAAAATAATGAATTTTATCTGTGCAGGAGCTGCATCTCCATCTTTTGTTCAGTTCATACAGGACTCCTTATAAGATCCAGATAATTGGAAACTGTTTCCGACAAGATTAGTTACTAACATTTATCGCTGCTGTGGCTAGGGTTTTTGAATCTGTTAACAACTGAAAAATAATTTCATTATACCGATAAATATAATAAAACCATTTATTGAAAGCAATTATCAGCTGCAGTACCTCCACTGGCTCCATGAATCAAAACCTCTAACGTGGAAAATGTTCATACAACTGAGTAGCCTCTGATAGCAGATCTAACTGTTATTCATTTATTAATGACAGCCCATTTTATTCAGACAGCCATTCTAAAAGATTCTTTACATAACACATCATTTGGGAGGTGGAAGAAGATCTTGTAAAAGTAGAAATTCCAAAGTGTAGGAATACTCTGTTACTCAAATGAAAGTAGAAAAGTATTAGCATCTTAGCAATAGGCTATACTCAAAGTACCAAAAGTAAAAGTACTCATTACGCAAATTCTGCTGGAGTAGTCCTACTACAAAGTAAACTGGAAATACTCAAGTAGAGTACAAGTACCTCAAAATACAGTAATTTGAGTAAATACTTAGTTACTTTACACCACTGCTTAAGTTGACCACATGATTGCCAACATAAACAGGGAGGGTTTGGATAATAACTGCCACTATTATTTGAATTGAAGAGCTTTTATACTGAAGGTGTGAAACCGGAAACCCCTTTCATAGTTTCCTGGCTAACTTGGAGCCCTATTTTAAAGAATGGAGAAACTCTAATGAGTACGCTAGATTTTGAAAGTACGCAGCCGAAAAAAATCTGCCCCTTACTTCAGACTTCCTCACAGAGCCCCTCCTCCAACACACAGGAACATGCACATGACCAATGAGGGCACAAGATAAGTTTGTGCACGAGATGGAAGGCTGACAGGCAGGTAGGCCATCCAGTTATTTTAGCCGGGCCGGCTAAAATGATTGGTCGTGCTTTTTACATAGCCACGGCTTATGGCAATGTTTATGTATTTATTGTCAAAGCCAGGGGTAGACATTAAGGGTAAAAAGCCACTGGCCCTCCGGGCCGGTGGATTTGTATTATCACTGGCCCCACCATTGTAACCACTGGCCCGGAGCATTCATCCAAAAAAAAAAAAAATATATCGACTAATAATGAAGAAAATTAACACATTTGTTGCTATAGTAATTTATGCACTTACTACTTGTACTACAACATTTGAACAATCAGTTCTTCCTCATTTTCCTCAATTGTTCATATTTGGTTTATTAAAATAATGATATTGTGGTCATTGTTAAAAAATGTCTGCTATTATGAGTATTATTATTTGTATAATGCACTTTCTGCCTTCCTGTCATTAGGAGTTAGAGATGTAATGGCTATAGATTAGATTAGATCAGGGGTTGGCAACCCCTGGCACGCGTGCCAGCATTGGCACGCGGCACCGTAACCAGTGGCACGCTAGGAATAAGTGGAATAAGTGTGCAAAAATATTTAAATTGTATTTTGGGATCCTGAACGAAGCCACCGCCAGAGCGCGTCTCCCCGTTACCCGCAGAAGGAAGCCATGCACACAACGCAGCCCCGCTCTCTTTAACTCCAGGTGACTTTCTGCCGCTTTCCTCCGTGGTGCTGATCGTTTCACCACAGAGAGGAAAGCACTTCACTAATTGCAGTAGCCTACCCATAAGGAGCTGTACAAATGCCGCAGTTTCTGCGTGGCTGTGTATTTAGTTGAAAGCCCAGTGGCGATCTGATCATCTCTCATTGAAATAATATGCTACAAAGGGGCGGACTGGCCATCTGTGTGTTGAACTTTCCTGTCGGCTCCCAGACCATAGTCGAGGAGTACAGACCTCTGTTTTTCTGCTTCCTCGTTTCACTTCCAGAAACATACACACGTTCTCTCACTGTCGCTCTACCATCCACAAACACGTATGCACAAGCCACACCCCTCTCTCTCTCTCTCAAAGGGACAGCGATCTCATCTCACTCTGCATGACCCTAATATCATAACATGTGTGTTCTGGAGAATCACAGAACGGACAATCGTCCTTATTATTATGCCGTTTAAACCAATTATTTAAATGTGTTTGTTAAATTCGACATCATGTAAGTTGCGCTGACAGGTCCACACACTGCTTCCCCGCAGAGAGGCTCCCCCGCCCTCCTGCTGATAGTTGACAAGCGTCAAGCTCCTCACCCCCCCCCCCCCCCCCCCCCCCCACTTGATAATTCTCGATCGTTGGCACGCTGATAACAATTTTTTTTGAAAATGGCACTTCATATGAAAAAGGTTGCCGACCCCTGGATTAGATCCTTCATTATCCTAAACTGCTGGGACATTTCCCTAAAGCCAATACCTTTATATGTTCTGCTCTTCACTTGCTTGTCAGCATAGGTCGGCATTGATGTACAGAGCCGACAGAAGACCTTGTTTATATTGGCATCATATTGAGAGGTGCAGTGACGTGTCCTAAAACCAGGAAGTAAGCTGCTGGTTCCCTCGACAAAAAGTAATGGGATTTCTCCACAGGGTTTTGTAAAATAGCTGGAAATAAGGTCTGTGGGAAACAAACCTGTTTGATAAATGCACGTTTTGTTCTGCCGGATAATCTCCACATGTTTACCCTACTTTTATAATGTTCGAATCATAAATCTAATCGATAGATTATAAAAGGGGTTTAGGACGCGTCACTGCACCACGCTCAAACTGGCTGAAACTTTCTCTCCCTCTTCTTCTCATGCTCCCTGTCACTCTCCTTTAACTCCTCCGGTGACTTTCTTTATTTGAAAATTGTTTTTTGCTCGGCGCTTGGCCGGTTACCGCTGGTATTAAAAACATTTTGGCGAATGGTTAGGTGGCGTGATAGTCTGTAGTGAAGGAGCGCGCTCACAGGAGCCTGCTCGCGCTGCGCTCCGCAGCAAACAGCTGTTTGCTTTTTACCCAACAACGACAAGCGACTCACGAAACACTATGTTGTAGCGTTAATAAACGAAACAATTTAACTAAATTGCTTGTCAAAATACCAATCCCACAGGAAACATTTTTTTTTAAACAATATTTGTAGTGGCCCGAGCGGGCAAGTGGAAAGTACGTTATGCTGGCCCGGGGTGTATAAATAGTGCTTCCGGGCCAGCGGGCCAATTATAATGTCGAGCCCTGGTCAAAGCATTTCATGTTTTCGAGTGATTCTACAATTTAGGGTACATTCCATGTCCATTGATGATAATTATAATTATTCTAACTTTTTTCTTCAAAAATATCATATTTTGCCTATTATTGGAAAGCATCTTATAATATCACACAAACATTATGTGCATCCTAAAAACCATTAAAGTAAATAAAAAACTATTATTCATTTATTTCAAAAGTCTAAATACTAAAGAATAATAATATTTTTTAATTGATTTCCTCCTTTAAATAATTTAAATATCTTAATATATGAATGTCCGCAAAGGTTCTGTCAACTATGTTACTAACAGAACTCCCCCCCTTTAACTCAAAAATGGTTTGTCCCAATACCATGGTTATGGCTAGAAAGGATCCGTCTTGTGTAAAACTCTCGCGAGAGTTTGCAAGTCACGTGGCTGAATGACGATGACATTGTTGATGTGAAATGTAGGCCTACCCTAAATGATAGAATCAGTCAAAATTGCTATCGGGATGTTAAAGAGCAACTTGCAGGGTTTTTTTTTTAACTACATTTATGCTTAACCTTGCCTGAAAATTACAATTAAAAAAGTTAATATGTTTAACAAGACATAAGGGCAGGAATTCAGAGGGAAAGGAGCCGTTTTGAGCTCTGCTACTAAAAACTGCTTTTTTTTTTTACGTCAAACGCGTCATATTACGTCACATGGGGGAGCAACTTTCTCGGACTCCTTCTCTGCCCAATCCGCGGCAGTAGTTTGTAGTTGGTTTGAGCGGTTGTGATTTAGTGAGCTGGTATTTTTACATTGCATTTCATCATTTGTAATCATGGTGAGCTGGAGTTTGTGCAGGTTGCACAAACTCCAGCCTGTCAGGACATCGAGTCCACAGTTTCCCTAACAGGAAAAGGACCGGAGCTAGCTTTTGTTCCTGGGTGCGTTGTGCGAGGTGCATCCACCTCCCTGCAGCACATACTCTCCACAGCTGAGGCCTATCAAACAAAACGCTTATCAGGAAACCGTATTACATCTCTCCCCCCCTTCGCTCCTCTCTCTCTCCCCTCCGGTACACAGCACCGTAAGACGTAGTGTGGAGTTGCATTAGGTAACGCGAGATACGGCTGATACTTGCGCATTAGTTTCTGTTATGCATCAGTATCAACAGTCCTGCCAGTAACGTTCCTATATTATCAATACTACTTTAGTTATAGCCTGATATATGATAGCTAACTTTACAATGTTGTGATGTGACTAACGTTAGCTAACATTAACTGTAGCTAACGCTGGTAACTCACCAAGACAGCAGCCCTGTTCTCCACACACCACAGCTCCATTTCTCGCCGATGGCCGTTATTTTTCTAGCAGGCTCATAATTATAATCATATGCATTCGAATATATATTTTTAACCTCTTCTGTGTAAAAACTAGCATTGTGATCCATGTTTATTCATACGTTACACCGGCCGCTCTCCCCCATGTGACGTCACACGTGGGGAGGCTTTTTTTATGCGGAAGTAAAAATGTCTTACAAAAACGACCCCAGATGTCACTGTAGTGCAGGGGTCGGCTGGCACGCGGCACCGTAACCAGTGGCACACTAGGAATAAGTGGAATAAATGTGCAAAAATATTTAAATTGTATTTTCGGATCTTGAACGAGACCGCCGCCAGAGTGCGTCTCCCCGTTACCCGCAGAAGGAAGCCATGCACGCAACGCAGCCCCGCTCTCTTTAACTCCAGGTGACTTTCTGCCTCTTTCCTCCGTGGTGCTGATCGTTTCACCATAGAGAGGAAAGCACTTCACTAACTGCAGTTCCCATAAGGAGCTGTACAAATGCTGCAGTTTTTTGCGTGGCTGTGTATTTAGTTGAAAGCCCAGGGGCGATCTGCTCATCTCTCTTCGAAATAATATGCTACAAAGGGGCGCACTGGCCATCTGTGAGTTGAACTTTCCTGTCGGCTCCCAGACCGTAGTCGAGGAGGGCAGAAGCAACAAGCTTCAGGTTCAATAACCCACTTTAGCTTCAATGGCTGGAGAGAGGCGAGCTCTTCTTGGGAGGCCGTTGCATTTATTTAGCTGTTTTTCTGTTTCACAAAATACATCACAGACCTCTGTTTTTCTGCTTCCTCGTTTCACTTCCAGAAACATACACACGTTCCCTCACTGTCGCTCTACCATCCACAAGCCACACCCCTCTCTCTCTCTCTTAAAGGGACAGCGATCTCATCTCACTCTGCGTGACCCTAATATCATAACATGTGTGTTCTGGAGAATCACAGAACGGACGATCGTCCTTATTATTATGCCGTTTAAACCAATTATTTAAATGTGTTTGTTAAATTCGGCATCATGTAAATTGCGCTGACAGGTCCACACACTACTTCCCCGCAGCGAGGCTCCCCCGCCCTCCTGCTGATAGTTGACGAGCGTCAAGCTCCTCAACCCCCCCCCCCCCCACTGATACATTTTTTTTTCCATATAAAAAAGGTGTAGTGTATATTTCTGTATATTTTTTTTCAAATCTAGTGTATTCATCATTTTCACTTGCCAACCCTCCCGATTTTTCGCGGGAGACTCCCGATTTCATTGCCCTCTCCCGGTTTCCTCCCGGCGTCATATTTCTCCCGCATTTCTCCCGATTTCTGACAAAATCAGATTTATTCACGACTGTTTCCACTCGGACTTTAATACAGCTACACCATTGTTTGGTTTCCATGGTAGCGCGTCTCTTTAGTAGCGCGCGCAACTGAAAGTCTGAGAGGGTGAGAGAAAACAGAACAAAAATCGACAATTCTACCCCCTGCTCACTCCTTTCCTGTAAAATACAGGTCCAGCCCACACATATGCTGGTGCTACAGGCCGCAAGGCAGTGCACTACAATACGCATGTTTATGTTAATCTAATACAGCTCCGGTGATCCACTAGCACCAAGCCCGCCTTAACCTGCCATCAGGCCCTGGGGCTGATAGTTTTTGTAGGCCCCCTATTTAAACAACAAATCAAAGTCATTTATAGCCTCGACAGGCTCTGTGATCGCACTTCTCCACTCTGCTCTACGCGCGCCTGGTCCTCGCCTCCAGATGAGTGACGTATCGGGCCTCCCTCATGTATTTGTCCGGTTGCCGTTGGCTCCCCTCCACATAGCAAGTCCTCGTCGTCCTCTCCATCTCCTCCAACAGATAATGTCCCTCCTGTCTGTTTTTCCTCTCCCGCTACTCCATCGCTATCAGAACCAGACGGCCTACTTGGCTCCAAGGCCCCTTGGCCGGCACCACTACCGCTCGGTACAGAACTCATCTGTCCTTCCTCCTCATCCTGGCCTACAGGTTTAAAATAACCTGTAAGCTTTGACATGTTTTGTGTGTGTGTATATACACACACACTCGTGTTGCGTGTTATCTATGATTACTATACACCTTACATTAATAATTTCAGCGGAGGGAGGGGGAGCGGCGGCGCTGTGGAACAGCAGAGTGGCAAGGGAGAGCTGTCTTCTTCCCTTTACAAGCTTCAAAAATGTATTTATCGTGTGATTTTGGAAATAAAAGTTTCATATTCTGAAAGCCAAGACTTTGTTTATTTAAAATTTAAAAAAAACACCCTAAATAAAATGATAGGCCCCCGATCTCCGTAGGCCCCTGCATTAAGGCGGCCCTGACTAGCAGCACCACCACCCCCCCCCCCCCCCCCCCCCCCCCCGCGGTGGTTTTGGAAATGCTCCCGATTTCTGAGGTCTCAAGGTTGGCAAGTATGGGTGTGTCTAACCTGCAAGTTGCTCTATTCCATGGAATATAACAAAAAGTGTTTCTGGAGTGAATTACCTACCCCACCTTTAAGTAAGAAATTAAATCTTTAAAACTAAAGAAGATTGCTTTTGCGACAGAAGCATAGTCTTAAACTAAAGAAAATGAAGAGAGGCATTCGCCGCCATTTTCTTGGTAGGCTATTTGTACAAAAAAAAAACAACGACACACACCGTGACTATCACTATGACTACCAGACGGTTGAAAACAAACCTTTCACCGACTATAAACGATTTCTGCTTTCTTATTTCAGCCCCCTAACTGCTCAGCTGTGTGTAAATATATGTTTCCTTACCTCCATACCGAGCAGCACCGTGTCTCTGACCACAGACTGTCTGCTCTGAACACAGCACACCAGCCCTGTGGCGCCCTCTGTCCTGCTTTCACTTTCGATCAGAGCGGGGAGAAATACTCACCTCTTGCAGTAAAAGTGGAAGTACCAGACTTTGTTACAAGTAAAAGTCCTGCATTCATGTCACTCAAGTAAAAGTAGAAAAGTATTGTCATCATTATGAAGATTGGCCAATTTCAGAATAATATGATAGGCTATGTTTTGATTATATTTCTTGATGCATTAAAGTGTTCTCAAAGCTGGTAAAGGTGCAGCTAGTTTGAATGACTGTGTATACTGCAGGGTAGCTTGTGAAGGTGGAACTAAAGTCTGATTTAAGAGTTGATTATATTTCACATCATTAATCCAAATCTGCAAGGTAACTAAAGATATACATACACAGTAGAGTAAAAGTACACCTTTAGGCTACCTCTGAATTGTAGTGGAGTGCAAAGTAAGTAAAAGTACAAGTCTCTCAAAAATGGTACTTAAGTATAGTACTTGAGTAAATGTACTTAGTTACCTGTCACCACTGCTTATATTCCATTCCTGCCAATTAATCCCCCCTTAGTTTAATTTTTAATTACATTTTTATTTTAAACCTCGGGACTGTGGGAAACAGTATTTCGATCTTTCTGTGTGTACAAACATATTTTGAGATTGACAATAAAGTTGACTTTGAAGTTAGTCCTTCTTGCTCGTCCTATAACTCTAAAGTTTGTGTTTCCCAGCAGCACTTGAAGGCAGCACCCTGGCTCATATTGCAGTGCTATTGTTTGCCCGGCAGGTGTCAGTGCAGCTCTATGCACAGTGACGCTACCGGCACCACGTGACCGTCCCGGCTCACAGCAGCGCGCCTCTGCCCGTCACACAGCCTCCCTCCAGTCATTCTGATCCCGGCTGGCAGGGTGTGCAGGAGCCGCCGGAGGCTCTTCATCAGCGGACAGACTGCAGACTGTCTCCCGCTCTCACACAGTATATACGGAGGACGGCTTCTCATTGACGGATCCAGGCTCAGTTACAGAAATGTTGTCATTTATCTCTCTCTTGCTAAACTGCTGTTGTGTTTGTTATGGAAGAGCCAGCCCCGTTTGTTGGCTATCAGTAGTAGGCTACTATTTCTTTTTTAGTGTTACAGTCAATTATTATGTCTAAAGGTAGGGTAGGTAAGCATGGAGAAAGCAGCTCGAGTAAGCTAGAATTTGAAAGTACACAACCGAAAAAAATCTGCCCCTTCCTTCAGACTTCCTTACAGAGCCCCTCGAACGCCTTCAATGAGGGCCCTAGATAAATGTGTGTACGAGATGGAAGGCTGACAGGCAGGTAGGCCATCCAATTATCTGCCGCGGACCGGGGCACATTATTAGTCTTGCTTTTTACAGTGCCACGGCTTCCACAGATGCAATATTTGTATATATTTATTATCAAAGCATTTAATGTATGCATTGCTATCGGGATGTTAAAAGTGTTTCTGAAGTGAATTACCTAGGGGATGACATTTGTTAGTGTTATTGTGGTATTTTAGCAACGTGTCTTTTAACTAAAATAAAAGGTTTTGCAATCTGTAAAAATCCAGAATCAAGCAAACCATTAAAATAAATGATTGTATACTATTTTATACTATTCAGCTTTTTTTCTTTTTCGCAATGTTAACGGTATAATTGAGTGTAGGCCTATATTTGAACACAGCCTTCAGATATTGTGAGAGAGGAAAGTAGGCTATGACCCGAATACATGGCCCCGTGTATCAACCTGTTTCCGGCCGCAGGCTTTAGATAAGTGAGCTGGAACAGCAGTGAAAGTGTCACGCGGGTCGGATGGACGAGGGTTAGACATCTGTCAAATTCAGCCAATAGAATATACATTAGTAATATTGAAAAATGCGCTGGGTGGGCAGCGGAGATTAAGTCCACTTTCTAATCTGATCACAAGTCAGATGGAAGCTCAGCCGCGGCTGCAAAGCGCCATGGATAGCACCAAACAGATCAGAGGAGCGGCGTTACACACTCAGCATTACAGGAGAACAAGGACAGCATTTTATTTTATTTTGTGCAATTTTTAAATATTGAAAGTGCTGATTGTGTGCAGTGATCGGCTCTGTTAGCTGCGCATTGAACGCCACACATCTCCCGCTCTGTGTTGTGTCCAGGTCAGTTGAAGATTACAACTCAGAGTATTCTGTCAGCTTCGTGAAAAACTATTTTTTTCTGGAATTTCTCTTGTTTATTTGGTCTAATGCTGCATATGTTAGTGTTCAACCTTTGAAGAGGCCTTATTTTGTATGAGAAATATTTTTTGTTTTAATGGTTTTGCACATTTTAATAATACACACACATAAAAGACAACACATCACAAAACGAGCAGGAAGAGGCTTATTTAAAGCATCTACCTAAATAATGTTTAAAATCACAATTTTATATAAAACACAAGATCAATACACCAACAATTGCTTAAATTCAATAACATGGCAAACCTTAAGAACAAAATATATTGTACGATAGTAGGCTACTTAACATTTTAACAAAATAAAACCAGGCATCGTACAGTGTTCGAATGATTTTTAAAGTTTTTTAAAGCAATGCAGCATTTTTAAATGTCGCTAAAGTTAACGGTCCCATGTCATGCTTTTCTGGTTATTACCCGTCCCCTTGTGTGTTATGTAGGTTTTTCTGCATGTAAACGGTCTGCTGAGTCACAACCCTCGAAGTACACCCTGTAGGGAGTACAACTCTAACACAGAAAATACCTGTCTGTGCTGCCCCAGAACGCCTCGTTGGACATTTGGTCTCTGTGACGTAACGACGACCAAATGGACCAATCCGTGGAGCTCCTCACACACACACACACACACACACACACACACACACACACACACACACACACACACACACACACACACACACACACACACACACACACACACACACACACACACTCAGCCTTATCTTTTCTCAGGCTGTGAGTGTGTGGCGAACAGTGTGGCGAACAGCCTGGCTGTGTGTGTGTGTGCTCAGGCTGAGTTCCGCTGTGTCTCTCTGTCCCGCAGACCCCACGCAGCAACCAGGAAACGACACCAGTAATCCAGCTCACACTGTCCGCTCCTCGAGCCTCAAAGGGCGGAGCAGCGAGCCCCGCAACGTCCCTCCAACACGGCACCCAGACCCCACGCAGCATTCTCATCTGTTTGCCATTACTGTTGTCATTTTCTGGTTGCTAACAAACCCCATTGTAACACATAATCACTGATGTTCAGCTGTAACAGTGGTGGACTCATCAGAACAGAGTGGGCGAGCTGACCAATCAGAGCACAGTGGGCTCACTGGGAGGGGGGGGCTCCAACAAGACGTTTAGGACAGAGTGAATACACATACTTTACAGAGATGCTGTATGAGAAACCAATGTGAGTTTGGAACATTGAACAATGTAAATCTATTCTAGTATACCTCAACAATGGAATTATGATCAGTAGAAATGACATGGGACCTTTAAGTCAAACTTAACTTGGTTTGTCAGTGTTTGATGTACTTGATTTGTTATTTGGTCATTTTCTTTAAACACAAAAATTGTTGGACTACCCAACCAAACTTGATTTCAACTTTGACCTAAGGATTAGATTCATAGCCAGATGTCAATCATCAGACATAATGCGCCCATAATAAATGTAGGTTTAAATAGAATAAAGCCTTTTCTGTGTTGTCCCTGCTCAGCCCGAAATGACGTAAACAATTATTAATTGATTAATATTAAAATGTCTGTTTCCATCTCCTCAATATACCTCAGGTTGTTAAGCCTCTTCGGCTCATGCTGAGTGGAATTTAATTTAAACCAATTTAACTCAAAACACCCCTGTATATCATCCCATCCAAAAACAACAATTCTTTTTTGTTATTTCTCTGTGCCTTTATTGTTTTGTTAGCTAACTCGATGTCGTTGGGGTTTCTTTTGTATTATAATTAGACCTTCTCCATTATTGAAAAGGGCTCTCTCTCTCTTTCTCTCACACACACACAAACGCACAAGTCAAAAAAAATCACATACAACGAAACAAATGAATCTGATTATTTGGTAGTTTATTATAAAAATGACTCTTCAACTCTCCTTTTCCTTTTGTGCAGTTTTGGCATTAAGGAAATACTACAATATAAATAATTGTTTGCTTTTAGATGTAATAGTCACACAGTATCACTGCGCTGCACTGATGTCAAAAGAGTAGGTATAAATATATATGATCCAGTTATTCTCAAAATCATTCGATTAGCCTGATGTACAAGCTTACTTTACATGAATGCACACAATATCTTGTTCATTTTAATACTGTCAGTCCTGCACAACCCTCCAGATTTTGCACATTGTACACAAAGCATTTGCGGATCATTTGTTTTGTTTTATGTATGTGTTGTGTGTGTGAGGACCCCAGGAAGAATAGCCAATGCTCATGCCAGTGCTAATGGGGATCCTAATAAAGACAAAGAAAGCTACTTCCTACATCTGCCTGGCTTTTTACTTGTCATACCAATACTGCACATATTTGTTTATTTTTTCTATTTGATTTGTACGGGTATATCCATATTTCATCTGTATTCCATGTAAATGTCGCTCTATTTTAATGTTATTAGTTTTCCTAAAATATTTGTTATCATTGTTTTATTTGATGGTCCTTCCCTTACAATTGTTCTTCTTAAACTGTGTTACATATGCACCAAAGACACAAAGACAGATTCCTTGTGTGTGTAAACCTACTTGGCAATAAACCTGTTTCTGACTCTGAAGATGTGTGTCCTCCCATAAAGAAACATTTCTTCAACTTACAGGAACAAGTATGAACTGTTCAGTGGTCAGGGAGGACAAATAATTGAAAGTGAATTCTAAGCTTGATGAATTGTTATCATTAAATTATGGAAATGACAAGACGGAGCCAAAGAGAAAAACTCATTTTCATTTCATGATCAATGTTTGGCCATCAATGTGATGACACATGCTGCATAATCACAGCAAGGTACACACTTCGAAACAGAATCAGTGTAAGCTGTTGTGGCTTGTTTGACATGATGTGTTATTTTTATTAAAAAAAGATGTCCACAATTCAAACGCCATTCCTGTATGTTCAGCTCATGTCTAACAACCATTCCATATGGAAAATCTCAATTTTTGTTAGAGAATAATGTATAACCATATTCTTTGTTGCCGATTCCATATAGCAATTATGTAACAATTAGTTTTCTTTCTTTATTTGGTCAGGATAATGGAGCCAGGGTGAGGAACAGCAGCAGCCATTATTGTGAAGAGTGGCTGCTCTCTCACTCAGAGCTGCTCATTAACTCATATTCATCGAGCACTAATTGATGCTGTATGGGTGTTTGTATGCAGTGTGGCCAACATGAGGGCTTGTGCATGCTTTTCCAACCCGCTGCTCCATTTCTGACATGATCAGGATCAATGATGGCTGTTCTTACCAGAAAGTGGCCATATATGTACTCTGTGGGTGATTTTGATGCATTTTGGGTAGATTTTGAAGATTTAGGGGACTCTGGATTATTTGGATTGGACAGATTGCTTATCTGTTTGAACAAAAAATGGTCCACTTCCGAGATCATTTTTTTATATCCAATGGTTACAACATCATCATGGTAATAAAAATCAGCCCACGAGAGTAAGAATATGGCCACTTCTTGAGTTGATCCTTCAAATGTCCGAAATGGACTTAGCATCCTCAATAACCCCCGAAACCAATCCAAAATCGGCAAGCCATTTTTTTAACTATTGTCAACATAGGCTATAATGCTGATTAATACTAATTAAAGCAACTTATGCTAATCACCCAATTTATGCAAGTTAGCATCCGGCCGTTTCTATGTGCTGGGGATCCGTGCTAAACATTTCTCACATCAAACTTTGGGGTACTCAACTTTCCAGGTTCACAGTGATGGCAACTCAAGATATATAATCCTTTAACTTGTTTCAATCTCTCCACATGCAAAGTCCACACATTTAGCCATCTCCTATTTCCAATACCTTCTATGTCGAAGAGACACTAATGGTTTACATGGAGCATTATAACATATTTTTCTAGGCCGATCCTGAGGCTCAACCTCTACCAAAAGCAATGAGATTGTTTTCATTGGATTTTGAAAAATTGCTCAAAATAAGCCCTGTGGCAAACACACTCTTATGATACGTACATGTTTTGTTCAGAAGGATAAACTCAACATATTAACACCACCTTAATGATTTTTGAAGCTTAAATGCAATCGCCAGAGGTGAAAAAAACTTTAAGTAAAAACTGCATGAGCTAAGCTAAAGGCGGCTAATGAGTGTGATTACATTTAAGCCTTGTTGACTAGCCTCCTCTGACCACAGTCCTTGGCTTCCAACAAAGTTGTAAAATGCTGACTCGTCGTCCGGGTTTTTGGATTCATTCCTGCTCCACTCCACATCTTATAGAAGGACTCAGAATGTAGAAGATGTTATGCGTACACAGAATATTTTCACTTGTTCAGGTAAACAGTTGTGTTGTTTGGAAATAATTGACTATGGTGCAAGCGTTGTGTTCACAGATGGGAAACTAATGAAATTATATTATATTATATATATTATATATGTATATATACAAAACGATATATATTATATCAACCTAGTCCCTGTTGGTCAGAGAAACTGCACAGGGCTGTAAAATCTGAAGTCACCATGAATGTGTGTAATCAGTTAAACAGTCACTCTAAGATGAATCCCTTTTCTCCCCACACTTTTTCAAACAGACTGAGACTTTGTAATGGTAATCAATACTGATTTGGGTGTTTCAAATTGATTTGCACTTTTATTTTAATTTCCAAGCTATAAATACAACTCTGAGTGAGAATACATTTCTAACAGGCATCAGGAATATTTAGTGCTATTAGAAATGAGATACAGGTTAAAAAGTGTTCAAGTTGATGAAATAAGTATGCCTCATTCATAGAACTATAACTGATGTAAGCCAAAGAAATATGCAGAGGGGGGTTAGGATGCATGGAGGCGTACAAAGTGCTGGAGTGGGATCACATGCTCAGTCAGGCTCAGGTTTAGGACATGTCTCAGGTCATTGTGTACTTTTCTGTATTCAGGTTTGGGAAAATCAAAAAGAACAATCAAGCAGTACGTCTACATATAATACATACATTTTTATTTTGAAATGTATTGTATTCCTGCTTGTAACCCGGTTTTTAAATAAATGTAACAGTACAATCTTTTTTTAATGCACCTGTAAAGGAATACAGTTACTTTAAAAAAAAAAAAAATCCTGATTACCTAATGTCGTTACAAGAAATCCGTTACTCCCCAAGCCTGTCTGTATCAAACCACAACGTGTCCATAAAAGTGGCTTAACACAACAAGTGTTTAGTCACTACGATTAGAATGGATACAGAGATGTCATTTATCACATTAATGGAGCATGTTTCAGGGTTTTGTATTCCACATGCTCACTGGCTGTCTCTGAGACCCCTGATGATCAGAGCTGAGGTTAAAACATGTACAGTGTCTGTGCTTTTCCTGCTTTGGTGAGACGTGACATTAGAACAATCTCATATTTGTCTGTGAACAACTATAAAAACACCAGCGAACATTTTGCTGATATATTCAGTATAACCATTTTGTGACTCATCAGATTCATTTGTCTCATGCCATTATGCTTCATCAAAAAGACTTGTTGCAAATGAGTTTGATATAAACTTAACTCCATGAGGCACTGAATAGATGGAGCAGGTGGGGCTTTGCGTTTCCTTTTCAACATTACATCCTGTGAAATGTATACCCGATGTATCTATGTAACTACTATGAAAAACGTCTAGAGCATTTTAGCACAATTTTTAAGTGCTTCGGTTTAAGAAATAAATCTGTTTTCTAAAATGGGTTCATACCCATACTTCATACTAAAGTAATACCCCAATAATTGTACAATAATGTTTTTTTTCCAAACTCCTGATAAATCTCAGATGTGAACTGTGAGTTTAAAACATCAGCGGTGAGCATAGAAGGACGTTTTGGTACTCAGAGGAATATTTAATTGAAGCTCTGTGGTAGTCTGAGTGAAATGTTTAACCTCTTAAGCCCGAGGGTCCCCCCAGTGGACCCCTCCCACCGTTTTTTTACGAGACTATGTCTCAGGGCTTCTTAACATTTATGAAACTATTAATGTTTCATACCCTTTTAACGGTAAGAAATTCAGCTAACTGACAATGTGAACCATTTTTAGCTAAAAGAAACACAAGAGTAATACCAAGCCTTTGAATTAGCATGGAGCGAAAAAATTCTAACTAATGCTAACGGACCTTTGCACAGCACTCACGGTAGAAATGCCCTTATTACTTATCGTAACTGCACAAACAAGATATATCCGATTAAGGCGAGACACCCCAGGTGAATAGGGTAATTTTTTTAACTTAACGGTATCAGCTAGAAATTTCTCCAGTTAATGTCTTACAATAAGGCAATTGTCTTTTGTATTACAAGTTTTCTGAAATAGCATGTTTAAATATGCAAATTAGCCATTATCTCATTAAATATGCACATATGTTAACACATTTCAGGAATCGAAATCTGAACTTTGGATAAAGCCAGGTTCCAAATTCTTGTTTCATTTTGTAGTCATATTAGTATCTAAGGCTTTTACAGAAGGGATATTGGATATCTCTTTTTATCACTCAATAAATCAGAAAATACTGTCAACAGCCCTAAAATATCCATTTTCGCCATGTTTTTAGGTATACAATGTTGTATAATTCAGGCTATGAATTATATATGAACAAACCCTTCTGTAAAAGCCTTCATAATATTGATAGGAATATAACTGGAAAGTTTGGTGTCTCTACGTGCTTCTGAAGTTGAAATTTCGAACTCAGAGTAGGAGAAAAAACTCATTTTGAGAAAACGACCTTTAAAGATTGCAGTGAGGTGCTAGCTAACTCCTCCTGTTCTTTGGATGATAGCTTGCGCATCGACGCACTCCGTGAAGGTGTTTCATGTTCGAGGTCATTTGTTTTTTGTATAACCTTGCTTCGTGCAAGAGACAATTGTTGTCGTCTTCTCTGTGAACGTTTTTTTTCGCCGTTCTTTTGCGATTTTGAGATTTCAATTTCTAGCGGAAAGCTAAACAGGAAGTGTTTTAGCACACCACGTGACGCATCTGAACGAATCACGTTGTCAGAAATTGACACCAGCCAATGAGATTTCGTTTCTTGGTTTAAGACCCCTTTGTGCTTTCACGATTGGTTGCTGATACAAAGGAAATGACCATATTTGGATCCGATGAGATTGTGCAGGAGAGACGGAGCTTTCCAACGATATCTCTGTTGACATGGTGCACACAGCGGTCGCGGTACTTTATGTTACGTTAGAATGCTAACTTTTGGTGAATTTAGGAGAAATCTACAGACGCAAATAGACAAACTATAGTAAAATAAACACTTAAATGTGTATTTTGTACGTTTTCCTTCCAAAAGCCTGAAAGAAAACATGTTATGGAATCAAAATAGCACAAAATCTCAAAATTGACCAGTACTTGAAAAACGATGTTTTTGCCTGCCGTGTCTCGCCTTAAAGCTGAGACTCCACAGATTCCACACATGTAATGTCATCACTGTACGACCCCGAATTCGTGGAGCTATCAGCCAGAAAAGAGAAAGTAAACAACATCCGGTTTCAAAAATATTACAATAATTATGTCTTACCTTTTTTGATTTGTGATCAAAAGTTGTGTTCAACGGAATAAAAACGCCGCTCAAGGTTAATCCAATGTCTTTGTGTCACGTAGAAATTGTTACTGATAATCCATCATCATATTTATGGCAATATACTGGGTATAAAGTTTTGCCGTCCATGCTTGTACTTTCAGATATGCTTCGTTTGCTTCTCTATTACGTCCGCTATGGTAATGTTTACGTGGATTTGGGAACTGCCCATCGATTCTATTGGATGTAATGGTTAAGAAAAGGTGTAAATCACCCAAATCGACCAATGGGTTCCAGAGATATGGTCCTGCGTGAAGTATAAAGAATGCTAGCCAGCGTAAGTACATTATGCAGCAGACTTTACTTATTGTTTACTACGGAAGGAAGCAGGAAGCAGGAATTAACCTGCGAGTTTGTATCTTTCAGTGTTGAGGTGGAAAAGATCAGTTAAATTAGTTTTTCCCGTTATATGGATATAAAATATTCATAGTTTATTAAATATTAAGGTTCCTTAGACGTTGTTTCCTGCAAATGACGCGATTTCGGGTCCGTGATGCCAAAGAGGATAACAGAGTATTTTTATTTTATTTTATTTTTTATTTTATTTTTTTTCACAACAGTTGTATTTGGATGGAATGAATACCTATAGTGATAATTCAAAGTAATAAAATTATTTTTACAGTGAAAAAGTTCAAATGGAACTGATGGTTCCCAAATTACCCAGAGGTGAGTCCGCCTGGACTTTATTTTTCTAAACCTCTCTAAAAAGGTCAAATTTAACTTGTTTTGCATCAATCTTGATACAGGGTACTTATTATATATTATAGTTTGGATTACTAAAGCTTTTAGTCTACTAACCCATCATTCAAGGGTGGTTTTCACTATAAGTAATGGTTTTTCTTTAGGCGGACATTAGAATTTACATGTTTTTACTATGTTCCATCTGTATTTACTTTAAAATATAAACATCTATATTGATTCTGACACTTCTACATCCAACTCACAGATGTAACCTTGCTTTGAGAGAAAAGATTATTAATTTACCCCTTTTAGAAGTGAAGATATAGTCTTTGTTGTGTTAGTGGCATTTTCGAGCCTGAAACCTGAAAAACAGGCTCAGGGCTTAAGAGGTTAAACCTAATATTCAATCACAATAGTCAAATGAAAATATTTATATATAATATAAGTTTTGGATCTTTAAAGGGACTTAACGGTTTGGAATTACTGTAAAATCAGGCTTTGAAGAGGTGGATAAAGAGAGAGGAAATGTCTTGGCTGTTGAATGACCTTTACCCAGACAGGATTATTATATTTAACTATAATACCTTTTTGTCTTACTATCTCATAAACATTGGATTTATTAACCACAACACAGTGTGACCTGTGAGGCTGCTACTGATTCGTCATCGGCTGAGGCCTGAGGTTTATATTCAGCACAACTGCAGTGGAAGTGGGGGGGGCCAAGTGGGTTGAACTCATTTGTCTGATTGGAGCTTCGCTGGAAGTTGGAGCTGAGAGATCGCCTCTCGTCTGGTTAATAAGTCAACATGATGCTAATTAACACTGACAGGCAGAAATAAACAGCCTGTGTCGGTTGTTGTTTAGTAAGGAAGCAATGAACAGTGATTACATTTAATGTGGAACACCTCTCGCTTCACTGACCGTATGATCATGGAGCACAGAATGCAACATGTGACAGTTAGAGCTATTCAAAGAGATACACACAAGATAACATCAAATTGTGCTGTTGGAATAAATCAGTATATCTATTTATCTAAAATAATAATTTCCCAAATTGGGATCAAAAAAGTAATTTATCTATCTGGCATTTCTATTGGCTAGTGCTCCAACACATTGTACTGTGAGAGGCTGAGGGGCGGGACATATCCAAGAGGTTAGATATGTCCAGCTAACCAATAAGCGTAACAAAAACAAATAGATTTTTTTTAACATTAAAGCATGGAAAAATGTAACAGTAGAGACACTAAATACTAACCTGAACCTGAAAATTAGCAAATGAGTGCCCCTTTGAACACAGCTATAGACTTTAGCAACGTGGCTTTTTCTTTTATTTGACAGTATGTTTAGAGTATATTACACAGCAAAGTAACAGCAGGTGGAATAGTTGTGCACTGAAAGAAGAATCCATCCATCCATCAGCTATAGCTGCTGATCCTTTGGGTCAAAAGCATCTGGGAACAGCTGCATTGTGATCAAAATGATCATTGCTAATGTTCTTCTTAACCCTTTCAGACTGACAGGTCACACCCACTCTCAGACTCAACACGAAGCAGACACTAGTCATCTTTCTGAATTATAGGAATACAATTAATAAGGTGAAAATAATCATTCACGTCATTAAGTTTGATTGAGAGCCAAGTACCCAGCGAGTCTAAAGAAGACAACCATTCCTCTGAACTGAAGACAAAACAGGCAGTTTGACATTTTCTTTGCCCCACGGTGATTCACCCCACAGCTCTCTCTACTCTCCGTTCACCCTTTCACCCTCGCCCACCCTCCTGGAGATCGCTGAACACACAAAGGAGATACAGAGGGTTGGCACCGATTCCTTCCTGGAGTTCAAAGACCAAACTAAGGCGATACGCAGGGTTGGCAGCATGTCCTCTACCCCCGCTCCTCAACGACGCCCACCAAAATCACTGCAGAGATGCGCAACATCTCCCCCGTCTTCATCACCATGCCTACGTCAACCACCTCCCCCCCGCTGGCAACATGTCCTCTACCCCCGCACCATCTCCCCCGTCTCCATCACCGTGCCTACGTCAACCACCTCCCCTCCCTTCAAGAAAGCATCTGCAGTCTCCGAAGCCTTATAAGGATGTGTGTGTACAAAACGCAACAAACTCTTACTGATATCTGCTGGGTCCAGGCTCAAGGGCATATGGCACTCTCAACTCTTTCCAGGAAATGCCAGGGCCCTGCCTGCCAGTAGCTTTGCCGATATCTGTGTTGATAGGTAATAGATTAAGAGCGGTGAATCATCTTAGATACAGGAAGCGCTCAAACGTTTGTGTGAGTTTATCTAATTTAGCAGTGATTCCATGTCAGCCACAGCTTGTTACAAAAAACCTGACTGATAGTGTGTTTAACGAACTTAAATTAGCTTTATTAAATGTCAGGTCTTTGGCAGGAAAAACATTTTTAATCAATGATTTTATCCCTGATCAAAATCTTGATTTTATGTTTTTAACGGAAACTTGGATTGAACAAAATAACAGTGCAGCTGTTCTTATCGAATCAACCCCTCCCAACTTTAGTTTTATGTGTCAGGAAAGAATGCATAAGAGAGGAGGTGGAGTTGCTATTTTGTTCAATGATTCTCTTCAATGCAGGAAGACATCTTATGGGAACTTTGCTTCTTTTGAATATGTGGCCCTTCAGCTGAAATGCTCCTCTCGAGCTCTGTTCCTAAATATCTATAGACCACCCAAATACTGTGCAAGCTTTTATGATGACTTTACTGAACTGCTGCCTATCGTGTGTATTGACTTTGACCGTTTAGTCATTGTTGGTGATTTTAACATCCATGTTGACAACCCTCAGGACAGAGGGGAAAATAAAACTGTTTTGTGTTCTTGATAACTATGGACTGACAAAGCATGTGACGGAGCCCACGCACAATAAGGGACACACTCTCGACTTAATTATCTCAAAGGGTCTGAATATCTCTAAGGTTGTGGTGACTGATGTTGCACTCTCTGATCATTCCTGTGTGTTCTTTGAGAGCTCTATTTCTGTTCACAAAAATGTTCAAAAAGAGGTAACCACAAAGCGATATTTAACTGAAAATACTAGGGAAATGTTTACTCAGAATTTTTCTTCCACACTTGCCCCTGCTAACATCTCAGTAAATGAGCTAGTAGATCATTTTAATTAAAAAATTAAAAATGTTATAGATGCCATTGCTCCAACTAAGGTAAAGGAAGTGACTGGGAAGAAAATATCTCCATGGAGAAAGGCCATGACCGTGAGAGCAGAAAAAAGAGAGTGTCGAAAAGCTGAACGTAGGTGGCGAAAAACAAATCTCCAGGTTCACTTTGAAATCTATAAAGATAGACTTGGCCTTTATAATTTGGAATTGAAAGACGCACGACAGTCTTTCTTCTCTGACATTATTACCAAAAACAAAAACAATGCACGTGCCTTGTTTGCTACCGTCGACAGACTAACTAACCCCCCCAGTGTCAGTAGCCTCTGAATTTCTATCCACCAGGGCGTGCAATGATTTTGCCTCCTTTTTCACTGACAAAATTCAGAAAATCAGACAAGCAGTCAGTGCCTCTGCATCAGGTACAGTAAATGTGTTGTCCCTATGTCCACCTAATATCAATTCAAACACCATGACACAATTCCATCAGATTAATGATAAAAACCTAGAGGACATTATTCAACTTCTGAAATCCTCCTCCTGCTGCCTTGATATTATTCCAACAGGATTTTTCAAAAATGTTTTTCGTTGCATGGCCTCAGATCTACTTCATATAGTAAACAAATCTCTTCACTCAGGTATTTTTCCACAGGCCCTGAAAACTGCAGTCATTAAACCGCTCTTAAAAAAGAATAATCTAGATGCTTCAGTAATGAACAATTACAGGCCCATATCAAACCTGCCATTTCTAGGTAAAATCATTGAAAAAGTTGTTTTTCAACAGTTGAGTAATTTCTTGCATTTAAATAGTTGTTTCGATGTGTTCCAGTCAGGCTTTCATCCAGACTACAGCACTGAGACTGCTCTTGTAAAGGTCTTCAATGACATCCACTTAAACACAGACAGTGGCAGAACTTCAGTGTTAGTATTATTAGATCTCAGTGCTGCGTTTGACACTGTTGACCACAACATATTACTCGACCGACTAGAAAACTGGGTGGGACTTTCGAAAACAGTTCTAAATTGGTTTGAATCCTACTTAAAGGACAGAAACCACTTTGTTTCTATAGGTAAATACACATCTGAGTTGACAAATATGACATGTGGGGTACCTCAAGGCTCCATCTTGGGGCCTCTTCTCTTTAACATCTACTGGCTCAGATAATGAAAAACAACAACATAAGTTACCATAGCTATGCGGATGACACACACATTTACGTAACATTTTCACCAGGAGACTATGCTCCAATTCAAACACTGAGTAAGTGCATTGAACAAATCAATAAATGGATGTGTCAGAACTTTCTCCAATTAAACAAAGATAAAACTGAGGTAATGGTTTTGGAGCCAAGGCAGAACGTATAAAAGTTAGCGCTGAGCTTCAGTCTGCAATGTTCAAAATAACAGATAAAGCCAGAAATCTAGGTGTAGTCATGGACTCTGGCCTGAGTTTCAACAGTCACATTAAAACAGTTACTAAATCAGCCTACTATCACCTAAAGAATATATCTAGGATTAAAAGACTAATGTCACAGCAGGATTTGGAAAAACTTGTCCATGCTTTTATCTTTAGTAGACTGGACTACTGCAATGGTGTCTTCACAGGTCTCACTAAAAAATCTATTAGAAAGCTGCAGCTAATTCAGAACGCTACTGCTCGAGTCCTCACTAACACTAAGAAAGTGGATCACATCACTCCTGTTCTGAAGTCTTTACACTGGCTTCCTGTGTGTCAAAGAATAGATTTCAAAATACTGCTGCTGGTTTATAAAGCTTTGAATGGTTTAGGCCCAAAATAAATTTCTGACCTCCTGCTAAATTATGAACCATCCAGATCTCTCAGGTCTTCAGGGACTGGTCAGCTTTCTGTCCCCAGAGTCAGAACTAAACATGGTAAAGCAGCGTTCAGTTATTATGCTCCAAATATCTGGAACAAACTCCCAGAAACCTGCAGGTCCGCTGCAACTCTGACTACTTTTAAATCCAGACTAAAGACTTTTCTTTTTGCCGCTGCTTTTAATTGAACTATTCACATCTTAAACTTCACTGTAACTTTTATCTATGTATTTTTTTTTTTAATGTTTATTTTATTATCTTTTCTTTTTAATGACTGATTTTAAATGCCATTGTCTTAATGTCTTTCGTTTTTTGTAAAGCACTTTGAATTGCCTTGTGTTGAAAGGTGCTATAAAAATAAACTTGCCTTGCCTTGCCTTGCCTTATCACTCTTGACATTGTTGGGAAAAATGATCCATGGCAGGGGTCATGGGTAATAGCCATACCATAGTTGTTCAAACAGTGGTGCAGTGTTGAAGTATTTTTGTAGGCCAACCCTGAAGTTAACATTGCATTTGCAAGGGCTCCCTCGACAAGAAACAATGGGATTTTTCTATTGGATTTTGGAATATTGCAGAACATAAAACATCGGCAAATATACGTTAATGATACTTGAACGTTTTGTTCAGCAGGATATCATTACATATTACACTAATTTTATAATTTCTGAAGCATAAATGCAAACGCCGGAAGTAAAAAGCTAATGTTAATGGAACTACAGCACTGTCACATGATTTCCCATCAGCGCTATGTTGTCGAATAAAACGTGAAATCTCTTGAGCTTTGAACCAAAGTAAAAACACATTCAATGTTGACTTCCAGACAAGGGAACAGGAAGTGGTTAAATGCTAACTAATTGACTTTTTAGGGCTCATTCCTGCACCAGTATAATGACAGCCTTATTGTTATTCATATTACAGGAGCTTTAACGTGATTGGAGTGTGTCTCACCAAGACAAAGTGTTTTAGTTGCCTAAACCTATAGCATATCCTACAATCTGAATTGACCTCAATCTTTCCTTAAACATCCCATAGCCCTGGCTTTCAGGCTCCCTTTAGACTTGACACTAAGCAGACCTGTGATCACTTACTCTAGGGTCTCCCTCGGCCTAAAGAGAAGCCATCCTTCATGAGCACTAAGCTGCCTGAGGAAACTTGTAGGCATCACTTAAAGGTGGCAAAATGACAGCCTGACAGATGGCCTGTTTAGACTAGCGGCCTGTATGCACTGAGACACATTTTCCCTAACAGGCAGAAGATACAGTTACTAATGGACCTCTGTCAGGTGACTGCTTTCGCAAAGACCAAGGAGATAGTTACCATGGAAACAGGCATAAATTAAACCCCCTAAACGAGCAATGGGTGTCCTTGTCCTTTATGCTCTACTTGTTTCCCTCTAAAAGGTACAAAATGTATGACGCTCAAACAGAGGAAGTAACTTTTCAAGCAACATTTGACGTCCTGGGCTCGGATGGTGTATAAAGGTGCCAGGTTTGACAAATTGAGACAGCAGCCAGTGCAGACCTTGAGAAAGGCCTCAAACATGGCACGGCACTTTCTGCCATTTTTCATCTCAGCCAACACTGTGAGAGCTCAAGAGCCCTTTAGAAGCTGCTACAGATAAAATAGGAAGTTTTGAGCACAGTGTAAATAGCTCTCATTATAAAGTCCATGCTCCCTGCCAAAAGGGCAAATAGTGTTTTGTTTGAGAGAAGAGAACATTGTTTACTTGAAGCTGCCAGCCGCTGGTGTAAATCATCCCAGAGACAGCAGGATGTGCAGGTTTCACGGAGCAGAGGTAGCTGGTACAATGTCAACATGGAGTCATTTCTCTCTGCCTCAAGAAAGACTGCTAATGTAAACCGAATAAGTCCCTTTAGAAAATTACTTCACTAAATTAATGTCATCTTTTAAATCATTTGTACCACTGTGCACAGTAGACGAATAAAGAATCGGGAACATGTTCTGTATGTTGAGGTTATTCTTCCAAATCCAAAATCTTTATGTTTGCACCACCTGACACTAAAGAGCATTCCTTGTATGTGTGAACGAGCCTGGCAGTAAACTAGATTCTGATTCTGAGTTGTCTTTCAGTAACAATTGGAAATTCTGTATCTGTTTCATAATTATTCCTATTCTCATAATGATTATGACCAATCATATGGTTGTCCATCAACATGTTTTCACATTAACACTTTAAAAACCTCTTAAATATCTTTCAATATTTGTCACTTTGTAACAACATTAATGAATTTCAAATATCAACTTGTTTGCATATTTAAAAAATCCCTAGTTGACAGATATATAAGAGAACCAAAGTGCATATTATATTATATATCATTTGCTACTGGTTGTCTTTAAAAGATTCTCACATTTAGATTCTGGAATATAATCTGTATTTAGTGATATATTGGAAAACATTTGTTTCTGTTCCAATAAAACCCTAATTTCCATTGTTTGCTGTCCAATTGCGGTTTTAATCATGCATGGTTTAAGATAGTGCTACATCACAGTATATCATTCTATCATTTAATGTAGAACTCTTGAGAAGACAGAATGATATTCCCTCTTCTAATGGGAGGAATTCCTTCCATATCTCTCAAATCCTTTAAGTATTTTTCTTACATAAATTGCTCTTGGATTTTTGTTTTTGGTCAGGGTGATGGAGTCTGAGTTTGGTTGGGACATTGCACTCTCCCCCACGAGTTAGAAAAACAGAAATATCTTTGAATATCATGTCTGTTATATTTTTTAATAAACACGAGCTTCCTTCACCAGGACAAATCCTATATCTTCAAATGTGGAAGCTCTGAAATGAATATATTTACTCCTCCAGCATGCTGTAAAATAAGTAAAATATTTGTTTCAAAATCCCAAATGTTTCCTGCCAGAAGATAACATGATCATTGGCGATTTGATTCTGTAAACCAACAGCAACCCAAAGTGTCATTCTATACACTTGTAGCCACTAGCCAGGGTCCGACTAAGACTATGTGGGAGCCAATGGGAGCTGAGCTCCCATGAGGAGGGGTCTGACTGCTGTGAAAGCAGTGAAACCATACATCTGTGGGGGTCGCTAATACATTACCAACAACCACTATTTTAATCACAAATAATGCATGTGTCAATGTAATGAGTATTATTTACATTAACGAGGTGAATAGGCTAAAAGAAAAACATGATGTGTTTGTGCGTAGTTGAACCTTTTCATATTTAAGTTTGTAGCAAGAGGGCTGCTGCTGCTGCTGCTGCTGCTGCTGTGTGTGTGTGTGTGTGTGTGTGTGTGTGTGTGTGTGTGTGTGTGTGTGTGTGTGCTTGCACACGTACACGTTAGTTTTAAAGACCCCCATAAAGCTCAGATTATAACTGGAACAGTGCTTGTAGCTCTTATCTCCAAACATATGTGCTTACACTTGATCGGTAGTCTTTTCATCAACATAAAGCACATCATTTCATATAATCCCTTCTATAATTATAACACAAATCAATAAACTTGAGATATTTAGACTACTGTTTGTTAATTTCAATTTGACACCTAATCCCACAGTATAATTAGTTATTAGCTTCTAAAAGGAAGATTTCTTCAGGTGTTACTGAAGCCACTATAGAGACAAAGATAGAAGAAACATAGAAACATACTTTATCCCCACTATCAGAAACGTATACTGTTAGAATCACAAACACACTGTACAATTCGCAGGGGCGGTTCTAGTGGGAGGGGGGCCCCATATTATGATTTATTGGAACTAAATCAAATCAGAGACCCGGATGTACAGTGGAGATTAAACTGTTATACCTTGTATAAAAGCAAATACTGTTTATGTATTTTGATTAAATTGTCACTTAAAGTTGTTAAAACAAATACTCTAAATGAAAAGAAACTACTGAAACAAAGGACTGTAACTTAAATTAACTAAAACAAATACCTTTACAAAAACAACTAATATTTTATGTTTATTTTACACAATTACTTTATACTGTCTTTGTCTTTTTAACCCGGTTTTATTGTGCCCCTCTCATGAAATAACTGGCCCCAGCCTGGCCCCCCCAAGTCTAGAACCGCCACTGACAATTCACATCATGTCTAGTTTTGTAAGTCATATATAATTCTATATAATTCCACACATTTTCTGTGGTTGTTTTACACATGTTAAGGTCTGTGTGGACAGTTTGTGGATTCATCCCCTTCTCCTGTTAAAAACGTTCCTGTGGGCATCTGGATGATTTCACAGTGTAACATGATGACATGTCTGCAGCATTAGTGCAGAATGCCTGAGATATCAGCGGCCCCTCACTGGCTCCTCAGCTTTGTTCTGAAGCGTTGACTGGTCCCGGCGTGAATAAGCTCGCCCTCAGTCACAGAGGAGTCGCTCCGGAGAGAGAGCAGCCTTGGCCGGACGCCCTTAGCCTTTCAGAGGACACCCTGCGCTGATCCCTCACTGAAGGCAGCAGAGAAGACACTGCTTCCATTCAGCAGGGAGCCAGGCTTTTGATTTGGTTCATGGGGATCACTTCTAACTGCAGACAAGCATTAACACTGAGTGGGTCGTCATCTTTGACTTGATCAACCAATGATAGGGGAGCAGCGGCACTCCGGCTCTAAAATGAGCTGAAGTAAAAAGGGTCTCTGTGCTTCCAGCGCTCGGCTGAATCAAAATGTTGTCTTTTATTCCAAACCCATTAGCAACCTCCCGACACATGCTATAATAAAAATACACATTTATTTTGGTCAAAATGGGATGAAAACAGCACTTCAAAGCTCTTGGAGATTGAAGTAGCAATTTGGATGTTTCATTTTTTCCTCTTTCATTGCATTGGTGTGGTTTCGGTCATGAGGAGACCTACTCACAAAGCCTGGGATTGTCCATTCAGAAAGACGATTCTTTAATGAAGAGATATCATTTCTTCTATTAATGTACACAGTTGTGTGGGTGTGCTGCTGAGTGTGTGTGTCTGAAAGTAGGCTAATGGAGGTCCAGTCTGCTAGACTTTCATTACAGACTCATCTCACCAAAAAACATGAACAATTTAGTTTTCAAAAGTAGTACTGTACTTTCCAGAAGTACACTAATGGCGCATTTCCACTACAGCGCGGAACACGGTTTAAGCGTGCCCGTTTTGGTTGCGTATCCACTAGGCGTAGTACCGGCTAGCGGGTACTATTCACAGTTTTTCTGGCCCCATAAAATCGAGGTTCTTAGCGGGCCAACACCCAGGCTGAGTCGGGCTGAGTATGCTAAACTAGAGAGAATCGCTGGCAAGGGGGCTACAACTACAACAACATGAACATATTTGACCGTGATTTAATTCTAATACACGTTTCAAAATGATGCCGAAGTAACAACATACTGATACCGGTTAGTAAAAACCATGAATTAATGCTTTGACAAGTCTGCAGACAGACGGCAGGCGAAAAACCCTTTTAAAATGCGTGTTTTCTGAATGGAGATCGGCTAAGCTAACGCAGTATATGCTCCGACCGTCCACACTCACAACAACGGCCTATACAGACCTATACAGACTCTGAGTGCTAACAGCTAACGGCTGATGTTGGTTTTCTGTGGTTCGCATTGAAGATGACGTCACGGCTCCGCCTACACTGCGTTACTATAGTTACTAGCCCAGCTACTAAACTGTAGTGGAAACGCAGCCTAAAGTGAGCCTGGCCTAACAAGGCCTAACAAGGCCTAACTATACCGTACTAAGCCGAGCGAGGCCCTGTAATGGAAATGTGCCATTATACAACACTTCACAGTTAACCCAAAGCATATATTACTTATTTGTTTTTAGCCCAAACGACTGCTTAATTCATTCTCTGACCTCGGCGCATACACTGAAAAAACATAAACGTTGACTTTAATTAAATGTTGAATTCACATAACTGTACTAAGTTAGTTGAAATAAATGATATTAAGTTGAACCTACATTTTTTATTTAAACTTGATATTATTGCTTTCAACTAACCTATTACAGTGAAAGTGAAATGTGTTCATTCAACGTTTCTGTTTTTTCAGTATAATATAGACCCCAAATTCCCTCCCAGACCTTCATGCTATACATAATAACATTTTACCCTGAGTATCTTCAGTTTTGTTCCATTATCATAGATTGACAATCAAGATTTTAGTGATGATGATGATGATGAACAACAATGAGCTTGGAATGGCCTCTCAAGCTTTTCCTTTTGTCTTTCTTATCTATTCTGCTTTCGGGGTTCCCTTCCCTGTACTGTATTATACAGGTTTTTGTGTAAATGGTCTGCAAAGACTAAAATCCATGTGTTGTCCCATTGTACGTGATAGGCTCAGGGGCAGGACATCTGTGGTCGACCAATCTCAACAGAGCCGGTCAGCTAACCAATCAGAGCAGACTGGGCTCTGGTTTCAAACAGAGGGTGAAAAGAGGTGCTGCAGCACAGGCAGTATGAGACAAATAAAGAGCTTTTTGAACATTAGCGCATGGAGACATGTCCCAGTAGAGACACTCTCTAGTCTAACTGATATGAACCTGAACATGAGTAGAATAGGGCCCCTTTAAATGCAGTAATATCTGTATGGCCATCGTTATAGAGGACTGTGTGAAAAAGGAAGACCATGTGTTTATTGAGAGGATTTCAAGCTGCCTCCAAAGGAAGGAAATGTTGAATAATCTACATGATCTTCCTTTAGGTCCCATGTTCGTTCAAATATTCTGATTTTCTATTCTATAAAATTATATTATAAATGTTAACTCTCATCATTTTTTGCTGTTTTTTCCTGGAATTTCTGATTATGTATACCTACATTTCTTGATGAATGTTTAGTGTGCGATTTGCATGTCTGGTTTCAATGTGACAATGGCTCAGAATTGGAGTTGGAGTTTTCTTTAGTATGTGTTCATCTCCTTAGTGCTTTAGTTCAGCAGGCACAGGCTCTGCTGCTGCTGCTGCTGCTGCATACCTTTGAGTCCCGGTGTTAAGACATTTTAACAGCATCCGGGCGTTAGCGCATGTAGCTTCAAATCCCAGCGGGTCTATTCAACACTTGTTTGTGGCACCGTGGCACCTGGAGACCAGCAGTCTGATGTCTGACATGCTGTTGCCCATGGCTGCTTTCCAGCTCAGCATCAATGGGGGATCAGCAGCCGTGTAAAACAGGCCCACGCCACCTGAAACTTTAATGCCGACACAAAGGCTTCCAGGATCCTGCCCCCCCCCCCCCCCATCCTGATGTGCTGGGGGACCGCCTCCCTGTCGGAAACAGTAATCAGCATCGCAGACTTGTGTGATCCAAGTCCTGACGGTGTACGAGGTGGTGTACCTTAGCCTTCATCAGAGGACAAGATAATAAACACAAGGGACTCATTTCCAGATGTTGCAACAAGTTAGCTATGAGAGGGGTGTACTCAATATTACTCCCTCCCACACGCACACACACACACACACACACACACACACACACACACACACACACACACACACACACACACACACACACACACACACACACACACACACACACACACACACATACACACACACGCACACACACCATGCTCTTGCTGCACACACACCCTGCTCCTAGATTCTGCCTGACTTCCTCCACCACACCGCCGGCACTCTGCGAGCCGCATGCAGTTAATTATTGAGCACCTGAAGAGCAGCACAGCTCTCACTGCTGTCTGCCTGTTTAAAATAGCTCTCCATAAAGCACACTGTATGCTGTACACACACACACACACACACACACACACACACACACACACACACACACACACACACACACACACACACACACACACACACACACACACACACACACACACACACACCACACACACACACACACACACACACACACACACACACACACACACACACACACACACACACACACACACACACACACACTGTTTACACCATATCAAATAAGATGCTGCATCTCCACCATATGTCACTCTGTTCTTTGTTGTCCAGAGAAGCCACAGCTTCCATTCAGCCTGCATCATCCTAATAACAGCAATTATCAACACCGTCATTTACAACTCTTGATTTGTGGAACGAGAGGAGGTGTTGGAATTCAGATGAAATATCAAATATCCCTTTTCATCATTATTACTCTTCATGCCAAGTGAGTGCATAATGACAGATTAGCAGAGACCCTGAGTCATAGTGCAGGTCTATTGATCTGTTGTTGAGCAGCAGACCAATGATCTTCATTGTGATAGAGTCCGGTCCCAAGCTACAGACACTTTGACATGTGACAATAACCATTTACAGTTTGACTTTTTTCTCAGTTTATTTGTGTGTGTACAACAGGAGTTCACCCAAGTGAAGTTGCTCTCAGTTGAGGCAGGCAGGTTAGAACCTAGTACATTGAATACAATACTTTAGAAAGTGACCCAATTAATCATAATGTAGTTTTAAATATAAGAGAAATTGAATAAAAGCTAAATAATATTTAATGCAGGGACTTTATAAATAAATAAGAGGGGACTTGTTAGCCTCAGGTTTTCTTTTATAAAGAACACAGGGGGTTACCATTCACTAAATATGTATTTTGGGAGCTCTGGATGCCCCCTGGTTGGCATCAATACACACACTGTTTGAATCTGCTAGCTATGATGTAGAATATAAAACAGCTTTGTTACTTTCTTAAAGGAAAATATCCATTGTTACTTATTTTATTAAATCTTTGAATATCGTACTGTTGTGGCATGCTCGTTGGTAGTAAATACATATATGTCAGCAGTATTGTATTGTGTGTATTGTATTGCAGCAGTATGTCAGCCATTAAAGATAAATAATCAGACAATCCAAAGCTATATTTTCTCACTTTTCTGTCCTGGTCTAGTTTGTCCTTTTGGGAAATACACTTATTCATGATCATTGACTGTCACCAGTGATCATTTGCTGTTGCTGGTTTTGCTTGAGTTTTATTTGTGTGGAGACATCTCAAAGTCTCCTTCACCTAATCATCACCACACTTTAATGTCCCATGTTGATGAGTGTTGAAAGAAATCAAGAAGATTGCAGCGACTTCAGGAACAAACGTCTGACCTGAGGCCTGTACTACGAAGCCCGCTTTTCGCTTAGCGAGGTAACTTCAGGGTAAACTCTGGGTTTCTGCCGGTCCTACCACGCTGGTTCTCTTCTTACCGGGGTAGATCTCCATGGTAACTTATGCTGAACGGCAAACCTGCTCCGGAGCAGAGGCCTGTACTACGAAGCCGGATTTTCGCTTAGCGAGCTAACTTCAGGGAAAACTCTGGGTTTCCGGTCCTACGACGCTGGCTCACTTCTTAGCGGGCTAGATCTCCATGGTAACTTATGCTGAACGGCTAACCTGGTACGGAGCAGGTTAGGTTCCAGGCTAAGAGATCAACTCAGTGAAAGCACTGCCTGCTGACCAATCAGAGCTCCGTGTGCGGAGTTTAAAGCTATCAAGTCATATTACAGGAGAAAGGAAATACAGAAAAACTGCTGTTGCAGGAAAGACGGCCGGCAAAAATCAACTGGCTTTGTCTTACAGGCCTCTGGTTTGGTTCCAGGACAAGAGATCAACTCAGTGAAAGCACCGTCTGCTGACCAATCAGAGCTCAGTGTGCGGAGTTCAAAGCTATATCAAGTCATATTCAACCCGGTATCACGACAAGACGTGAACATGTGACGATTTACCATGCTGGGAGACGTGAAGATGTCACGATTTCGTCCCTTCAAACGTGACAGTTACACGGTATTGTTAACATGGCCCAGCCAGTGGAGAGATACCCGGAAATGCCAAGCAACTGCTGTACCACGACGGTCGGTTGTTATTGTCAATATTAATATAATAATGTTTTATTTTGTAATAGTCACACTCCGATTTCCTTGTTGCCCCAGCTGGTCGACACCTCTTTTAGCAGAAGCAAAGGCTACATTAATGTATTAAAGCGATGTTAATCCATGTGTGTGGATGTGGAATTAACGGACGTGACGTTGTGCGATTGCGTTGCCAGGCAACAGCTTTGGTTCATGTTAATTTACAAACTCTTCAACTAGAACCGTAGTTATATTTAAAAACATTTTAGAAGACCTCACAAAATACTTTAAAGCAAATTAAAATGTAAATGTGATGGAATATGTGTGTATAACAAAATACATCCGTCAAAAACAATACCGGAAACAGACGTAGCAGGCAAGATCCTCAGCTCGGTGATTCGATGGTTTAGCCGCAATGCACGTTGGGAAATGGTGTTTATGCAATGTGAAATCCGAAAACATTTAAAAAAAATAAAATAATACTTTATTCCGAGTGTGCTTGCTTTTCTCTTTGGAAGACATCACATAACGGCATTGTAATACACGGTCCGGCTGCATTACATATTACATATCTGCCGTAGTTCTCTATTTATAGAGCCGTAATGAGAAGACTTCTAGACAAACATGAGGAACTGAAAACGTGACGTGGATCATAAATATATCAGTAATTAAACAACATCTTACATTTCTGTTCACACAATACGTCTCCTTGCAGTATCAACACTAATTCGGCTGACTTTTACATTTGATCCAATTGGTAGATAGGCTGTATTTACACCATAACGGCACAGCTGATAGAAAGGGACACCTAGTGGTTAAAGCACGTTATTGAATTTCATGCTGCAACAGTTTCATATTTAGATGTATTTGCGGTCCAAAACAACACATATGATAGTAGTGAACGTTTGATGAAAACAGCTGATAGAGAGCTGCTCTGATCACATGGATCCACTCTGGTATAAGATAGGTTAAATACATTAAACCTTTAACTACGATGAAAATATATTTAAATTAAAAGAAATAGGTATGAATAAGACCAAGACATTAAAGGACTTTTTTTTTCTATTATTGGACTCATAAACGTCAGTGAATCTTTCTAGAAAAAGGTCATCTCTACAGCACATCATAGTCAAGCTGATTGGTTGATTCACCTTTGTGGGGGGGGGGGTTCAAAACAAACCCAGTGAAACAAACTTCCAACCTCACCCCTTTGCTTAATTTTTTTCGATCAATATGGAATCAAAAACAAAAGGATAAGGGCAAGAAAAACCTTGTTTATCAACACAAATATTGTGATCACGTATTCAGGGGTACTGTTGTTGATGTGATGCTTTGGTGATTTCTTGTGCAGTATCATATTTTATTTTGTGTAAACCGAGTGTGTGTGTGTGTGTTTGTTTGTGTGTTTGTGTTTGCCTCTGAGGGTGGTGCTGTCTTTCTCATGTTTTAACTGGATATGACACCCAGTCTTTTCCAATCAGTGTTTTCATGAGCTACTCCACTGAGCTTTGAGCAGAGACTCGGACAGCACGATAATTCTGGTTGTTATTTTGTGTGAACATACACGTATACATGCATACACACACAGATGTATGTATATTTGGAAAGCGGGGGAAGACAGCCTCATGTAGCCTCCAAAAGGAAAGAGGATCTTCAGCGTTGCATCCAGAGTAAATCAGGCAGGCAGAGGAACAGACAGACGCTCCCCAGTGATTTGAATGGGGAGTCACGAGAGAATACCCATATGAGCTGCTCTCCGCTAAATGCACTCTCATATTAATATTTTATAACCACCCATAATGCTGCTGGAGAAAAAAGGAGAGAGATCCCGAAAGAGGAGGAGGAGACATACATCAATTTGCCCCTGGTCCTCACTCCAGGAACTTGAAATGGAGGGAGATTTTGCCATTAGATGAAACAGTTCATTGCGCTGTCTTTTTAGGAGCATATAAAGCACCAGTCTCTCTCTCTCTCTCTCTCTCTCTCACACACACACACACACACACACACACACACACACACACACACACACACACACACACACACACACACACACACACACACACACACACACACACACACACACACACACGCACATTCTCTGCCACACCTTGGTGTCAGAAGGAAAGCGCTGAAACTCTTCGTGGGATCATTTATTTGTAACATGAAGTTCTTTGTTTTCTTATGATCTGAAAATATTTCTCTGTTTTCTTGAGATGAGAATAATTCCCATGAAGTAGTAATCTGCTGCTCGCTCCTCACATGAACCATGAATAAAGAACACCCTCAGTGGTAACAAGCCACACTGCAGCCAAACAAAGTCCCTGTGACATTTCTATGATATTTCTAAATGATATTACGTTGAGGACTGAGTGTTGTTGTGGCCATTGTGATTGCAGCAATTACTGTCCAGCTGAGCTGTCATGGGAAGAATTCAAAAAAGTAAAAGTAAAAAAACATATTACTATGTGGATGATTAAATATTGTTTTATTAACTCCACAGCTTTTAAAGCACACAACATGGTACGGCTCTAACACACTGTTCAGGTTCAAACAAAGACAGCAATATCATAATTAAATATTTTTTAAGTTCTATATTTGGTGAGCATTGTCTTTGTCCATGGTGTTAATACATTATCAAGAAACTAAGATTATAATGTTCTGAAAGCACTGTGAAGCTTTTGTTATTAGCATTCATTAATATTCATACTGATTTATAAAATAAATCATGACCAATTATGAAGCATTACAAACTGAAATAAGTCAAATTTCACACACTTAACTGCTGCTCACCCGTTCTGTTGTTGTTGTTGTTGTTGTTGTTGTTGTTGTTGTTGTTGTTGTTGTTGTTGTTGTTGTCTACGGATCATAGTGTATTATCATTTCAATACTTGTATAAGGTTACAATATTTGTATAATTTATTATTAGCACTGTAATAAGGAATTCAATGTGTTTATAACTTATCCTAAGTCATGTTTACTTCCAGTAAAGAGAATATACATGTTTGGTTCTTGGATTTTAATATTGCATATTATCTTATTATAAGACAAAACAACCACTTATAGTAACATTTTAATTCATTAAGAAAGTAATAATAATGAGTTCTCAAAGGAAAAAAATGTATTATTATATTACTATAAGGTACTCGTTATGAAATGCTTTATAATCTGTTATGATTATTGTTATAAAGCATCATTCAAGTTTACGAGTGCTTATTACTATACTTATACGGAGCTATAAGCAGACACAAAATGCATCATGATTATGATTATGTTGCATCATAGAATTTCCAATAAAGGGTTTTTTAAAGAGGTCTATAAAAAACCAAATACTCCTAATACTACTTTTCTCTAAAATCTCGATTAATTTACCATCAAATTGTTGAACATCAACAGATATGGGAAAATTATGAATACAAAAAATGGTGTATGTTCTGTAAAGATATTTCTTTATTGAAATAAAATGAGAATTTTAAATGTATTTTATGGGTTATCCTTGTCAACATTTACTTAAATCTTACATTCATTGTTTTGATAGTGATAATTGTTTGTCGAAATTCAGTCAGTATTACAAACTGTAGACTTCAACCAGAGGCCACTTTGATTTGAGCTTAGCCGCAATAATAAAAACTCTAGCACTAATGCTCAGGTTGTTATTAACAGTAATAATGTTTATTATAGTACCAGCAGATGTGGTGTCCTTGATAAGATCCAGAGGCCCTCCATCCATCACCTTGCTGCAGCTACTTTTACACATGTTCCATGTGAAATTCATTAGCATATCGTTGACGGTGACCGTAATTGTTTAATGAGTCGTTAATAAGTAACACAGTAATTAGCATCAGTGGCATAATTATGTGTAGTGGGTGCAGCATTTTGTTTGGAATAATTATCACCATTGACAGCGTTTTCTACAAACAAGCAGACCCTGAGAGGCAAAGGGAGGGTGAACACAAACAACACACTGCATCTGAGAGGCAACAGGACTACACACACACACACACACACACACACACACACACACACACACACACACACACACACACACACACACACACACACACACACACACACACACACACACACACACACACACACACACACACACACACACACACACACACACACACACACACACTGAGGTCAGGAGTCGGAGCCAGCCCCCTGCTGACTGCTAACACAGCAGCAGAAACACTTTCAGTCATCGGGCCAGGTTAACGTTCTGTGTGATACAAAACAAGAACACTGGGTCCTGTTGACTGTATTTACGCATACATGTGCATTGTTAATGTCAATCAAATTCCCCACACGTCAGAATAAAAGCTGTTTCCTTTACAGTCAATTACTGGATCTTTGTCATTTAACATTTGAGGGGGGTCAATTAAATCAAATAAATTAAATATTCACAAATGAATTATGATATTTTTTTAGTGTTAATATCAGTTATTTGATCATTTACATAAAAAAAAAATCAAAGATACATTTTTCACATAAATAAAACATTTATATGTGACACGCAACATTACGGTAAAAACATTACTGCAACAATATTATATTGAAATAAGCTCATGAATTAAGATATGCCATTGCCCAAACTCATTTGGAAATGCTATTTGATATATTTATATACGGCTAAAATACCGCATATACGATTAACGTGTTTGCTATGGTTGTAATCTTTTATTTTCTATTGTAGACTTTAGCATTAAATGTCCTGGTTTATTGTGCCCAAGGGACTGCAGATGGAAACCAGTTCTGACACTGCACATGGCTCCATATAAATAAAATATATACAAGCTGAATACATTTTTTGATACATATAACAGATATAAATAAAGATGTTTTCATTTCAAAATCAGAGGAAAACGTATTATAAAGCATATTAACTTGGATAGTTGCATATTATAAAACCTTTCCGATGTATACATGTAGTGAAGGACCTGACTAAAGGCAGCAGCATTGCAGCAGCTTGAGGTTTGCTTGTGAGGCTCTCTCCTCTTTGTCCTTTGCACACAGCCTTCATGGAGACTGGAAGCAGCCCAATGTTCATGAGGATGAAGCAAGCTGCAGGTTGGGGGAAACATGTGACAGAAGCACTGCAGTCTGCTTTGTTTCAATGGGCCTGCCGCTCGGTGAATGTGCAATTTATTGACTGTCCACAAATGCATTTTCAGAAAAATAAAAAAAGACATTAAGTGAAGGAAAGCCCTGCTGTAGTTGGGTGAATACAAACACCAGGATGTTGGCTGAGCAGACAAAGACATTGGACACATTCTATAAAACCCAGAGCACTTGAGCTCAGCCTGTCTGCTATCTGCCTCCTCTCCTTTCAAACACAATTATGTGACCATTGGCAAACACTGGCGCCAAACACAGCCATTTTTCCTCCTTGCCACCAGATGGTTCCATTGAGAATAGATGCACGGCCACTGTTTGTCTTCTACTTAGAGCCGTGGTCGTAATGGAGTTGCTAATGATTATAAAACACCTGCTCTGAAAATAAAACAAACAGAAACACTGGCCATGGCCGAGAGCTAAATACCTATGTGATCAGGTTGAAAAGGTGCTGGGCTGGAGCTCGGCTGGTACTTATCCTGGGACACAAGCCCTCAGCAGATGTCCCACCTATAGAGGTAAGAGGCTGCAACCTGGTACACAAAAAGCAGACACACGTATCCTCACAGTCGCTCTCCATAATAGCTAATTGGTTGTTTGCTCAATGGAGAGAAAGGCTTGTTTCCACAAAGGGGTCATGTCTGTGATGGGCTGTGGTCTCTTCAGATGCCAGGCTAGGGTTTCATGTGGTTGGGAGGTTATCAGTGCCCCAAAGCTGCCTTACAATGGACATGTTTGTATAGTGGTATGACAAGCACGAGACGACTGTCCACTGGGGACACAACTAGTGACAACAAGCAGGAGGCCGAGCGGAGAACTATTTCATATTCAGTTGTTCTTCTATTGATGCGTATAATCATGGCAACAGCAAAGCCTTGATGTTGTAATTGTGATTTGATGAGAAACATTACAAATGATTTTACCACCAATTAATTTCTTCAATTATACATGACTCTTTACTCTGTGTCTTTAAGTTTCTTCAAAAGCGCTCTATACATTATTTGTATTATTATTATTATGCCATATTGGTCCAAATATATTGATTATATATTGTCATATAAATTAATGTATTTATGTTATAGCAATAATGCAAATAACAATTTAAAATCAGAGTATTGGCATTATACCCTGCATTGAGGGTTAAATGAATGATCAGTATTAATAGCACATACAGTATGAGATGTCATGAATAAATAAAGTCAAATAAAAACAAACAGAATCCTTGTTGTCATCAGTGATGTCACAGTGACACAGCCTGCAGTACACCACTACATACCCACAGCAGAGGGGGGGTGTCTACATGGCAATGATCATAGGTGTTTTAAGTTTTAATCAACAAGAAAAACATATACAATACGTTATTATTATTAAAAACTTTCCCAATGTGGGATTAATGAAATATATCTTATCTCATTGGATTTTGTATAAGCTTTGGTGTCTTTGTTGTTAAAATGTTCATATTGTAATACTCAACATGAAATATAACATTATGGCTGAACTATACAACCCAAACATTTTTGACATATTTGCAGATCCAAACAAAATCAGAATTTTTTTTTACCTCAAATTTGTCAGCGGTGATTCAGAATAAAAATCTTTAGAATTAAGCGGAATCCTTTTGTGCTCTGACAATGTTTATTTAAAATAATACATCCGCTTCTCTGCTCATTTTTAAATCTGCAAGTGTCCTCAGAATTCTGCATAACCGATAAAATAATTTCTATTATTATTATTTCCCGTGCCACCTTGGTCAAAGTCTATCATGACTAATCATTCAAATAATTTACACAAATGTCAATTGATGAATGTATTCTAAAAAAGATTTATTATTTGATAATGTGTTTATTGATTTACATACAATTCAAATCTGGACTTATGATCTCAGCTTTTCTAAAAACTGGCTGCACTTGATAATATGAAGAAGTGAAACAGTGTGTTGTGTTTCCCAGTTGTTGGACATTTTCATCCCGCACAGGATCAGTGGCTGTACCCGCACAGGATCAGTGGCTGTACCCGCGCAGGATCAGTGGCTGTACCCGCGCAGGATCAGTGGCTGTACCCGCGCAGGATCAGTGGCTGTACCCGCGCAGGATCAGTGGCTGTACCCGCGCCGGATCAGTGGCTGTACCCGCGCAGGATCAGTGGCTGTACCCGCGCAGGATCAGTGGCTGTACCCGCGCCGGATCAGTGGCTGTACCCGCGCAGGATCAGTGGCTGTACCCGCGCCGGATCAGTGGCTGTACCCGCGCAGGATCAGTGGCTGTACCCGCGCAGGATCAGTGGCTGTACCCGCACAGGATCAGTGGCTGTACCCGCACAGGATCAGTGGCTGTAGAAACAAGCGGGATGGATAGAGAACAATATGGCACCATTTAAAATCATTAGTGTATGACATTTACGTCTCAGCGAGAGGTGCCCCGTCCCCCTGGAATATATTTTGTGGCTGAGAACAAAGCCTCCCGGGTGTCTGTAACCATCAAACATACAGTTTAACTGGCTACAAATCTGCATGTGGGTGGGGGTGAGGTGGTGCTGGAGCGTATCCTCCCCTCTGGTCTTCAACATCTCAATCACGTCTCCTGGGCCCAGCCCCTTTGTATTAGCCCCAGAAAGTGATGGACATCCTTTCACTGGCTGCCTGACCTCTAGTAATCCTGTTTCACAGACCAGCTCCCCGCTGAAGACGGCACAATGGCAGCGCTCAGCCTCCTCCCAGTCGATATTCCGACAGACTTGATCGAGCAAATTAGTATCCTTTGGTAAGGGCATGACCAAAGACCTTTTCAACACCCTAGCAGAATCAATAAAGACCAGAGAACAGCATGTTTCTTTCTTTTTTGTCCTTTTACTTCCCTTCCTTGCCACTGTGTGACTTGTATCCAGGGTTCACTCTCCTGTGTGTTTGCTCCACACGGCTGCACTGCTGGGTGGAGGTCAGAGGTTAACTCTGCTGACGGCCAGCGTGTAATCACCATTTCACCCCTGCTCCTGGTAAAAGACTTGTTACATGATGTATGGCTGAGGCTGCTGAGGGGCCAAAAGAAAAGAGAAAAAGAAAAGAAGAAGATGTCAAACTGTGAATATTCGGTTTTATTTGACTTATGTCTGGTGATTTATTTCAGTCAACCATCTCATGGAAAGGAAAAACTCTGAAATGAATTTTCACTGGTTAACACGTTCCTTCATTTCCGTTGCATTAAAGACAAACAAAAATATAATTTGGAATTCATCCGCTGCTGAAAATAGTCCCCAATAAATCCACTATGGCCCACTGTTTGAGTTAGGTTTGATAAAAACTACAATGTCCAGCTGCAATAATAAATGACTGACCTTTTTTTTCAATCAGAAATATATACAATCCCTTAACATTCACCAGTAGATCTTAATAAAATAAAATAGAACCTATAATAATATAAAATGAATGAACTGTGGATCACTGGCACTAAGATTTAAGGTATTTTTTAACTTGTTTTTTGCTTATTTGTGTGTGTTTTTGTTCATGTATACACAGGCACATGTACACACTCATGTTTGTGTATGTGTGTATGCATTGTTAAGTGCACTCTGCTGTCTGTGCACGTGTACAGGAGGATAGTGCACGTATACATTATGTACACAGTATCCATGTGTTGTAGTATTGATCAAATGCATGAAAGTCTAAAGAGGAAATTGTAATAACAAAGCAGAAAATGACATGCGTGCCCAACATACCCATCATCACCTGTCTATGAGGTAAAAGACAGACATTGGGATGTCACACTAAATAAATCCAAATAACTTTCAACTTACCAAACCTTTAAAAGCATAAATACGAATAAAAAAAGTAACAATCAAACACAGTTTAAGCTATCATGTTTAATCTGGTTTGTTTTGCCACTTTAGGGTGAATTAGTGCTAACAAGCCAATTCTGTAAGGAACAATTCAACACATTGTAGGTTAGGACCTCCTCGTGTGGGGTTAGGGCCCTGAGACGCTGCTTCTCTGGGTTTATCCATTGTCAATATTTGTCAAATGACCAACACATGTATGGTTATTAAAATCACACAAAATGCTAATATGAGTTTAACAGCATTTATAATTATTGTTAGCATGATAATGAGTTGCATGTACACTGAAAATGATTCATCTACTGAAATAGGCAGATAGGTACAAGAATAGGTTCTGTGTTAATCCAAATAAATACAAGTAATAATAATATATTTAATATAGTCCCGCTCATCATTAGAGCTAATTTGGTCCCATTTCCTGATGTGTTGTTCCATCTTGTGGTTAGTGGGAATACTTTTTTCCAAAAGAGATTGGCGTCACAATGTATTTTTTAGAAACCTTAATCTCCGATAGATCCTTGATTAAGCTTTAAAAGTGTTTTACTGAATAATTATACTTATTATCTGTGGATAATTTTCCTCAAGAATCCGTTCTGTTTTGATTTTCATTTGACCTATCCTTGCATTCGACTGGTTCCCTCATGTCACTATTTGAATTAGGAGGACCCTGGGACTTCAGATTCTAATTGAAGCTGTTATGAAAAAAGACCTTTGCATTTTTTAATTCTTTATTGTGTCTGATGCTCCCTCTCCTCTCCGCTGTGTGAGCTTTTCCATTTTCACGCAACTTCACATACAATCCTGACCCTGCGTAAATTAGCTGTGCCTGATGTACATTTTTATTATTATTATTTAAAAATTCTGCTAAGCAGCCCCGTTTCACTTGGCAGAGACGCATCTCTCTGCCATTTTAAGTAACATTAATTGCATCGAGCCTGTGTAACCAACACAACCTTTACAGCATTACCAGCAAGCTTAGTACATTTTTAAGTGTAGTGCATGCATAATTTTACTCAGTGTGGTAAATAGCACTCTATGAGTGAAGCCACAGCTGTTGTTGCACAAATGTTTCAGTGTTAATTAACACTCAACATGCATCGGTTACCATGTGCAGGCAATAGGTCTCCTGCATTTTATATAAGATATAGGAGCTCACCCTGGTTCTGATGATGGATCAGCACAAACGAGAGGAAAGAGAGGTAATGTGCTGATATATCAAAATGTGAAAAAACGAAGTCAAGTAGGCTATAGTAGGCTTTGAGTAAACAATTAAAAATCACTATAATTGTATGTGTAAGCAAGATGATTTTCTTGTGATTCTATATGCAAGATATATGTGTAGTTAATAGTAGACCCTATAGCTGCATGTTTTATAATCATGTTTCAATCATGTTGCAGTGTATTAAGATTTTTAGATTTGAAGTTCAAACATTGGCAGCCAATTGATCATATATAATAACGTGGGGAAAACATACAGTAAACACACACGGAATCTGTCTCTGTCTCTTTCTCCCTCGGGGGGCATCATAGAGCAGCTATGTAATCCCCCCCCCCACCCCAACCTTAACCCTCCAAATATCAGGAAGAAAGTTTCTTTGCATCGTCTGAAGATAGGAAGTGCATGATTTTTGCATTGCTACATATTTGATTCCAATGTTTGCATTTTGCACTTTCAACGTACATTACAACCAGCCTATTATCAACGACTGATGATGACTTTTATTATGAGCTAAGCATGCACAGTCCTTGGATAACTAATGATGGGTTCAGGGGCCCACTTACACGTACTTGGGGCTCCCTGACACATTTATGACACTGCGATCCTCCCATCCTGTTGTTTGGCTCTTTTGTCTCTTGAGGAATGTCCTTCAATTGTCAATATTCAATAATCAGTAGCGGGGCGTTCAGGCAGATGTTAGGACGCCCCGCAGCAGGTCCCTAGCTCCGTCTGGCCCCTGAGCACCCCCCTGCAGCCCCTCACACACATCACTGCAAACCAGACATGTGAGAGGACACTGAGAGCCAACGGCGTCATTTCTATAGAGCCAAATGTGTTTGATATCATGACGTCCCACCAAAGTGTCCTCTGAATGTCCAGCTGCTGGGGAACAGAGGAGCTGTTCAACTTGTTGATACACTTTCCTTCCATAATTCCTGTTCTCTCAGATCAATACGTTTACCAGTGGAGTCAGGGCCTGTTTTTGGCATAGGCGGTCTGTGTATTTATAAAAATTAATTAATTTATTAACAATTATTATTTTTAACATCTTATTTTGTACTTGTATTCATATTTATTTATGTACTCACTTATTTATTATATATTATGAATGTGAAAATGTTTGTATAAGTTGCTGAAACTTAAATTATTATTATTATTAAACTCAATTATAATTTTTAATAAATGTTAAACACCAGGTATCTCTTGCTCTTGAATCAGGTGTACAGGGTGGGTTATAGAGGGTCCTACAGTAGCACAGAGGAATGTGTTGCACATAGCCTCACCAGGGTGAATGCCACTGGGTCAGATATTTGTGAATACAAGCAGCAGGACATTGAAAGTGTTTAAGGCTGTACTTTGTCACAACAGACAAATGACACCTTTCCCTCTGAGCAGCTCGTCTACTCTGATAAAGAATCAATATGTTGCTGCTCCTCACAGGAGGCTGCCCACACACCATTACTGTCTGTTAGCAGTTGGACGTGCCAGGGACGTGCCAGGGAACCCCCCCCCCAGGGAACTCACCAGGAACACCAGAAGCTCCATAACTGTCTCGTTCTGACCAGGAGGAGCAGCTGTCCCGCTGCAGCTCTCAGGCACAGGCAGGTGTGTTGCCTCATATCTAAGCAAAATAACAGAAAGACACTGTTGTAGGAAAAAATGCAGTTAAAATATACACATATGAGAATATCGTGTAAATAATCCTTAATTGGTTACAATTGTTAAACATGTCACATGCTCTCTCTCCATCTGCTTCACTCAATCCAATCCATTTGCCAAATAAGAGAAACAACGCACAATAAACAAAGATGAGGGGTACAATTGATTTATCTTTGTCCTCAAATTCTATATAATTGTCACGATTAAATCCATATTGTGAATCACTCTAGCCAGGATTATTGTGTGGTAAAAATCTGATAAGGGCGGATGATTCTGTGTTTCAGTTGCACCTTCACATGATGATCTTTGTCATTTGGATTGTCTTGGTTGGAATTCATTTTGTATTATTTATGATCATGTTGGACGGCATTAGTTTGAGTAGATGTACCTGATCAGCTGTTTACTGAGAGGATGCAGCTTCATATCACCAGCAGACATTTGAGTAAGTCTTTGGAAGAGCTCAAGGAAGCAGCAGTGCCTTGGCCCTCCGTGCTGTGGAAGTGAATGCAGCACAGGGAAGGCCCTCGGCTGCTCTATACTTGGTTGTATTTGCTTCATGAATAAAGCTGAAAAGCTGAGTAGTGTCCGGGGACCTTCTACATGTGTCCAGGGCAAAGGTCAAGCACCTTTTGTTCCCTGTGAGCGCTGCTAATCACAGCCCTGTGCAAACTGGGAGGCTGAGGGCCGGAGCTAAGGGAGCAGTGTTAGATACCAATATACTGCACCATGGAGCGCCATACTTCTACGTGATGTAGTTGTAATAAAATAAGTTTTGGCAAAATTATTAAATATTCACCAACAATCTCAGTAACACATTTTCGATAAAGTAATTTTCAGGCAAAAACAGGCAGAACATTTAAAGAATATTAAAGAGAATATCTCAGTGTTTTGGGATGACACTTTTAAAGAGAAACTCTAACGTTATAGACATTTCTCACTATATTCTGTATTTTATATACGAAAACAGCAGATTCTTCTGGAATAAAAAGAAACTGCTTGATTGGATGAAGCCCTATCCAAAAATAAGCATGGTTTCCTTTGTTTGTGAGAACTTTAACAAATATTGAAATACTCTTTAAAGACATTTGCTCTGACAACTACACATTACAAAAAACACAACCTGCAGGGTGTCTACTGTATGGGAAATACCAAACTTAGATTGTACTCATTAAAAAGATAAATGTACCAGAATGTTGCCTTTATTAACAAGTTATTTAAATCAGGTTATATCCGTTAAAATATTAGATACAATTATTATTATTATTATTATTGTGGCAAGATATAGCCTACAATACCAGCTCTTAAATGCGGATGCTAATTATTATTATTTCCCACATCTAACATCATATTTAATAAGAAGTGATGTCCCTTGTTCTGTTAAACTCATTTCAATCTTGTGATTTAATATACAGTTGGAGACCCTTACTTAGCTTTTTTTTGTTGTTGATGGTTAAAGTTGGTTCATATTTTAGTGTCATTCACTTTTTGTTACATTGACCTTTTTACACTCATGCACAGACTGGCCCAAACCTTTCAGTGTCCCAATGTTAGCAGCTATAACTTGAAGTGTATCCCTTACACTGTTTAAAGCAGTTGAAAGGATTTTGAACACCCCAAAAGCCAAAATGTCCTTCTTAGCTCTTAAAAGAAAACATGAAGCAGTTGTGAGGAAGGGAGCCTGTCCCCTGTCAAGCCATGAGATAAAATCAATTCCCTGTCATGTCCAAGATGCCGCAGTTAGAGAAATAAAGGAAAAAGAAAGAACCCGGAGGAACCCCCTCAGGAGTTTTATCAGAGCCATTCTCCGGACTTGTCTTCGCCCTTAAGAGGGTCAAGAGTGGTGAGCAGACACTTTCCTTTCTGAAGGAGGGCATCTAACAGAGAGGAGCTCTCCAGGGAGCGGAGAGGAGCCTCTGAGAGAGCTGGATTTATTGTCACACTGGGAAAATCACTGTGCAGCAGATCCAACAATGCAGTGAGTTTAGAAGTGTTTTATTTGTTTATGACCACTTTGAACATTGACAGAGGTATCAAAAGCTCCCAAGTTGTAGTCTTTACGTCCACAGACGTTGTTATGGGGTGTTGGGATTAGGTTCTAGGCTGCACTGGGTGTGTATTTATTTAAAACCATGTAAAGTGGGAGTCTAACAAATCAGACGCTGACCTTGGGTCCATGTTGTGCGGGGCAGCGTGCGTGTGCAGAGCCAGTGAATGGCCGGACGCAGCGGGGCCTGCAGGCACCTGGCCGGACGGCCCGGGCGCTCCACAATGCTGTCTGGGGGGTAATTACCACAAGGTATTCTTTAAAAAGACCAGATGGGGATGAGGTCCTATCCCACCCCATAATTTACAACAAAACCCCATTCAATGACATACTTAATCCACCCACCGGTTAGCTCTTTCAAAGGCGCCTGTTGTTGTGCCTGTTCCTTTATGCTAATTCAGACTCACCCCACACCTCCCTCACAGACACAGAGAGAGAGAGGGAAAGTGAGGGAGACATAAGTGCCTGGGGGGGCTCAGAAAGCATTCTTCATTTTCAAATCGCTTCCGCCACAGCAAGTACAGTAACATTTATACTCCCCTCCTCTGGTTTCTGTTCTCCGCTGCCCCCAAGTGCAGTTTGGTTCTTTGAGGAAGAGCGGCTGGGGGGGAGCGGAGCGACATCGGGAGGGAAATTAGGGGGGCGGGGGGAGGGGTGAGAGAGCTAGGCGGGGACAGAGAGGAGGCCTTTATAGGCAAGGTCAAGTCAGGGTCCAGGGTTCAGGGTTCAGGGTGGCACCAGCTGAGGTTGGGAGGGGGGGGCACCTGTTATTTTGTGGTTACATATCTGTTTCGCATCCAGCTGGACTCCTCCCCTAACCCCCCTCACTGCTTTCCCAATCAAGTTAACCAGGACCCCCCGCCCCAGAATCCCCAGAGAATACATAATCAGATCCCCCCCTCTCAGAGACGTGTTGTGCTCATCCAGCCTCAGGTTTCATCTGCTGCTCTCACACGTTCTCATCATGCTTTCCTCAACTCCTATTATTTGAATATCTTTTAAATGCATAAACAATTAAAATGTAGAGACCCTCTGTCCATTTTGAAAGAAACAGAAAAAGATTTTTGGGAAAAATCTTTAAGCCAGGATATTTTTCAACAAACAGTTACAGGGAAGAGAGGAATACTTTACTTATACCTGAATGCATCATTTTAACTTATTTATTAGTTTAAGATGTTATCGATACATATTGATCTGCTCATTGAGTTGTTATGATATTCAAATTCCAAAATGTTCACATTGCCTTTTCAAAGTGAACGTGTGTGAGGCAGGACTGGTACATGGTCCCTCAAAATGCATTCACAAAATAACACTGTGTTTCTTCATGGTCTCGTTTAGTTTGGATGGTTTTTTGTTTATTTTGATAAAAATGTAAAGGCTGTGTTTTTGTATAAGTGTATTAAACATATGTATTAATTGTTTTTTAATACATTTTATATTAAGACTCTTGATAAATGTAAGTTCAATATGAATAGTTATTATCAAACTAAACTCTGGTTTAATGACAGCTACAAACTAGGCCATAACTACTGTACCCTGTGGACGTCTACATGTACCCTATACTAGTTCATCTGATGATATTCACCGTGTGGTGTATTCTGAGTCATGAGTCTGTGAAGGAGCACCGATGTCAGTCAGGTGCCATCGGTATATTCAAATAATGCCACAAGCACCATTTTGCTTGCTGACCTGATGTGAAATCAAGAGGTGTTAAATAGGGACGGTATAGATATGTCGCCAACAATATCCATCCACCACCTAATTGACCCTACTATAAATAAATACATACATCATTTAGTTATAATTACTGTTGTCATCAGTGTATAGTCAAAGTATTTGGTGCAACAAATATGAACAGATCTTGAAATATCATGACTATTATAATGAAACTATTTTAATGTCTTTATATCAGATATTTTTCTACAGGAAAAGGAATATATATTAAAGGAATATAAAATGCCTGAGACCCTTTAATACACTATTTATTGGTATGCATTATAATGCCTGAGACTGCAGGAGATGTATGTTGTACTGTAAGTGACCCGCAATGTTGCAACAAAAAGGATGCCATTGGTGAAATCTCATACATATCATATATAAATACTTCCATTAAGAATGTTCATTGGGGCGCTTTACTTTGTTAAGATAGTGGTATACTTTTGTTGTTTGGAATGCCAGATGTAACAACAGCCCTCTCTACTCTCTTGTGTTCAAAGACTCAGTTACCTGATAAATGAATAGAGTCAAATGTTCTTGCAAAATATAATTTTAATCTCAATGAGATTAAAATGGTTAAATAAGGGTTAACGGTAAAAAATAATTCCTTTTGTTATTAGGGTATTGTGGGTAAACAGACCATTTAAAGGTCCCCTAATATGCAAAATGCACTTTTTTATGTCTTTTATATGTGTCCCCGGTGTGTCAGGGAACTCACAAAGTGTCAGAAAACAAAACCCTCTCTCTTTTCCTCCGTACCCACATCTCTAAAAACGGGGGAACAACAGAGCTGATCCAGATTTGCTGCCGATATGACGTAATATCTGAAATGTGGGCTGGCTTTATGCCCACGGCCCTATAAGACACTTCGCTATCAGAAACAATGTGCAATGTGTTTTGGATGTAATATGGTCTGTGTTTACATTAGCAAGCATCCCTAACACTCAGAGCTATCCTGTACTGGAGAGAGTATGTGTAAAAAATCAGGAAATAAAAAGATTCTCACCTTGTGGTGAACTCGCAAGAGAAAAAGCCTTTCAGCTCCATACTGTTTCAGAAATAATCCTTGATGTGGTTCTGAACATGATGTGGCGTTTAACCACGGCAGCATTTAGCTGAGTGTCTGGGTAGACTTCGCCTGCATGAGCTCTCCTCTCTTTTTTTTATTTGTATTTTAAAGCTACTGACCCAGAATCAGCACATCTCTAACAGGGCTGAAATAGAGGGATATGAGGCTATAATGGGTGATTTGTTTGGTATTTTGAGCAAAACACTTCACAGACATGTTTTTTTTATCTATCTGAGACCTATAATACATGCCTAAACATTGTATAATAGGAGACTTTTAATGTTTTTGCTTCAAACCAGCCGGACGTTTGTCTTCAACTAAAGCAAACATGCTCTGTGGTCTGTGATAGTTTTTGTATGAGTTGTTGGACGGAGGTCGAGGTGAAAAAAGAGACATTTTAATGTATAATAAGGGCTGGGACGGTTTCCCAAAAATTATATAAAAGTAATCTGATTGTTTTCTGTGTTTTACTTAAGTGTATTATGTAAGACAACAGAACAATGTGACCTTAGAAAACAAGAAACTTTGGGATCAGAAATTATTTAACTCATATGAAAAACTGCCTGTCACTCAGCATATTCAGGCAGCAGCCATACACCAACACTGAAACACATGAGCACATACTACAGTTTAAAAGCAGAAATAAAATCTGAGCTGACAGAAAATGCTCCGTTTTAGTTTAATACACACAGTTAAGCTCACACACACTATTCTATGAACATATAGGTTCACCTGCTGAATTAAAAACAGAACTAATGAAGCAAAGAAAGTGAAAACCATAAAGCAGATTCAGGCAGTAGACGTATAGATTCACACTTAAAGTATTATCCTACAGAACAGTACAGCTCTAAGAGAAGAGAGAACATCTGATCCTTTACAACAAACACTATGATCTTTTTAGGTTTCAGTAACATTGTAATCCTGATCCCTATTTCTTCTAGAAATATACCAGTGATCTGATTACATATTTATATAGCTGAATAAAGTTACACTTTTTTGTATTTTAATTGATAATCCCGTTACCTGTAACTCGTTAATCCCGATAAACGTTCATATGATTACAAAAAGTTTAATTCTGAAACTCTTTGTCAGGGAATCCTCAAATCCTTCAGGGCACCATACTCTTCCTTCGTATTTGAAAATAAGTAATTCACCTATGAGAGTAAAGTGTCTGTAGGAAGTAACCGCATTTAGCAGTTTAAAATATAAAATATGAGCCGACACAAAGATTGCTGCAGCAGTTGACAAATCAGCGTACAATTCAGCAGCGTCTTCTCCAACAGGCTGTTTGTATTCATACGATGAATATTTTATTGTTTTCCAAGTGCTATTCTAAAATCAGCCCATAAATGAATATCCATAGTCAGCTCTTGACTAGCATTGTATTGTCTGCCAAGTCACTGAGTGCCTCCAAAAAGGACTTTTATATGAAAATCAGAGAGGTTAGGATGAAAGGCAGAAACACAACAATATCCTGCAAATCCTGTCCTTTGTCAGAGAGGGATTATTCCATTAGGGAAATTTATGGAAATGCAGCCGATTTTACTTTGGTGAACTTTCATTTATGTAGCAATATCGTTTTAAAAGCTGAACAAAAGTATGTGATTTATTTGGAATTAAGATAAGCAGAGGCAGTTATGCATGTGGACGGGTAATTTTGTGTTCATACAAAGTAGCAAACCTTTTGGCAGCAACTTCCTGCCGTCAGATAACAAGGGTCAGCCTCAAATGACCTGCGACCAGTAGAGAGAAACATGGAAATGAGAGTTCTGAGGACCCCAACACGCTGTAATACTCACTGCTGCAGTCATTAGAGACACAAATGGGATTCCTATTCGATTCTTTTGCCTCATATCTGACACAGACAATTATTTGAAATGACAATGGGAAAAGAGCAGGGTTTTATTAAGCTCAGGACAAACATGTATTTGAGAGAAAGGAAGAGCCTCAACAAAAAAAGTAAATCAGGTTCAATATTTCCGGGCAAAAAGCACATTTAATAGGGATCTTCTTTGAAAAGGAGAAAAATGGAAAAATAAAGGGCGATAAATAAAGGATATGTCAAATGCTCAGTGAATTTAAAAGTCCTACATCCTTGTAGATGAAAATCATTGCACAACGCTGGGGGCCGCTTTGGTCTTAGGTTTCATTAAATCATGTTTGCGTCTAACTACATAAACTAAGAAGCAAGACAACGTTTTATCCTAAAGACATGAAACACGAAATCACATTTTTGGATTCTGGGTCCTGTCAAACTGTTATTTCAGCAGATTTCTAATGACATTGTTTTACAGCTGTTTCTTTTTGAATAATTATGTTTGTGCTCCTCTGTGTTTTATGGCCTGGAATCCTGACTGTGTGAGTGATCAGGGACAATGGAGGTGCGGAAAAAATTAAGAAAACCAGATATAATGACTTCCATCAGCTCCTGATTCAGTATGAACACAAAGTGAAAGGATCGTTAGGGTACGTGTGAACACACAGTTCATTATTACTGTTTGGCAGGGTGGGGAGGGTTACTTTAAACTTGTAATCTGTTACAATTACTCGTTACATGTAAAGATTGTAATCAGTCACGTATTATAAGTAACACAATACATAAGTAACGTAATCTGATTACTTTCCATTTTCCGTACTTTTTGATTACCTCAATATTAAATGCAATGCACATAAGGACAAGAGAAAATAAATAACAATAAGAAGTTTTTACTTAAAGGGGACCTATTATGCAAAATGCACTTTTTTATGTCCTCCGTACCCACATCTCTAAAAAAATAAATAAACGGGGGTGCAAAAAACAGATCCAGAATTATGGCTCCTATTACGTCATTGGCGACATCCGGCACACAAGACACGTCCCAACCATGGATGTATAATAAGAACTGGATACAGCGTGGGAGGCGGGGCCTCATTCATTCCTATGAGAGTTGCTCATTGGCACATGATGATAAAATGGCCCAACTTTTGAGTGAGCGAAACGTCACAGATTACCCGGCATGCCTGAGAAGTAACCGTATGTGCGCTCATAGCGCATGCGCAACTTTAACCACGCCGCCCAAAAGGCTCTTTCACATCAAGGCAAGGCAAGGCAAGTTTATTTATATAGCACTTTTCAACACAAGGCAATTCAAAGTGCTTTACAAAAAATGAAAGACAATAAGAAAATGGCATTTAAAATCATTAAAAAGAAAAGCGAATAAAATAAACATTAAAAGACAAAATACATGGATAAAAGTTACAGTGCAGTCTAAGATATGAATAGTTCAATTAAAAGCAGCGACAAAAAGAAAAGTCTTCAGTCTGGATTTAAAAGTAGTCAGAGTTGCAGCGGACCTGCAGGTTTCTGGGAGTTTGTTCCAGATATTTGGAGCATAATAACTGAACGCTGCTTTACCATGTTTAGTTCTGACTCTGGAGACAGAAAGCTGACCAGTCCCTGAAGACCTGAGAGATCTGGATGATTCATAATTTAGCAGGAGGTCAGAAATGTAGTTTGGGCCTAAACCATTCAGTGCTTTATAAACCAGCAGCAGTATTTTGAAATCTATTCTTTGACATACAGGAAGCCAGTGTAAAGACTTCAGAACAGGAGTGATGTGATCCACTTTCTTAGTGTTAGTGAGGACTCGAGCAGCGGCGTTCTGAATCAGCTGCAGCTTTCTAATAGATTTTTTAGTGAGACCTGTGAAGACACCATTGCAGTAGTCCAGTCTACTGAAGATAAAAGCATGGACAAGTTTTTCCAAATCTTGCTGTGACATTAGTCTTTTAATCCTAGATATATTCTTTAGGTGATAGTAGGCTGATTTAGTAACTGTTTTAATGTGACTGTTGAAACTCAGGTCAGAGTCCATGACTACACCTAGATTTCTGGCTTTATCTGTTGTTTTGAACATTGCAGACTGAAGCTCAGCGCTAACTTTTATACGTTCTGCCTTGGCTCCAAAAACCATTACCTCAGTTTTATCTTTGTTTAATTGGAGAAAGTTCTGACACATCCATTTATTGATTTGTTCAATGCACACTTTGAATTGGAGCATAGTCTCCTGGTGAAATGTTACGTACATTTGTGTGTCATCCGCATAGCTATGGTAACTTATTTTGTTGTTCTTCAATATCTGAGCCAGTGGTAGCATGTAGACGTTAAAGAGAAGGGGCCCCAAGATGGAGCCTTGAGTTACCCCACATGTCATATTTGTCAACGCAGATGTGTATTTACCTATAGAAACAAAGTTGTTTCTGTCCTTTAAGTAGGAATCAAACCAATTTAGAACTGTTTCCGAAAGTCCCACCCAGTTTTCCAGTCGGTCTAGTAATATGCTGTGGTCAACAGTGTCAAACGCAGCACTGACATCTAATAATACTAACACTGAAGTTCTGCCACTGTCTGTGTTTAAGTGGATGTCATTAAAGACCTTTAGAAGAGCAGTCTCAGTGCTGTGGTTTAGACGAAAGCCTGACTGGAACACATCCAAACAGTTATTTAAATGCAAGAAGTTACTCAACTGTTGAAAAACAACTTTTTCAATGATTTTACCTAGAAATGGGAGGTTTGATATGGGCCTGTAATTGTTCATTACTGAAGCATCTAGATCAGCGATACTCAACCCGCGGCTCGCGAGCCGCATGCGGCTCCTTTAAGACTAGTTGCGGCTCTTTTAAGTCCTACTTAAAAAAAAAAAAATCTAAAACAATCTTTAAAAAACGAAAAACAAAAACATTGTCAGCAGAATTCATCAACATTTCATTATCACTCACAAGTCACACATCAGTCATCACACACATCAGTCTATTAAGCCGCCCCCCAATCCCTCTGAACAACCAATCACAAATTATTTCAGGTTTCGCGCTCTGGTTGCAGGTGCGCGAGATAATTGCTCCGTCACACTGGGAAAATTAGCTTACAGCACTATGTAAAAATGACAAAGGAATATAGGAAACGAAAATATGAAGAGGAATATCGAACATTTAAAGAGGACTGGGAACTCGAGTTTTTCTTCGTCTCCACCGGTTCGGGAAAATGCATCTGCCTGCTTTGTGACAACGTCATTTCACAATTTAAAAGGTCCAATTTGCAGCGCCATCACGACACAAAACACCCGAAGTTCAGTACCGACTTTCCGAAAGGTGGAGAGCTGTGGGCGGAAAAGCTGGCGAGACTCAAACAGAACCGAACTCCTCAAAAAAACGTATTCCACACTAATACGAGTGAAAGAGCGACAGAGGCATCCTACAAAATCACACATGAACTGATGAAAAAGATGAAGCCATATACTGATGGAGAAATGGTGAAGGATTGCATACTGCTGGCTTGTTCAACGTTGTTTCCTTAGAAAAAAGACCTGGAACGAGAGGCAAAAAAAATTCAACTGTCGGATTCTACTGTAGCTAGGAGGGCATCAGACATTTCAGAGAACATTGCACATACTCTTAAGGACAAACTGTCATCCGCTGAGTTTGTCAGCCTTGCAATGGACGAAAGCTTGGATATCAATGACACGCCACAATTACTCATCTTTATCCGAGCGATCAACAGTAAGTTTGACATTACAGAAGAACTGCTTGACATGGTTTCACTGGAAAATGGAACAACGGGCATTGAAATAAAAAACGCTGTGCTGAAAACATTAGAAAAGTTTAACATTGGACCAAAAAAAATCACAGCATTCACAACAGATGGCGCACCGGCAATGCTTGGTAAGAGGAACGGAGCCGTGGCTTTGCTGAAAGAAACGCTGAAAAACGGCGGGGTTGCTGCGGAGAGTATTTTCTCATACCATTGTATTGTGCATCAACAAGCCTTGTTTGCTAAGTTCAAATGTCTGAATGAAGTGATGGCAAATGTAATCGAAGTGGTTAATTATATCAGGGCCCGTGCAAGAAACCACTTACATTTTAAACTGCTGTGTGAGGAGTTTGACACTCACTATGGAGATTTGGTGTTCCACACCGAGATCAGATGGCTGTCTAAAGGACGTATGCTTGCACATTTCATGGACCTGCTTGAACCCCTGAAATCCTTCATTGTCGGCCAAGGGGAGACTTCCCGATTTTCCTTTTTGGATGATAAAGAGTGGGTGCTGTCTGTTGCGTTCCTGTGTGACATTACGCAGCACTTGAACGAACTTAATCTCAAGATGCAGGGAAGAAACAAGACCGTGTATGAGCTCTACACGGCTGTCAGAGTATTTTCTGACAAACTGGATGTACTCGAACAAAGTGTCCGTGGTTCTGATTACCGTTTCTTCCCCACCGTGCAGAAAGTGATGGCGATGCATGCAGACGCTCTCCTGCCCTGTCAATCACAATTCTGTGACGTGCTAACTGAGCTCAAGCAAAACTACACATCAAGATTCCACGACTTCAAGGACCATAGCAATATTTTTCTACTTGTGAAAAATCCATTCCTGATTGAGGTCAATGAAATGAAGCAAATAAGCGACCAGCTCGGACTTGTGCAGCTTCAAATGGAGTTCGTGGAGTTAAAGAGCTCAGATGAACTTCAGTGTCAGTTTCGGATTACAGATGTCGTGGACTTTTGGAAACTGGTGGGGCATCTACCAAATATCTCCAGACTGGCAAGACGCATCATCTCAATGTTTCCATCCACATACCGGTGTGAAGCAGCATTCTCTGCGCTCTCAAAAATAAAATGTCGCAACCGAAACAGATTGAGTCTGCAGCACACAACAGAGGCCCTTTGGATCGCCGTTTCCCGCGCAGAGCCCGACTTCAAATCACTTGTGCGGCAGAAGGAGTGTCAGAAATCACATTGAGTGTGAAGTAAGTACAACATTACTCTTCTGACAACCCCTGCTGTCTATAATCTGCTGTTATATGGACTGTGATTATCAGTAAACATGCTGTCTGTTATCTGTTGTTATGGGCAGTGAGGATCAGTAAACATGCTGTCTGTTATCTGTTGTTATGGGCAGTGAGGATCAGTAAACATGCTGTCTGTTATCTGTTGTTATGGGCAGTGAGGATCAGTAAACATGCTGTCTGTTATCTGTTGTTATGGGCAGTGAGGATCAGTAAACATGCTGTCTGTTATCTGCTGTTATATGGACTGTGATTATCAGTAAACATGCTGTCTGTTATCTGTTGTTATGGGCAGTGAGGATCAGTAAACATGCTGTCTGTTATCTGTTGTTATGGGCAGTGAGGATCAGTAAACATGCTGTCTGTTATCTGCTGTTATATGGACTGTGATTATCAGTAAACATGCTGTCTGTTATCTGTTGTTATGGGTAGTGAGGATCAGTAAACATGCTGTCTGTTATCTGTTGTTATGGGCAGTGAGGATCAGTAAACATGCTGTCTGTTATCTGTTGTTATGGGCAGTGATGATCAGTAAACATGCTGTCTGTTATCTGTTGTTATGGGCAGTGAGGATCAGTAAACATGCTGTCTGTTATCTGTTGTTATGGGTAGTGAGGATCAGTAAACATGCTGTCTGTTATCTGTTGTTATGGGCAGTGAGGATCAGTAACATGCTGTCTGTTATCTGTTGCTATGGGCAGTGAGGATCAGTAAACATGCTGTCTGTTATCTGTTGTTATGGCCAGTGATGATCAGTAAACATGCTGTCTGTTATCTGTTGTTATGGGCAGTGATGATCAGTAAACATGCTGTCTGTTATCTGTTGTTATGGGCAGTGAGGATCAGTAAACATGCTGTCTGTTATCTGTTGCTATGGGCAGTGATGATCAGTAAACATGCTGTCTGTTATCTGTTGTTATGGGCAGTGATGATCAGTAAACATGCTGTCTGTTATCTGTTGTTATGGGCAGTGAGGATCAGTAAACATGCTGTCTGTTATCTGTTGTTATGGGCAGTGAGGATCAGTAAACATGCTGTCTGTTATCTGTTGTTATGGGCAGTGAGGATCAGTAAACATGCTGTCTGTTATCTGTTGTTATGGGCAGTGATGATCAGTAAACATGCTGTCTGTTATCTGTTGTTATGGGTAGTGATGATCAGCAATGTGTGTTTTTGTGGTTGCAGTGAAAATAATAAATCACAGTTATTGCACTGTACATTATGCGTTTCATTCCTTAGTAACATATTACTATTATCCATATTCTCAAATGCATAATGGTTTCAGGGAGGAAAGGAGCGCTTTTGGATTGTGGCTCTTGCAAAAATATTTTTTCGTCAATGTGGCTCCTGATTAGGACAAGGTTGAGTACCACTGATCTAGATTATTCTTTTTTAAGAGCGGTTTAATGACTGCAGTTTTCAGGGCCTGTGGAAAAATACCTGAGTGAAGAGATTTGTTTACTATATGAAGTAGATCTGAGGCCATGCATGGCAAAACATCTTTGAAAAATCCTGTTGGAATAATATCAAGGCAGCAGGAGGAGGATTTCAGAAGTTGAATAATGTCCTCTAGTTTTTTATCATTAATCTGATGGAATTGTGTCATGGTGTTTGAATTGATGTTAAGTGGACACAGAGACAACACATTTGCTGTTCCTGATGCAGAGGCACTGACTGCTTGTCTGATTTTCTGAATTTTGTCAGTGAAGAAGGAGGCAAAACCATTGCACGCCCTGGTGGATAGAAATTCAGAGGCTACTGACACTGGGGGGTTAGTTAGTCTGTCGACGGTAGCAAACAAGGCACGTGCGTTGTTTTTGTTTTTGGTAATGATGTCAGAGAAGAACGATTGTCGTGCGTTTTTCAATTCCAAATTATAAAGGCCAAGTCTCTCTTTATAGATTTCAAAATGAACCTGGAGATTTGTTTTTCGCCACCTGCGTTCAGCTTTTCGACATTCTCTTTTTTTTGTTTTCACGGTCATGGCCTTTCTCCATGGAGATATTTTCTTGCCAGACACTTCCTTTACCTTAGTTGGAGCAATGGCATCTATACAATTTTAAATTTTTGAATTAAAATGATCTACTAGCTCATTTACTGAGATGTTAGCAGGGGCAAGTGTGGAAGAAAAATTCTGAGTAAACATTTCCCTAGTATTTTCAGTTAAATATCGCTTTGTGGTTACCTCTTTCTCAACATTTTTGTGAACAGAAATAGAGCTCTCAAAGAAAACACAGGAATGGTCAGAGAGTGCAACATCAGTCACCACAACCTTAGAGATATTCAGATCCTTTGAGATAATTAAGTCCAGAGTGTGCCCCTTATTGTGCGTGGGCTCCGTCACATGCTGAGTCAGTCCATAGCTATCAAGAACACAAAACAGTTCTTTTGGCCCCCTGTCCTGGGGGTTGTCAACATGGATGTTAAAATCACCAACAATGACTAGACGGTCAAAGTCAATACACACTATAGGCAGCAGTTCGGTAAAATCATCAAAAAAGCTTGCACAGTATTTGGGTGGTCTATAGATATTTAGGACAGAAGCTCGAGAGGAGCATTTCAGCTGAAGGGCCACATATTCAAAAGAAGCAAAGTTCCTATAAGATGTCTTCCTGCATTGAAGGGAATCATTGAACAGAATAGCAACTCCACCTCCTTTCTTATGCATTCTTTCCTGACTCATAAAACTAAAGTTGGGAGGGGTTGATTCAATAAGAACAGCTGCACTGTTATTTTGTTCAATCCAAGTTTCTGTTAAAAACATAAAATCGAGATTGTGCTCAGTGATAAAATCATTGATTAAAAATGTTTTTTCTGCCAAAGACCTGACATTTAATAAAGCTAGTTTAAGTTCGTTAAACACACTATCAGTCAGGTTTTTTGTAACAAGCTGTGGCTGACATGGAATCACTGCTAAATTAGATAAACTCACACAAACATTTGAGCGCTTCCTGTATCTAAGATGATTCACCGCTCTTAATCTATTACCTATCAACACAGATATCGGCAATGCTACAGGCAGGCAGGGCCCCGGCATGTCCTGGAAAGAGTTGAGAGTGCTATACGCCCTTGAGCCTGGACCCAGCAGATATCAGTTTGCAGCGTTTTGTACACACACATCCCTATCAGGCTTTGAAGGGGAGGTAGGACCCACCACCCTGCTCCTCTCATCATAGGACGGCAGCGTGAGGGCTACACTGTAACCCGGGGGAGATGGTGCGCATCTCTGCTTCTGTGATTTTGGTGGGCGTCGTTGAGGGGCGGGAGTAAAGGACATGCTGCCAACCCTGCGTCTCGCCTTCATGTGGTCATCGAACTCCAGGGGGGTGGGCGAGGGTGAAAGGGTGAGCGGAGAGTAGAGAGAGCTGGGGGATGAATGAAGAGTATCCTCAAAGGCGTTGACAGGGGGGGGGGGGGTGACGGGCAGTGGAGACTCCTCCATGTGTCTCATTTGTCTCCCATAATCAGAACATTCCTCAGGCGGGTGCAGTGATAATTCTTCAGGGTTTTCTGCGCGATGTGTTGTGTCTTTCTCCTGTTTTGATTCCTCTTGCCGCTTGTCCTTGGCAGAGGGAACAGATTGATTTCACTCCTGACTTGTTCAGGCAAACTCCATTTGCCTTGAAAAGATGTCTGCGATCCCAGAAAAAGTTAAAATTGTCAATAAAATGGACAGAATGGTCAGTACAGACAGTTGAAAGCCAGGTGTTCAGTGCAAACAATCTGCTGAATCTCTCCACTCCTCTTCTGACTGGCGGTAGAGGGCCACTGATGAACACCTCTGCATTTAGAGAGCTGACAGTTTCCAACAAACATTTAAAGTCTTCTTTCAGCACTTCTGACTGTTGTTTCACAACATCATTTGTTCCAATGTGTAGTACCACATTCTTCACAGTTTGATGTTCAGCCCCAATATGCAGGATCTTCTCAGCCAAGTCAGATACCACATCCTTGGGAAAACAGAGTACTTTGGTGTTGTTCTTACTACACAGACCTTTTACATCTCTTACAGCAGAGTCACCCACAATCAGAGTTTCAGGCCCAGTCGTTAGCTTTCCCTCTAGCTTTTTACTTTTGGAGTAGCTATTGGTCCTTACCCTGCTGTGTGAAGAGGACAGGTTATCCAGGTCATCAGAAAGAGATCTCCGGTTCTCGGTCAGCGGAGCGTATCTGTTCTGGATTGGCACACTTGGTGGTTTAGGAGGATTTTTTGTAATTCTCCCTTTAGCAGCTGTCCACTGCTGTTTCCTAGTATGAACAGGGGTTGAAGAGGCGCTCTTCCTGGGTAATAACAATGCAGGCCAGCCGGTCGCATCACAGATTGCAGAGCGCTGGGCTCTGCCTGTTATCCGTCCTCCCTTTTATCCAAAGCGACTTACAATAAGTACATTCGACCAGGAAGACACAACCTTGAAGAAAACAGAATCATATAAGTACATCAGGTATCATAGAGCCAAACACTTCAAGTGCTACTCAACTGGCTATAGAGAAGCCAGTCCTTTATTAGTATATAAGTGCCTTGTTAGTAATTCTATTGCTCGAAGTGGAGTCGAAAGAGATGAGTTTTCAGTCTGCGCCGGAAGATGTGCAGGCTTTCTGCTGTCCTGATGTCAATGGGGAGCTCATTCCACCATTTTGGAGCCAGGATAGCAAACCCACGTGTTTTTGCTGATGGGAACTTGGGTCCCCCTCGCAGCGAGGGTGCAGCGAGTCGTTTGGCTGATGCAGAGCGTAGTGCACCCACTGGGGTGTACAGTTTAACCATGTCCTGGATGTAGGAAGGGCCAGATCCATTCGCAGCATGGTATGCAAGTACCAGTGTCTTGAAGTGGATTCTAGCAGTTACCGGGAGCCAGTGAAGGGAGCGGAGGAGCGGAGTGGTGTGGGCACATTTTGGAAGGTTGAAGACCAGACCAGCCGCTGCATTCTGGATGAGTTGCAGAGGTCGGATGGCACATGCAGGTAGACCAGCCAGGAGGGAGTTGCAGTAGTCTAGGCGTGAGGTGACGAGAGCCTGGACCAGAACCTGCGTGGCATTCTGGGTCAGCTGGGGACGAATCTTCCTGATGTTGTACAGCGTATATCTGCAGCAACGGGTTGTAGCAGCGATGTTTGCAGTGAAGGACAGGTTGTTATCTAGGATCACACCCAGATTCCTTGCAGTCTGAGTCGGGGAAACAACAGAGGTCTGCACTGTAAGAAAGATAAGCAAGATAGTCAAGCACGTGAATTTGCATACACGTAACAGCACCGCACGTTCATGACAGCATGGTACTGGATTGTTATTATGAAGGATTTGATATTAACGAGGCGGCAGTTAGCAGCTAGCGGCTAGCTAGTAATTATGCTAATTTGCACATCAATCGTTATGTACTTTTATATTACGCTGTAACAGGATCTAGTGATATCTAAGCAACGCGTTCACATAAAATGGGTGGTATCTGGAGCATTCGACCAATCAGGAGAAGCGTACTGACAGCGCAGCGTCATACATCCTGAATGAAAAGTCAACTATAATATTAGTCAAATATGAAGAAGTTAAACTTTAAACATCCATGACTTAAACACTTTATCCAGGATAAAAGCCACATAGTTACACCTGCAAGGTGAATACAGCTGGTAAAAGAAAAAGTGTTTGAATGCATACATTAACAGGTTTATGATATCACTGCCCCGTCTAAGACACAATCTGCAGCCCATGTAGTATAATATTTTACAAATGATGAAGTACAGCAAACATGTGCAATATATCCATTATTACAGCTCCATGGGCTGGCAGTAAGGCGATATGGTCCGTTGTTATTGTGCATCCATGGGTAAAGAGAAACTCATGTAGTACTGAACACGTAACATGAACATGCCAGGCGGCGTCATAGAGTGGCGCAGAGTGCTGGGCATTTAGCCATGGATGTATAATAAGGCCCATTCCCAAACCGCCCCCTACACCCTACCCCTACACCCTACCTCTCCGTTTGCGCGTTCACACGGAGGGTCCGCCATATTGAGGGCTGTTCCAAAGCAACGAGTGTGGAGGGGGAGTGTGCTATCAAGCCCTCAAACAGCGAGTCTGCAGCATGGGTGTATAATAAGAACTGGATACAGAGTGGGAGGCGGGCCTCATTCATTCCTATGAGAGTTGCTCATTAGCGCATGATGATAAAATGGCCCAACTTTTGAGAGAGCGAAACGTCACAGATTACCCGACATGCCTGAGAAGTACCCGAATGTGCACTCATAGAGCATGCGCAACTTTAACCACGCCGCCCAAAAGGCTCGTTCACATTAAGCACGTGAATTTGCGTACACGTAACAGCACCGCGCGTTCATGACAGCATGGTACTGGATTTATATTAACGAGGCGGCAGTTAGCAGCTAGCGGCTAGCTAGTAAATTATGCTCAGTTACACATCAATCGTTATGTACTTATATATTACGCTGACATCAGGATCTAGTGATATCCAAGCAACAGAGCTTCATTTAGCATGATACTTGTGTGGGTTGTACATGAAACCACTTGGTAATATATAAAAATGTATATGTTGAAGCCTGTTATCAATTGTGAGTTAAAACTGTATCTAAAAAGAAAAGCTGATGATGGATTACTGTGTTGGAGTTAAAATAACAATAGCCTATTTATTTTTGAAATGTGATGGAGTAAAAGGATAGTAACTGTGATTATTCATGTTAAGTAGCCCACAAGTAACTAAAACAAGTGCAATAAGAAGCTACAGGAACGTTAATCTACGTCAGTAATATTAACTTTATTTAATACAACATTTACGGTCAAAGATTTACATCATACAGCCCATGTAGTATAATATTTTACAAATGATGAATTACAGCAAACATGTGCAATATATCCATTATTACAGCTCCGTGGGATGGCAGTAAGGCGATATGGTCCGTTGTTATTGTACATCCATGGGTAAAGAGAAACTCATGTAGTACTGAACACGTAACATGAACGTGCCGGGCGGCGCGGTCCCGTGGGTTAGATGCACGTTCATAATGCAGAGGGAAACAACTCTCAGAATAACGTTATTAGCACATTTCAACAACTTGAGGACCGAATGTTTTTAATAAGGGCTATACAAGTGTTCATACTGAGTAGTTTATTTAGTTTAAAACAAATTATCCAACGATTTACAGACCACTCTTTCCCCATGTAAGTCAATGGGAAAAAGTGTTTCCGGGCCTGGCAACCAAACGGAAGTGTAATACCGCCGTTTGGCCAGCACGAATATTTTCATCTGAGTCCAGCGCACTTCCTGGGGGCTTGGTCCCAACCTATCGTCTCCGGCACACGTGACACGTCCCAACCTATCGTCTCCGTATACAGTCTAGTGATGGGAATTCCGGCTCTTCTTGGTGAGCCGCATCATTTGGCTCGGCTCACCAAGAAGAGCCGGCTCTTTCGGCTCCCAAACGGCTCTTCAGTTTACCATTACATTACATTACATTACATTGCATTTAGCTGATGCTTTTGTCCAAAGCGACTTACAATAAGTACATACGACCAGGAAGACACAGCCCAGAAGAAAAACAGAATCATATAAGTACAGCAGGTATCATAGAGCCACACATTTCAAGTGCTACTCAGCTGGCTATAGATAGACCAGTCCTATGTTAGTATATAAGTGCTTTGTCAGCTGGCTATAGATAAGCCAGTCCTATGTTAGTATATGTTAGTATATAAGTGCTTTGTTAGTAATTCTATCGCTCGAAGTGGAGTCGAAAGAGATGAGTTTTCAGTCTGCGCCGGAAGATGTGCAGGCTTTCTGCCACATACTATATCTTTTAATTCAATCAAATGTAGCCCTGTTTTGACTAATGAATGATGTATATGTGTACACATCACTTAAATTATTCAATACATCCTTTGTACTGAAGTATTCAAAAGTAAAAATTACATGTTTAATATAAATGATTTGCTGTGGCCAAATGTTTTCATTGCATTTACAGACCCGTGTAACTATCTGATAATGCACTGACTTGCTTGTAGAACCACACTACACAAAACAGATAGCAACACCTATAAAAACTATTTTAAAAAAGGGGCTACTGTATCGACATTTTAAAATTATATTTAAAGAAAAGGCCCTGACAAAACAGCACGGCTCTAGTTCAGTAACTATTAACTATAGAAAAAAAGACAGCAACAGCTGACATCAAATCTTTGCTGAGCCTAAGGATAATCATAAATAAATAACATAGTGAAAATAAATATATTGCAATGCTCAAAACAGCAGCATCCAACCGTCTCTAATCCTTGGATATTACATGTCACCTGCATGCATGCACGGAGCAGCTGTAGCGCGGAGATCATCATCATCATTCTGTCTTGTATTACTTAAAGTGGACCTATCATGCTATATTTGAACAATATATTGTAGGGCCATATCTATATAAGTATGTATATGATTCTGTGAGCTGCAGCTGACCACGCCCCCCTGCAGGAGAGGGAAGCGTGCTCTGAGATCAGCTGCTGGGCTCTCAGAAGAGGGGGAGAAAAAGAGATCGAAGTAACGGTATGGAAGCAAACAAGAGACAGAAGTATTTACATTTTATCAGACAACGAATTTATAGCATTGAAAATAATTACTTTGAAAATCATGTATCTGAATTTTTTTTGCTCCGAATTTACCTATGTCAAATAAAAATGTTCAAATTCAGATCCCAAAAATTCAAGTGAAAAAAATTCGACGTCAAATATTTCGGTGTTTAAAATTCGATGTCAAAAGATTCGGTGTATAAAATTCGACGTCAAAATTGCGATGCAGCATCATCCGGGCTACTCAGACAGGATAAGCAATCAAGCCCGAATGCAATCAAACCGACTTCTGGGGGACAGTGCGGTGAAGCCCAATGCTGCAAACTGTAGGCGATGGATGCAGATGAGAGTAATTCCCGTAGACCCTATGTTAAAATGTCCAACTTAACATCAGAAAATGAACATGTTTCTAGCCTGGATCCACAAAAACATATTCTGTATATAGTTAGATTCCCCCTTCATGACAACGGGACTGCTGCTCCTAGCTCCTCTGTCTCACTGCTAGCTCCGTGATGCTACAGCGGCTCAGCTCATGAGGAGAACACTACTTGAACTCGGCCGTGTTTGTTGTGTTGGCTCCTGGTGGACTATTAGTCATGCAAATATAGGATTTATCTGCGGTTAAAACAGACCATCCATGAATGCAGTTTCTTCGGTAAGCCAACCCTGCGTACTTTATGTTATGTTACTGTTGTTTTTATTAAGCTAACGTTAATGAATGTTTAGAGTTGGGTTAGCATTTAAACAATCATAGCTCCATCTGTGCTAACGATGCTATGCGTAGCATCCAAGAGTGTAAAACATTAAGTGTGATGCTACTGTATACCAAAAGGCTTCTGTGCGAGGTTGCTAAAATAAGGTCATCCTTGTACGTTAGATAGTTAGTTTGCTAGTTAGGTTACTGTATGCATTGTTAAGGTTCGTTTAAATTCGCTATGCTCTACTATAGCATAAAATAGACTAGCTAACGTCAACGTATTGTTGAAGAGAGGCTTAGTGTATATTAAATCAACCTCACAATGAAATGTGTGTATCTTTAAAGTATGAACGTCACATTTCAAGATAACCGCCTATCCGACGAACGACCCAAACATTGTCGTTTTTAATATTATTACCAATGCCTCTTTTAATTGTATTATCCTCACACTTGAGAAACAGCCTTATCGTGGCTATAGAACGGAACATGTAACTTAATTCCTGCATTTAAGGACGATGAATAGCGTAGTCAATGCTTTAGTGACAAGGAAATGATTTGTTTAAATATTAGATATGACGTTATCTGTGACTTCAGTGAAAATTAAGCTATTGCATTGCATTTGTTCAATAGGTTTGTGTCTTACCCTTACGTGTGTGATACATATGAATATGGCATATGAAAACAAATTAATTTGACTGACTAATGAAAAACTCATCCAAAATAACAGTAAAATAAAAAGGACCTAGCCTACACAATAATACTCAATCAAACTGATACAAAGGACTGTGATATCCAGCAATTTCTTAAGTATAACAATAAGATTATGACCTGTTTTTAAAAGAAGATAAAAAGTTGTTTGCATGTAAAGAAGTCTGTAAGCCATGCATGTAACTTTACATCTGTTTGTTCAAAGTCTCCTTAAGGTGACCCAGACAGGCTGGACCAGAGGATGAGAGACAGATCTGGACTCCTAACAGCAGAGAACTTCAGCACGGATGTCAAGTTACACCTTTTTCATACTTTACAAATAATGCATAAAGTAATGACTCTAATCAAATCAAGTTATATTTATATAGCACATATATAAACGATTTTTGGTCGAGCCAAAGTGCTGATACTAATACATACTGATATACATGCCATTAAACATGACTGAATACTAGATCACCTACACATCAGTGATGTTGAGTGTACTTTCTTAGTAAAAGGTTACATTTACATTTGACCAAGCAACATCACTTTTTTGTTCAACTTTCACATTTCAATGTATTTAAGGCAAATATTATTGAACATAGTGAGAACTTTGTGAAAATGGATCAGGGGGTCACAGGTTCAAAACCCACTGCAGCCAGCATGTCGTTGTGTCCCTGGGCAAGACACTTCACCCCAAATTGCTCCTGTGGGGATTGCCCACAGTATTGAGTATGTAAGTCGCTTTGGATAAAAGCGTCTAACAAGTGACATGTAATGTAATGTAATGTAAGTTTTGATAAAAGTTAAATATTATTTTAATAATACATTTATTTCAATGTTGATACATTTAGAACGGTTTATTCATAATCTGATTATCTTTGTTGTACACTGTTGGATTTAAAAAACACATTCAAATAAAAAAAATCATTATATTTATAGCCCCTGAACAAACAAACACAACTCTTTCTTAAATAACACACTTGCTCTGCAATAATATGTGTTTTTGATATGTCTGTTAGGAAAGGACACGCCTGAGAGACAGGACTGCTTCACCATGTTCTCTTTCTCTGAGGGTCCAGAAGAACATCCAAGAGGGAAAGGAAAAGCTGATGTGATGAGATTTAAGAGCAGTACAGGACATTCACTAAGAGACACTTAGGCCCTTTCTCATTTCACTAATTCCCCTCCTCGAGACTTAGTCCTGCCCACAGGAGATGCGAGCGGAGGAGCCAAGGAGGGGAACCGAGGAGAGAGGAGGGGAAGAGAAATGAGAACTCCTCTCCTCTGAGTGGTCATTTTAAAGAGACGTCCATTAATGATGACAGGAGGCACAGCAGCCCTCTGTCTGATGGACAGATGTGTTCATGACGACATATATATTTACTTTGATTCATTCACAGTGCGGTATAATGAGACAATAACAGGCTACAGATGTGGACACACACACACATATATATATATATACGATATATATATAGCCTATGTATATATTTATATAAATATATACAATTTCAGAATCAAACAGAGCACTCTCATAATAACGTAACACTATCAGAGACTGGATATACCCAAATAAATGGTGCCAATCTTCAGTCAGATGTGAATGTGTAACTTAACATTTTCAGTTAGAATAACGGACAAAAGGAGTGCAAATACAATTTATTGAAATGTGAACTAAAAGTTATCAAGCATGAACCATCACCATTTTTTTTTAAAATAAAAACGAAATAATATACATAAGTTACACTAAATGTCAAATAAAGTGACAGGCTAGGCCTGTGCAGGTGGTAACAGCTATGCCCAGCATGGGCTAAATTCTGTAGTTGCAGCTGGTGCAGGTCCTCCTCCATCAGGCCTGGTCCTCCTCCCTCAGGCCGGGTCCTCCTCCCTCAGGCCTGGTCCTCCTCGCAGGGAAAGACCCTCTGTCCTCTCTGGCCAAAGCAACAGACAGGACGTTCATAAAGCTGAGGTCTCCCCCAAAGTCTCTAATCATCCATCCTGTGAATATGAGAGGGGAAAAAATAGTGTAATAGATGCTTTGGACAATAAGTAATATAAAGTTAACTGTTGAGTTGCTCAGTTTTTAATAATACAAACAAAAGGAGAAGCACCGTAAAATAAAGATTGGTCTTTCAATAAATTGTGTTGCTTTTGTCTTTTGAATTGTTTGTGTAAAGTCAAGTAGCTAGAACTGTTACTTATAGTTTGAATGATACAGTCTGGTTATAATGTTTGGAGGAGGCATCACAGGTAAGAGCACCATGTGTTGTGTTCCATCCACAACAGATTGATGTGTGTGTATTTATTTATCTACTATTTCTTGAATCATTACTGTCAGTCCGAAACAAGAGATTTTGTTTTAGTAACATGTTTTTAAAACATTATCTCTTTTCCACTACACTATCTTGAATATTTTAGTGTTTACATCACTACATTTATCTAACAGCTTTAACATTGTAAAGGTGTCACTTTGGTCTCTGGGTCAGACAGCATGTCCTACTATTTTGAGAGTTTGAACAAACCAGACCTTGATCTATTAATGTAGAAAATAGTCAGCACATTAAACCATTATGAAAGTAATCATTAGCTCATTGTTCAAAATGAGCTAATGATTACAGTTAAGTCAACTCTTGCATCGGTAATAACAATAAAACAAATGATATAATAGTATAACTTGTGTCTACTTTAAATACTTTAACAACACTTTCCTAATTATACTAGCATACTTTTACTAAAGTAACATTAACATGTTTAAATGCAGGGCTTTTGTAAGAGTATTTCGTATAGTGTGGTCTACTTGACTTATCTAACCGAAGTGATCGTAAAGTTACTTTGCAAACCGCACGCACACACACACACACACACACACACACACACACACACACACACACACACACACACACACACACACACACACACACACACACACACACACACACACACACACACACACACACACACACACACACACACACACACACACACACAAAAGGACACGGTAACGTTGTGATTCACTTCAATTAATGATAACTACGGAGCTTGCTAACAGCAAGGCACAAGGCTACTTCACTCATTTAGCTAGCTAATGTAAGATACAAATGCTGTCGAGCCCTCACTGCTTGTAAAATAAAGAGCACAAACTGACTACTTACCCGAGCGGCGAACCCGCTGTTCTCCGTAATTTTTCTCCCAGGTTGTTGTGATCACATGACTGACAAAGCCGTGCTCTGATAGGTCAGAAGTCGGTTTTATTGCATTAGGGCTCGATTGCTTATCCTGTCTGAGTAGCCCGGATGATGCTGCATCGCAATTTTGGACATCGAATTTTATACACCGAATTTGTTGACGTCGAATTTTTTTCATTTGAATTTTTGGGATCTGAATTTGAACATTCAAATTTTTTTCACTTGAATTTTTACATTTTTATTTCACATAGGTAAATTCGGAGCAAAAACATTCAGATACATGATTTTCAAAGTAATTATTTTCAATGCTATAAATTCGGTGTCTAATAAAATTCAAATACTTCTGTCTCTTGCTTCCATATAACGGAGCAGAAACCCTCCTTTTTACACAGCGGTCCAGACATAGGTTGCGTTCAGATAGTTTAAAAATCAGCTCCTCAGTTCTAACCCTATCTCCTATTCCTTGACCTCTGAGTGAAACGTAACAGGGTTAAGGGATAGTGGATAGGAGAATTCAAAAGGACTTCCGAATGCACTTTCACTATCCGACGTGTTTATGATGCGCCAGCGGACGTCATGAATGTGCGTCTGCTGCTGTGGGGAAACTATGGAAACTACAGTTTTCTATAGCGGACTACAACATGGATGTTTAATAAGAACGAGGGACTACTATAAACTCATCTAGAGACTCTGCACCGTGCTCTGATGCTGTTGTGTTATGCTTTATGAACGTGGACAACAGAGAAACATATTCTTCATGACCAAAGTTGGAATTGAAATAAAACAGGAAAGTGAAACTTATGCTCGTCACCCTCTCCCTCCGGTCCACATTAATACAAAAAATGATCCCAGTATGATTGTATGAACTATGAAAATATCTTAAAATCAATACAAATGTATTTATTAGAAACGTTAGTCTTTAACATCTATCACTGTGTACATCACCATTCAAACATCTTTTAAAAGTTGAACAAACCCCACACAGCTCAGTGAAATGTTGACTTTATTTGATCATTTCAGTAAAAACTAACATTCATATTTCTCTTTTTGATTATAATACTGATGAACGTTCAAAACAAAGCACTTTGGCAACTTACCACATACGTTTTAAAATGCTTAATAAGCACCGTAACTTTCATGATATAATTTCTCCGTCATAATCGATTGTTTCCGTGAACGGCCGACTGTTGTGTGACGTCAAATACTGCGGCTGCAAGGCATTGTGGGGCAGCATTTTCTCCTCTCCTTTCGGTTAGGGAGGTCCAGTGGTTCCTAAGCTAAAGGAGGTTATAACGGAAGTTTGAAACCTCCTTTCCTATCATTCTAGAGAATTCTAACGGCACTTATCATGGCTGCCACTGAGGGACTTCCGGGTCATTTCACTCCGTTAGGAAGGTTCCTAAGCTAAATGGACTATTCGACTGCAGCCATAGACATCAAACGGCGACACATATTCAGTTGCCAGTTACTTTGGCATTAGGGCAGGGATATCTAGATGCTTTCCAAAGTTTGACATAATGAATTGTGCTACTTTTAAAGCAAGCAACGATGTTTTCAAATCTGTAATCAAAAAGCTCCTCAAAAACACTATCGAAGCAGTTCCTGCCGTTGCTACGTTAGTTCAAACAGTAACAACGGACTATTTTTCTTAGCGGATGCATGTCAATTTAAATAAATACATACAACTATTTTTTAAATCAATAAAATCATTTTCTAAATCCATAAAAGCATTTCAATTAATATTGGGAGTCATGTCGTTAATTTGTTGAGAATGTGGCCAAGTAATAAGCGGGGTAATGTGCACATTGCATAATGTGCCTTCATGCCGATCTAGATCCCTCCGCAGAAAAAAACAAACCGGCTCGTTCGCGGGCGCGAGCCGGCTCCCGTCGTTCACTTAAAAGAGCCGGCTTTTTGAGCCGGCTCGTTCGCGACCGACACATCACTAATACAGTCCTCTCGCTGAATCCCCTCTCGCAGCTGTGTGTCTGTGTAAAGTTGTTATATAACATATAATGGCACTGTTCTAGCGGTAAACACATGTCAAGCTATGTGCTGTATCAGAAACAATGCGGCGCGCTGCATGTTTTGGGAGTGTTTACATTAGCAAGCATGCTAACACTCAGAGCTAACCATGGAGCTAACACTTTAGGCTACTGGAGAGAATATGTGTAACGTAATGTCCTTGTGGTAAACCCTGCGAGAGATAAAGGTTTGAGCTACTGTTTCAGAAATAATGCTTGAAGTGGTTGGGAGCATAATATGGCATTTAATCACCGCAGCGTTTAGCTGAGCTTCTCCCAGTAGAAAACTATCTTAGCAGGGGAAAGCTGCATGACGCTACAAAGTGGCGTGGCTAGCAGCAGCCGTTCCATTTAAAGTGGAACCTATCATGCTATTTCTAGGCATATATTATGGATCTCAGATATATACAAATATATAAAAACATGTCTATGATGTGTTTTGCTCAAAATACAAACAGATAATGCATTTTAGACATCCCTCATATCCCTCTATTCCGGAGCTAATGCCTGATCTGAATTTTACCGGAGATAAAGTAAAATTCGGTTGTGAAAAAACGCCATCCTGTTGTAAACCACATCAAGGATTATTTCTGAAACAGTATGGAGCTCAAATGCTTTTTCTCTTGTGGGTTTATCACAAGGTGAGTTCCTTTTTTATTTCCTGCTTTTTAAACACATGTGCTCTACAGTACAAGTTAGCTCTGAGTGTTAGCGATGCTTGCTAATGTAAACAAATGCCATATTACGTCCAAAACACGTCAGGCATTGTTTCTGATAGCAACTCTCTGTGGGTCCACCATCCGAAATTACGTAATGACGGCAGCAAATCTGTATCCGCTCGTTGTACCCCCGTTTTTAAAAGATTTGTGTACCGAGGAAAAGAGAAATGGTTTCATTTTCTGACGCCGTGTGAGTTCCGGGACCTATCATTTTGCATGATAGGTCCCCTTTAAAGCAGAATCAGCCTTTTTGAAACAGGGCTGCAAAATAGGGGTATGAGCAGTATGAGGCATGGCTACAATGGGTGAACTGTTTGGTATTTTAAGCAAAAGACTTCACAGACATGTTTTGTATAGGTATGGCCCTACAATATATTTTTCAAATATAGCATAATAGGTCCACTTTAAGTAACTATGTGACCTTAGAAGAGAAGAAACCAAGATGTTTCACATAAAAAAATGTAACTTCCAAATGCTGTTTAAGCTTAATACATTCATCAGAAGCATAGACTTTCATCAACTTTCAATACTTACTTGCAATGCAGTGACGTGACGTGATTCAAGATGGCGCCTGTGTCGGCTCGCCGCTCGCTCAGCTGTCTACCTATAGCTATCCTGTTTCTGTTTTCTGTTTGTCAGAATGTCTCTGCTCTGCTCGTCTATGATCGCCAAGCCCTCCTCCACCTCAGACCCTCACTGGAGTTGATACTGCTGCCCAAAACCACATCTGGCAACCACAAATCGTCCCCCCCCCCCTCTACTGTTGGACATACCTTTCTACCTGCGCAGGTTGCCCTCCATCCTGCCTCGCCGAAAGCGCTTCAGACGACGGGGAAAGCGTGGTGGTGCACTGGTCCACCTTAAGGCTCACCTGACGGCTTCTTCCGGGACCTATCCACGCCTCGGATGTCATGGCCCTCCCGCTGCACGTCATGTGAGGGATCGGTGGATTCGCCCTGTCTTTCCGGAGCTGCGGCCTCTGCCGGACCCGCTGGCAGCTCCTCCTGCCCGACTGACTGCTCCTCCTGTCCGACTGGCAGCTACTCCTGCCCGCCTGACTGCTCCCGGCCCGCGCGGCGTTCAACACGGACATCTTCGACAGCTGAGACGAACTACACCGTCGGCAAGCCCGGAGCAAAAACTACGTCTGGCTTTGCTAAATGCTAGGTCGATAGCTAACAAAACGTTCCTGCTGAACGACTTCTTCACCTCCCGCGAACTGGATTTCATGTTCCTGACGGAGACCTGGGCACACGTTGGCGAGTACACATCATTCTTTGATCTTCTTCCTCCTGATTGTACATTCTTTAGCTCCCCCCGTGCCACCGGCCATGGCGGGGGCATAGCTTCGGTGTTTAGAGCTAGCCTCCAGTGCCGATTGCTACACCATGTCACTAGCTATGCTAGCTTTGAGTTGCAGCTCTTTGAACTGAACCCGGCCTCGCCTATACTCTGCGCAGTTGTGTATCGTCCGCCAAAGCACAATAAGGATTTCATAAATGACTTTTCTGACTTTCTGTCCGGGATCATGGTGAATTATGATCGTGTTTTGATCTCCGGAGACTTCAATGTCCATGTGTGTTGTGAGTCCAAACCTCTGGTTAGGGACTTTTTAAATCTCCTTGATTCTTTCGGTCTCGTTCAGTCCGTGGCTGGCCCAACACATGAAAAAGGACACACTTTGGACTTAGTATTATCGTTTGGACTGTCTGTATCTGTTGATGAAATATGTGCAGCAACGCGTATCTCAGACCATTTACCGGTTCTGTTTACAACCTCCATCCCTTCCACAGGAGTCGAGTCACGTGCCCCTGCGCGTCGTGTGCGTTCGATTAACCCCTTGACTGCCTCACAGTTCTCTGATGTTTTTAATGCTTCTCCGATCTGTAAATTAGATGTGAACTGTGCTTTTAATGCTGATGAGCTTATCTCCATGTTTGACTCTACATGCACACTAACACTGGATTCTGTTGCTCCTTTTACACTTAGACGCACAAAAGTGCTCTCAGAGCCGTGGCTCAATGACTGTACTCGTGCTCTCAGACGCGCTTGCAGGCGTGCAGAGAGAAAATGGAAAAAGGATAGAACTCCATGTCTCCCTAGAAATCCTTCGTGCTTCCCTGTCTGACTACCAGACGGCAGTCAAAGCAGCCAAAACAGAGCACATCTCTCTGTTAATCTCCAAAAACAGCCATAAACCTCAGGTTCTTTTTAATGTCCTCAACTCGATCATTAATCCCTGTGATGTTTCTTCTATTGTGCCATCGACTACTCTCTGTGATAAGTTTCTTAAATTTTTTATTGAAAAGGTATCTGCTCTTAGGCTAGCTCACACTAGTGCTACCCCAGATCCTGCTCCCTTTCTGTGCCCTGCTGTCCTCGACCACTTTGAGCCTGTATCCTTCTCTTCTCTCTCGGATGTGGTCAAGCACCTGCGGCCGACAAACTGCACCTCAGATAGCATTCCCTCTCGCCTTCTCAGAGACGTTTTAGATTCAGTTGGAGCAAGTATTTTATTAATTGTAAACACCTCCCTTAGCTCAGGATGTGTCCCTGCTGCCTTCAAACATGCCGTGGTTAAGCCATTACTTAAAAAGAAACATCTCGACCCCTCCTTTCTCGAAAATTTTAGGCCCATTTCCCAGCTACCTTTTTTATCAAAAGCCCTGGAGAGAGTAGTCTACGCCCAGCTGCAGTCTTTTTTAACCACGCATGGAATCCACGAAAAGTTTCAGTCTGGCTTCAAACCCATGCACAGCACTGAAACAGCCCTTTTAAGAGTTTTTAATGATCTGCTCCTAGCCGCCGACTCAGGTAGCCCAGCTGTCTTGGTGCTGTTAGACCTGACAGCTGCTTTTGACACTGTGGACCATAGCATCCTGTTGTCACGGCTTGAACAGTCCGCTGGCATCAAAGGCTCTGCCCTTGCATGGTTCAGGTCCTACCTGACAGACCGTAGCTTCGCTGTGCAGCTAGGTGCCTTCTCCTCTGCAAAAGCCCCTCTTACCTGTGGGGTTCCCCAAGGCTCGATTCTGGGCCTCATCCTTTTCCTACTGTACTTACTGCCCCTAGGCTCAATTCTCACAAAACATAATATTCCCTTCCACTGCTACGCCGACGATGTATAGATATATCTCCCTCTCGAAGCAAGTGTCACACACTCATTACAACAGTTGATGGACTGCTTAACTGAGATAAAATCCTGGCTGAGCAAAAACTTTCTAAACCTCAACGAAAGCAAGACTGAGGTCATCTTTTTTGGACCCCAACCTCCAGCCTCCCAGGTTGATATTCTGGGCTCCCTCCAACAAAACATCCTCCCCTCGGTCACGAACCTTGGGGTGACCTTCTCCAGTACTTTTAAATTCGACAAGCAGGTCAGCAGCGTAGTCAAATCCTGCTTTTTTAAAATAAGACTTTTGGCCAAAACCAAGTCATATTTATCTTTTAAAGACCTGGAAAGGGTTATTAACGCCTTTGTGACCTCGAGACTGGACTACTGCAACGCACTGTATATGGGTATGGACCAGGCATCAATTAAACGCCTGCAGCTAGTCCAGAACGCAGCTGCACGTTTGCTGACTGGCCATAAAAAGCGTGACCACATCACCCCAATTCTGGCCTCACTGCACTGGCTTCCAGTTCGGTACAGAATTGATTTTAAAATCCTTTTATTTGTTTTTAAAGCACTAAATGGGCTGGCTCCGGCCTATATAGCTGAACTCCTCCAGCGCTACACCCCAGCCAGAGCTTTAAGGTCTGCTGACCATCTGCTGCTGGTAGTGCCCAAGACCAGGCTCAAAACCCGAGGGCACCGAGCCTTCGCAGCAGCTGGCCCCAGGCTCTGGAACACTTTGCCCCTCCACGTGAGGTCGGCCCAGACCCTAGGGGTTTTTAAATCCTTACTAAAGACTCACTTCTTCTCTCAGGCCTTCTAGTCAGAGCGGAGCACGACTCCTGACTATTCCCTGTGTTTGTTATATATCTGTTGTAAATTATTGTCTTTTATTGTGATTATAAGTGTTTTTTATTGCATGTACAGCACTTTGGCTCGACCAAAAATCGCTTTTAAATGTGCTATATAAATAAAGCTTGATTTGATTTGATTTGATCAATCAGGCGTCCACCTACTGCATTAAAAAATTATTATTATTATTTATAAATAAAGGAGACTTAAAGTAGCCAAAATATAAACCATAAAGAACATTCATCCAGTAGGGATATTTTTTTCAAAATGTATTGTAACACTGTAATCATGCTAGTAATCTCTATTTAATTTGTTTTAACAGTAATCTGATTACTTTGTTTAATATAATTTTAATTGAATACAGTTACATTTTTTTTTGTATTCTGATTACGTAATCTTGTTATTCAATATGTTCTCTGTTACTCCCCAAGCCCGCTGTTCGGAGCCTTGTTGCCCATAAGGACCTGGATGTCCGGTCTACTGTGTTTCTTTCGGGCTGAATGTAACCTTATGAGGGCACAGGGAGGTCAAAGGTCACTGAGCAGCCAGATCACTGCTGACCCCCGTCTGGAAAGAAGATGAACAGAACACCCTGAGCTGTAAGTCAATACTAATCCTAATGCATCACTAATACTAAGTTTTCTACTGACCATACTGTGTGTCTACAAAGTGAAAGTATCCATCAGTTATTGCTGCTGGTCACTATAATGTTATAACATGAAAATTGTTAGGACAAACCAAGAAATGTTCACGTTATTACGACAAACAAAGTGTTACGCTACAATAAACCTTGTCATCTGTTTTTCTTTTCTGAAGTGGCAGAAATATCCTCCATGGTTTACTGATGGTTACATGCTGCAAATATTTTTTTAAATAATAAGTGTTGAGATAAATCAAAGAGATGTTTTTTTCTTATTGATACTCATATTGGTGAGATGTTAATGCATTTGAATTCAACTCATTGTTCAGTGGGCTGCCTAACAGCAGCATTACAAATTCAAGAATCTGTCAAGTTCACATTCTCCTTGTCACCATGTCCACACTCTCCCTTTGCGTCCTCTGCCCTGGGTTTTTAAAACAAAGGATTCTGTCAATATAACAGCTCTGTGTAATGATCAGAGCCCAGACTGTTGAAGCAGGTTGCACTTTGAGATGCTTTACCATGCAAAGATTAGGAACACCTGCGAAAAAAACAACAAAATAAATTATTATACAAAATGCATCGAATGCTCCAAGCAGTAGGAACAAAATACAATAAAGTAAAACCTTCAATGAGGGATAGAATAGGAACAACAGTGTTTGTGAAAGTATTATCTCTCTTACATGTCCTGTCCTTCAGTTTCTGTTTACATGTTGATTTGAAGCAGATTTAAAGAGGCCCTATTCTGCTGTTTGGGGTTTCCCTCTCCTGTAGTGTGTTATAGGTTTTTGTGCATGTTGGCCTAAATGGTCTGCAGAGGCTAAAATCCCTGTGTTCCCAGAGGGAGTTTCTCTCCCACACACTCCCCTCCTTCATGAAATTCTTGCATTGGACTCCTTTATTTACTTCCCTAACATAGTGACATCACTATGTAACACCCACGCTTCTATTGGCTAGCGCTCAAACACATTGTACGTGATGTACGTTAAGGGGGGGGGACATCTCTAACTGGTTCACCAATCACAACAGTGCCGGCCAGCTGACCAATCAGAGCAGACTGGGCTCTGGTTTCAGAGAGAGGGTGAAAAGTATGGCAAGCCGATTTAGCTTTTATTCATTTCTAGAGGATATAAAAAAATCTATTCTTACTAGTAATAATGTTTATTTCTGATATCAAAAATTGTGCAAAACCTAGTAACAATTGAATTACTGAGAAATTGGCATTTGAACTAGTTCAAATTCCAACTCCCATTGAAATGAATGAGAACAACGATGCAAATCTCACTATCAATGAATTTTTGATATCAAGCATTTGCATTCTTGCTAGTAAGAACCTACTCTTTTAAACTGAAAATAATTGAAAAAGTGTCTGACGCATTGTTTTCTTTTCTATACGAACAGCAACATTTACTTTGTATGACCATCATTTCATATTTTTTACCTGCCCTAAACTTAACACAGAGGTGGAGACAGCCACACCATTCTTCTAACGGCCATATGCATAATGTCACATTACCTATTGTGTATCTTAGTGTGGAGAATAAACAAATCTTCAGCAATAGATCAGCAATCTTTAATGTTGGTTTTCTGAAAAACAAATCATTTGTAGCGAGACAGATGTTTTTCAGAGCTTTGCTTATCCAGGAAAAACATCAAAAAAGAAATAATATTTGTTCTCTTCTGAATATAGTGTTTAGACCTCTCCACGCCGCCACCCCCACCCCAAATAGCATGCAGCCAGGGAGGGCAGATCTCTAATACCCCTCTATCCTCCCCCGTACTGCCAGCCTCTACCCAGCAGCTCCCCCCCCCCCCCCCCCCCCCCCCCCCCCCCTTCGTATCCAACCTTCCCAGCAGGGTGTTTACCCTGCCACATACTTTATCAGTAAATAAATAATGGCAACATAAAGTGCAGTGTGGAACAGGAGCTGAGATTGGATAACAGTCGCGGGGGCGTGGCGGACTGTAAAATATTAATGATGCTGATTACTTTGTGCAGTGGTGACACAGGCTTCCTGAAATGCTTCATGACAGAGAAGGGCTTTGTTGTGGACGAGCTGCAAATCAGAACGCAGACGTGTAGAGATGCAGAGGACACTTCCCAGAGAAATGTGGAGATATGTCAGCGAGCAAATAATCCAAAACAAAATGAGTAAAGATGGAGCGAGCCGGGCTAAAGTGTCACAGATAAAAGATGAACATGGAGCTGTCCTATACCTTTGATATTATCTGATTTTGCAGTTTTCCCATTTAACTTTTAACAGATTTCTTGGGGTATTTAAAAAGAATATGTCATTGCAGCTTGGATTTGGCCTCCTGGCAGAATGGTGTGTCAATGCATGCAGGAAGTGTAGAGTTGTAATGTCAAGCTGATAATGGCCTTACATGTAATGTGCATGATTTTTTTATAAAATAAAATCATAAGGTGAAATAAAAGCTAATTTAAAAAACATTTGTTTTATACGATAGGCGAAACGTTTAACTAGTTTGAAAGTATGACACAATAGCATGCTTTTGAAAATAGTTGCCTACAATTGAAACATGTGTGATGTGGTGCGCAGGAACAGGCAGTGGAGTCAGCAGTCCCAGATGAGCATCCTTAGTATGAATATCACTTTAGCTGAGGGTGTTAATGTGGAGGAGGGCCCTACATTTCATTGTGTGTCACAAGTAGTTCTATCCTCAGTAGACCTTGTTCCGGGGCCCCGCTGGAGCCTCCAGATGCCTGCTGAAAGGAGGAACACAATGTGGACAAGCCCCCTGACAGAACAGGGCCCCTCTGAATTATCACCCCACTCCTCCTGGCTAATTAAAATGTTGCTTGTAACTTATGTCAGCCATTTGAAGGCTGACAATTCCCTAACCTCCCCCTCATTTTAATTTGTGGCACGTGTGCATAAATTGTTGCAGAGGGGAGTGGCAGAGATGCAGGGCACTGGCTGAATGGCGTTTCTCTCGCCGCTCTAAACGCTCTTCCTCTCCTGAGGCGGGTCTGCTGGGCTTAGAGGTCCTTCACTCTGCTGAGGAAGACTTGATTGATAAATGCCGGGGAGGATTTGTCAAAGCAACCAGACTGCCCCCAGTGGGACATCAATATGGTCCATTTAGGCTCCTACCAGGCTCTGACTGCCTGTAGAGAGGAGAGGCTACAGAGACCAGTAGGCTGCTGTTACATGCTACGGTGCTACGATAAAGGACATGGCTAACAGGGAGAAAGCAGCAGGGAACAGATCACAATGTGTGTGTGTGTGTGTGTGTGTGTGTGTGTGTGTGTGTGTGTGTGTGTGTGTGTGTGTGTGTGTGTGTGCATGTGTGCGTGTGTGTGCGCGTGTGTGTGTGTGTGTGTATGTGACTGAGAGAGAGAAGTAAAACGAAGAGGAAGCCTCCCTGCCAAAAGTGGGAGAGATGTATGTGTGGGACTGACAAACAGCAAGGAAGTTTGTGTGTGTGTTGTGTGTGTGCATGTGTGTGTGTGTGTGTGTGTGTGTGTGTGTGTGTGTGTGTGTGTGTGTGTGTGTGTGTGTGTGTGTGTGTGTGTGTGTGTGTGTGTGTGTGTGTGTGTGTGTGTGTGTGTGTGTGCATGAGGCTAGAGTGCTCAGGAGCAGGAGCGGGGGTGATCCGGGGTTCAGTGTGTGATTGGCTCGTCTCAGCTGGAGGAGCTTTTAGTCCATTTCCCAGCAGCCTCTAGGACAGATGCACTGCCCTGAGCCATAATCTGTGTCTCGCTTCAAATGACAAATGGCACGGTGTAGAATATTGCATTATATATTAAGTACCAGCAGTCACTAAGTTATAGGATGCTGTTGCTGCCCGCAGCACTTGTCGCTCACTAAGCAGACTCTGGTTTACAACAGTCAATTAGATCCAGATCATAACCTGCCACTAAATCTTGTCCTGTTTGGACAACTGCTTTCTCTCTGGACATGTCGTAAAATAAGCATGTTTGTCCGGGTAAAAACTCTAACGTTTCGAATTCAAAAGGTCCCTGTTTAGACAATAATAAAAAAGTCTATACAGTAAATATATGTATTTGTTGTTCTCTTTAAATGTTTATCAAAATGTCTTAAAGCCTTGTCCAAATATATTCTTGTAATTTGTGTTAAATAAAATAAAAATCATCTGACTAGATAATTGCAAGACACTATTTCAAAACAGTAAAGCAGTGTCCATGCTTAAATTAAAACGTATTTTTCCCCACATCTGATTGTTTTCATGACCATGACCAGAGTTGACAATCAGCATCTCTATTTTTCTATAATCGAGCTGACCACACTGCTGTCCTTCATCAGCCACACTCATGATATTATTATTTGATTTGAAAATAAATGTCTTGGTTTCTCCTTTTCTATGGTCCCACTGTTGTCTTACATAATGCACTTAAGTAAACACATCTTGTTGATATTTATTTTCTCTATTGTTTATTTGCATTGCATTTGATATACTGTAGAGGAAATCTAAAAGTAATCAGGTTACTTTTACATTGTGATGTCAAATTAGGTTATTGATTACATCGCCTCGATTATCGCCGAGAACGTCTGTCAGTCATCCTAGTAGGGCCGGACCGCTTCGGGGTGCCGTGGTACTCAGAGATGATACAGGTGAAGGTGGGCCAGCCCTGGGCAATCCCCCAGTTCTGGTGGGTGATGTCTCAGGAGGCAGGTGCAATCGGGGCGTTACCCACTCTGGGCCGTCCTCTCCAGGCTTGGCTCCTGAGAGGGACAGGCTGAGACAGGGTGGATTGTCTGATAGCGTTATTCAGTCTATCCATGCAGCTAGAGCGGGATCCACCACGGCCTGTTACAGGCCGAAGTGGCTGGGATTCCAGCGATGGTGTGAGGAGCAGAGAATAGAGCCCCTATCTTGTGAGTTGGGCTCTATCTTGTCGTACTTACAGTTACTGGTGGACAGGGGGCTGGCGCATTCCACAGTGAAAGTGTATGCAGCAGCCATCTTGTCCTGTCATGAGGGATTTGGCCGCTGGTGCTCGAGGCTCTGGTCACAGAAGCATTTGAGCCTCTGGAGCTCTCCTCCCTGAAAGCACTGTCGTGGAAGACAGCATTTCTACTTGCCTTGACGTCAGCCAAAAGAGTGTCCGAGTTAACCGCTCTATCGGTGCACCCTAGTTGCTTGTTGATCCGGGGTGACCGTAGCAGGTGAAGGAGTGCATTCAGGTCAAGGGCTATTCAGTTGGGGGGCTTTAATCTTCCCCCCCCCAATGGTGGGGCCAGGGAGGCTAAACTGCACCTCCTCTGCCCGGTGCGTGCATGTTATGTAGAGTGCACGGCTGCCCTTAGATGCACTGAATAGCTGTTTGTGTGCTTTGGGGGCGGCGTGGCCGGTAAAGCTCTGTCCAAGAAGCGCCTGGCAGGATGGCTCGGCGAGTGCATCTCACATGCCTACAGACAGGCGGGGAGAGCCTGCCCCACGGGGGTCCGTGCACACTCTACACGTGGCTGTGTGAACAGCCTTATTTAACGGCGTGAGTGTGGAGGACATATGCACGGCGGCGTCTTGGTCCACGCGAGGTCCCTTCATAAGGTTTTATTTCTTGGACATGTCTGGCTCCTTTTCATCGTCTAGGCTTGCTGGGGCAACAAAGGACTGGTGAGGAGGGAGTGGGGCTGTGGTTCAGTGGGCATCTGACCCCCTGCCCGGGCGTAATGCGCTTACATCTTTCCCGGGCCCCGGTCCCAGGGGACATGGCGCACACTGGGCCCATACGGGGCTGGAGGACTCTTTCCCCCTGCTTTAGGGCAGGAGGCGGGAGCCCTCCACATTGTCCATACACACTCTTCACGGGATAAGCGTGTCTGAGTGGGGGACATGGGGCACTTGCGTTCTCCCTGTGCTCCTTAGCGACTTGGGAGAGGTGGTGCACAGTGAGCCCATACAGGGCTGAGGACTCTCTCCCTCCGCCTATGGGCGGAGCCCTCAGCACTGTTTTCCGAGCACACTCTTCGCGAGGTAAGCGCGCAGAGTGTGCTATGTCAGCCGCAGCCCGGACTTCTCCATGGTTACAACCAAGGTAGAGGTGAGTGAGGCGCAGTGGCTGCTAACCAGAAAGCCGGTCAGGGACAGTCAGGTGGAACGGTGTTGTTGGACGACAGCGCGTGTACACATCGGGGCTCCTGTGAGAGATATAACGAGGGGTTATGTATGGTAACCAGTGTTGGGACTAACGCGTTACAAGTAACGTTACAAGTAACGCGTTACTGTAACGCCGTTATTTTTGGCAGTAACTAGTACTCTAACTCATTACTTTTTAAATTCAGTAACTCAGTTACCATTACTACATGGTGCGTTACTCCGTTACTGCGTTAGTTCTTTTATATAGTCAACAGCCAGGCGAACAGAGATGAGAACTGTACAGTACTTGAGTAAATGTACTTAGATACTTCCTGTGTCACATGCGGAGACGGGCTGTGGGCGTGTTTGTGTTGTTTACTAACAAGACTATCATGGAGGCGGCGGAGCTCAAGTCTAGTTTCTCCACCTGGAGATATTCTCACTATTTCACTTTTGTCGAGCACAAAGAAAAGAAAGTTTCTGTTAAATGTAAGTTGTGTCCTGGCGGGTCAAAGATCCTATCTACTGCCCAAACCAGTCATTCAAATCTCTTAAAACATCTGCAAAAACAACATGCTGGGACGAAGCTAGTAACTAAGACCACAGAGACTCAGCCGAAGCCACTCCACCTCCACCTAAGCAACAGCGGCTGGATTTTAACCAAGGGACTGCTAGCCAGGGAAAAGTCGATAAAGCCATTGCACGGTATGTTGTAGAACACATGCAGGCTATTGCTACAGTGGAGTCACCCGCTTTCAGGGAGCTAGTTAGCATGATACCATGTCCGGGCGGCACACGGCATATGGGACGGAACACTTTTTCCAACTACCGGGAGAAAGAATATGGAAAGCCAGCAAATATTGATGCAATCCAGATTGCATATAATGCATGTCAAGTTGATCAACAGATTGTATTATTCTCCAATGCAATAACAAACTGAAATGAAGGCTATAAGGGCGTTAATGGGAGCCCTTTTTTTAAGTAACTAAAAAGTTACTTTTCACAGTAACGCATTACTTTTTGGTGTAAGTAATCAGTAAAGTAACTGAGTTACTTTTGAAATGAAGTAACTAGTAATGGTAACTAGTTACTGGTTTTCAGTAACTAGCACAACACTGATGGTAACCCTTGTTATATAAGCACAGGCGGACCCATAGAGTCCAGTAGAGGGCTCCGCCTGTGCTTATATAACAAGGGTTACCATACGTAACCCCTCGTTTCTTTCTCCTGTTTTTTTCTGATCAGATCCAAGATGGATCAGTAAAAGAGGCTTGATGTTGATGTCTCTATAGGCTGATTGTATTGTAGCTCCACAAAGCCTCTTGTGTGTACAATAGTAGGAGCTCCAACAAAGCAATAAAGATAAAGTCAACGGTCAAGGCAGAGCTACTATTATATGTTTGGAGCTCTAAAATGTCCAAATGTCTCCTTTAAAGATTGGTTCTTTTATTATTATATTATTCTTCTTTAATCCTTTAGGGTCAAATCACCAATGCTGATTACAAGCGGTGTATCTGTATCAATGTGGTTACAAAGGCCCATAAACCCATACATAAAGGAAATGAACGACAATGCATGGAACTGTAATTGCTCAGACAACAAGGTGTTGTCGCCCCCCCCACATCAGGATGACCTCGACACAGCTCACTTCCAAACAATTAGGCACAGTTGTTGTCACTAGCCTGAAAGGGCACTGCAGGATTTGGGGTAGAAAAACAAGCAGAGGCTTTCTCACTGAGGGTCCCAGTAGGTGGACAAAGTGAGAAGAGGTGCCCAGAAACATGTGACCTACATGAAGGTCTCCTCCACTCACATGCCTTACACAGCTCTCAGCAGACCTGTGGAACCTCCAGAGATCTTCAGAGGACAGCTTCTGGAACCATGGATCCACCTGGAAAATATCCTGCTTATACAAAGGAGAATGAAACATGTATGTAAGGTTTAATGTAACATTTATATATAAGATGACATAGTCATAGTATGAGATGAATATATAATTGAAAAACATTTGGTATGACGTATAAAAATAAATGTAAAAATGTAGGGGAGAGTTGGGTAAGAACTCCACTTTAACTTAAGTCGTGCTCTAGGCAAGGAAAAACAAGATTTAAATGAAAACAACGTTTACTCCAGAATGTCTTCTGTCAATCAAAATGAAAATAATGGATCCATAACAAAGTGCCAAGAAATATGATAGTCATTGGTAGTTATTTATGTTATAAAATGTGGTTATTCTATAATAATAATAATAATACATTTAATTTACATAGCGCTTCTCACCTTCCAAAACAAATCTCGAAGCGCTTCACAGCAAAGGACACGATACAATTTGAGAGATTAAACAAATAATAGTAAAAATAATTTAATAAAAATATATAAAATAAAAATAAATAAATAAAATAAAAGTCGGAGACAGCGATACAAATGGCAGTACTCCAGGTGTACAATGCTCAAAGTTTATTGGAAGGCCTGCCGAAAGAAGAGGGTCTTAAGGCCGGTTTTGAAGACCTCGTGGAAGGGGCATATCTCAGCTGATCTGGGAGGGAGTTCTTGAGGCGCGGGGCGAATGAGCAGAAGGCTCGGCCTCCCATTGTTCTGAGACGTGTGCGGGGGATGTAAAGAAGAGGAGCGTGGCTGGAGCGGAGAGAGCGGGTAGATGTCTGGGTACGGATGAGGTCACAGAGGTATTTTGGGCTTTGTCCATTCAGGGCTCAGTAAGTGAGGAGCAGAACCTTAAACTGGATTCAGTAGTGGACTGGGAGCCAGTGTAGTTGTGCAAGTATGGGGTTATGTGTGCAGACCTTTTTGCACCGGTGAGAACTCTGGCTGTGCTGTTCTGGACAAGTTGCAGGCGGTTGATGGATTTGGCTGGGAGACCGGAGAGTAGTGCATTGCAATAATCTAGTCTTGAGAAGACGAGTGCATGAACCAGTTTTTATATGTCATCAGTATATCACTTTAACTAGATTACCGAAAAACACATTTACCACTTTACCATGTGCTTCTCTCCACCACAGCTAAATAATAAAGATGGGTGCTTCCTGAAGAAATGCAGCATACTCTCTCTCTCTTTCACACACACACACACTCACACACACACACACACACACACACACACACACACACACACACACACACACACACACACACACACACACACACACACACACACGACTATTCAAAGTAATTACATACTTTTTTGCCCCATGCATTCTTCATGTTGTTTCATGAGGGCTTCAAACATGGACAACTGTGAAAAATATATCCATTCAACTCCAACGTTCGAATTCAAATAAAAAAAGAAAGGGAAACTTAACGGTTGCTCATCCTCCTCTTTTCGCTTAGAGACAGAAAACTCATAAAACAGATATCTCAGAATAGTTTTTTTTATCCCAACAAACTGAATAAAATATGAAATTTCAGCTTTTATTACGAAACAGATACCCATCACTGTTATCTGTTGACAAATGTAAAATACAAATAGTGAACATTTTGTGCCCCGGCAGTTCTGACCCAATACTATAACTTAATATTTAAAGATTTGTTATGTGGATATCTCACCATGTGGTTTTATTTGTCGAAGTTTCTATTATGCTGATCTTGAGTTTAGAAAATGGACAAAATGATGCTCCAACATGCAATTCTAAAGGAATCATGAAGAGTTGTTATCACAGTATGAAGTCCAAGAGAAAACATATATTTTGACAATCCTTCATGAGGACAACATATAAGATATCGATAAATTGCTGTGTTTTGGAAGTTACTTTATTTCATTTTTTCTCTGTCAGACAGAAACACAGAAATGAAGCCTCGCACTCCGCGGTCTAATTCTGTTTGCTGTCAGACCGATCTGAACTGCAATTATCAGACTGAATGGCGCCTGTAGACCATAATTGCTTTGTTTTTTTAATTATTTCATGAGGCTCCCGTAATTTACTTCATTCTATTAAAAAATACGCCAATTAGACATTATGATTACAGTTTTCACTGTATCACTTTTTGCTGTCAGTGAAAAGATGTAATACTGCTATTAGGGAAGAGCATGGACAGTTTAATTCTGGCCTCACAGCTTCACTCATGCCTTGTTTGGAATTAAAACACATGTGACAAAAGCCACCTGCATTAATCTGTTTGTATTTGAATTGTAGCCAAACAGAAAAATATTATCAACATTCTCAAACAATTTAGAAATGTAAAGTCCTTGCCTTAATAGCTAAATAAAAAATAATCAGGACGACAGGACGCTCATCGACGGCCAGACATCTATCGACGGCCGAAATCGGCTTGGCGTGTATGGGCCTTAAGTGCCTCCTGCAGACATCCTGCTGAATACATTAGGCTTGTTTGAGACGAGCGAGACCGACGCAGACCTGCGCAATTGCGATCGCCGTCTTGCTAGTGCGTTGCATGATGGTTAGTCATTTTGTCCGACTTGCTCTGGAGGCTCGCCTACATCAGACGTTGAAATCCCGCGGGACAAAGACGCCCGCAGCCTTGAGAGCGAGGCGCGGCGAGTCTGCGCAGTTCCTCTCCACGGGCTGTGGAAGCGAAATGCTTGATGGGAAACGACTCGCTGGTATCTCGAGCTGAGTGCTCATTGGTGGTTTCTACCCCGTGCTGGTGATGAAACTTTCCAATTGGCTCGGCAAAAGTTTGTTGTTTTGTGTCAGTTTTACATCACCATTTCCATTCCCATTTTTCATCATTGTTCCACAATGTTTATCATCATGAAATTAATATCTATATATGTTATACTATATTTGCACTGCTTACCGTTTTCATACTTTATATATCTTAGCATATTCATTCACACTGTTCATACTGCTCACAGGCTGATATCTAGTGCAGTGGTTCTCAACTGGTGGGTCGCGACCCAAAAGTGGGTCGCGGAACCGTTTGGAGTGGGTCGCGGATGTGTGAGTGAAGAAAAAGAAAATTGAAAAAAAAAATAGAATTGAATTTTTTTTTTTGGGGGAAAAAGTCAAACTTTTATATTGAAGGCCCGATTTTCTAACGCTGTGCATGCAGTCGGCGTTGGACTGGAATCACCGGAGACCATAAACGGTTTTGAAAACTTCTGTCACGTAGTGATCATCTTCTCAATAAAATATCTTTGCTGATGTTTTTTCGAGTCTTCTGGCCAATCAGAATCAAGAGTGTTGCCGGAAGTCCCCACGGAGAATAACTTAGCGGTAGAACTCTTCTTTATACATCCATGGGTACAACTTCAGATAGAAATGAACACATAATGAAATATGACCCCCGGTCTGATGATTGACAGGTCACAGAACAATGGGGGCTCTCTACCCTAACCCACAATTTAAAGTAAGTCACACAGACTCTCTCCTCTTTGCTCTTCTCGCAGCAAGATGTCAGAACAAAGTGAAAAACAAACAATGGCATAACATATTATTAACATGTCGGGTAGTAATACATCTATTTATTTTCTTCTCAGAGAAATTTTTTATATATATCATTTTATATAGTTCAGCTTTGATTCCATCGTCTCATTAAACCTTTTTGAAAAGCATACTTTAGTTCTGTGAAGGGATATAAGGGATATATGCACTGTACTTAACCTTTATTAATATTGTATGCTGAAAAGCGTATATATTACAGCACGTTTTTTTGTTGAATAGATTTGAGTGCTTCAAAATGTTGGGTCGCGATGTACTGACCAAGTAAAAAGTGGGTCCCGAGGCCTGACCAGTTGAGAACCACTGATCTAGTGTATTCATACCCCTCACTGTTTATTCATCATTCAATTCATTCTATATTTTATGCTGTAGATTGTGTACATTACTTTTCACTTTACTGCTTGTTGCACTCCTGGTTAGAAGCTAAACTGCATTTCGTTGTCTCAGTACATATCTGTGCAATAACAATAACGTTTTATTTTTGCATAATAGGTCCCCTTTAAAATGTGTACTATTTTAATATTTTTAAATTTTTCTTCACTTTTTTGTAACTTCTATTACTTACTTCTGAAGCTGTGCCCTCTCTAAATGTTCTTGTAGAGAGAGATTGTGTTGGTTTCTTCCACCGTTGAGTTGCTGCTGCTGTGCATCCACACCACGGAGCAGCTAACCAGCTAAAGCTGCTGACATGGTGGTTGGGAGAACGGATATCCACACCGAAATCTGGAGAAAAACACTAAGGTATACCAAGGCAACGAGGAAGGAAAGCTGGGTCCAGATTAATGGAGAAAAGGAGATATAAGCCATATCCCCCCTCTCTCCTCTAAGCACCCCCAAGAAATGTATGTGTCTTTTTTTTATGTGTGAAATTCATAATTTGAAAAAGGATTGCGAGCGAGCAAGAGAGCGCGCACCGGTACCGGAGATCGTTGTGGTTAGCATCTGGTGCTAGCTACGCTAACGGATAAAAGGAGCTTTTTCAACAACAAGGTGGAGGGAGAACTCTCTCCTGTCAGACTGAGAGTCTCAGATTACCTCAGCTCAGGTGAAGTAAAGGACTCTCAGTGTTTAGATAGTTAACTTTAGTCTAGTTATCTCAGTGGGTCTCAAACGGTTTGGTCACGATTAATGTAAATAAGTATTTCCGAGGCACACGTTTATATGATCATTATAGGTATAAAAAAATAAGAGCATAAATGAAAAACAGGTATGAAATACTATATGACAGTAAAACAAGGGGAGGGATTTGTAAAATATCCATAAAGAAATAGAAAATCTGTTTACAGTTCTGTTCCATATGGGTGTTGAGAGATGTATCCATAGATCTCTTAATGTTGCTCTCAAAGTGCAGCAGATTGATGCATTTAATTTCAATATTTAAAAAAACATCTTCCCGGGGGAGCATGCCCCCAGACCCCGAGGATGTTAGGTCCACACACCACCTTTAAAAATAGCACTTTACCCCAGCTTACATTTATATGCCGTGAGCTGATTATCGAGCCTTCATTGTAACAGTTGCGGGTACACTGTGTATATGCGTGGGGTAGAACATTCCACTGTAGCTACTGGTACCTTAATGGGAAACCCTAAATGTTTGAGCACCCTATATGAAACGTCAAGCTACCCCACAGCAAGAAATCTCTGGCGCCGCCACTGGTCACATGGCGTGGCTGGACTTGTGCCAGCAGCCTCTATAGAATCAGGCCGCCTGGCTGATGTTCAGGCTCCACTCGTAGAGGGTTTGACACTAAGCTGCTGTCCACGCATCATGGGGAATATAGGGCGTTTACTTAAAATAATAAAAAAACTGTAAAAATAAAGCATTGTTTCAGGGTTCATCTGTTTACTATGTGAAACATAATCAAACTCCCTTGGCTGATTGTAATGTGCTCTAAGTTTAGACTATTATTCATAATTGACAGGAGTACTTAAATGTTATGATTTATTTTCCAGGCCAGCTTTAACGTTTTTATACCCTGCCATCTCATTGTTTTCTTTCCCCAAAACGTGAACGTCAGAGGTGTGAAATCATCGAGGTGATCCAAGTGTGTCAGATCAGAGTGGAAGACATCGATTTTCCAAATACGACTGTACTCATCCTCTTAACTTCTCATTTACACCACAGCACTTCCTGGGAGGTGCCTGCCTTGTTATTATAAGTGATGCATTAGGGGAAATTCCGGATTAATGAACATGTAAATATTTGGATCATTTTTGGAGTGAGGTGGCAGTTGGAATAAACATTATCCTTGTGTTAAAACCTTTTAGCGAGAGACTCATGAGGAGATCTTACTGTCGGGTGTGGGAATGCAAACTTTAGTGGAGGGCAGCAGAGCTCTGATAAACTCTTTACATATCACTATGTATTGAACTGCAGGACATGGGTTTGGTTTCAGGTGTAAACATTTACTCTGATGGAACTGTTGCTAAAAGTAATCATTGTGTATTAACAGCATGAGTGCATCCTGTTGAATAGTATCTCAACGTGGCAACATTTTGGACATCAATTGATAACAAGCTCACTGTGTTGAGAAGCAACGACAATGTCACGGCCTTAACTCACAGCTTGTCCACACCTCTGTCCTTCCTTTGCATGTTCTCTCTCAAACATGGCATGCATTATGGGTAACTGTCCTCCTGCTGCGGCATGAAGGCTGGGACACCAGGTAAGCCCCTGACCTTTGGATTTATCGGTATTCCTTTTTTGTCTATAATACGTCCAAAGCATGGTTGGAAGCTCTTCGTTGTGTGTGATGGTCCAGGCTGTGTGACGACAGGAGTTTTAACACAGGTACTGATCGAGTTACCTGCTGTTTTAGCACTAGTTTGTAATCCAAGACTCATTACAAACGTTTTCAGCTTAAACAATTCCTCCTCAACAGAGAGAATAACAGATCACTAAGCATTACATTACATTAAAGCATGTAAACAGAGGCACAAAATACAAATATGAACCTGAAAATGAGCTGAATATGTCCTCTTGAAACCAGAATACTTGATGCAAGTGCATCTCTTTCCAATCCAAATGTCTCAATCTAAAATATAATATAACCTGCCAAGAAATAGTTTTGAGTTTAAATTCATATTTTTAATTTAAACGTATTTCTTTCAACTAACCTAATACAGTTGTGTGAAATCTGTTCACATAATACACTTAAGTAAGGTTAACATTTCAGTTTTTTAAGTGTACCCATACTTTTTACTGATTTGACAAACAAATGCGACCCTATACTTTCAATCCGGTCATTGATGGAGTTCTTGTTCCTGCTCCACCCTGTGTGTGTTGCAGACGGAGTCAAGGGGGTCCGTCAGTGTGTGAGCCTGACCACCATGCTGGAGGCTCAGACATCTGAGCAGGGAAAAGCTTTGAGAGAACCAGCCCCCCGTCCCCCCTCACACCCCCTCCCCCAAAGAGCATCCAACCTGCTCAAACACACTCTCCATATCCATCCATCCTACCCATTTTCTGGCTGAGTAAATCTCTTCTAATCTGATGAGCAGAACAGATTGGAGTCCATTTTCCGTCATAATGCCACCCATCAGACTGAGAAGTGAGCATCTCTCCAAACACAGTGTCCGTCCTCTCCTACTCTAAGAAGTGTACTCCTCAGTCGAGCTGCAGTGAGTCTTTTTCCCACCTGTCACGATTATGACAGTTTGGTCATTCAGTGATAAAATATTGATTTGCAGAGATTTGACCGATATAGGCGATGTCTAGACATGTAAACATAACGTTGAGTTTTGACAGACTGAGGTCATTCTTCACACTGTGATGCAATTCCTTATCACTGCAAAGAGAGATGGTTTTTGGAATCATTAGTAAACAAACACAAATGCATAACTTTCAAAAGTCATTTTTTATGGTAAGCTATCAATCATCTTTATTTCGTTTTTTATGAACCAAGCGGGATTATGTCAGGAGATGTGTTTTTTTACTTTAATAAAAATGCAGCTGATTTTTATTTGAATACTTTTGGGTAAGAGTGTCAGAGCGTGCAAAGATTTGGTTGGAGACAACAGTAGTAACTCGGAAAATGTTTTTTCAGATCCCATTCCTTTCCAGGGAGGGGGGGGGGCACTGGATATCTCCTCTGTTCATTGTGTTCTTCTACTCATTGAAAACAAATGAAAATATATATTGCATGGTCTAACCTTTACCTGTAAATGAAACCCATTCGCCTTCCTCTTTATTGTATTTTAGTTTTAAATGTCTCCAAATGTTTTGCTAGACTTAGCTAACGTGGATGGAGAGCGATTGCAGTTACGGAGGCGAGCCTATATGTCGTTTACTTGAAATCAGTCACCTGGACTATGGAAGGTGAGGACATGAAGGGTTTACATAAAACATTATACTGGTGACATACAGCCATAGTAACAGGCAGGTGCTTATTGCCCGCACTCCATTCAGTTTCTGGGTTTTAATCAGAAACATATTCTATATAATGTAACTAAGGTCAGCAGAAAAATCGTGATATTTATTTTGTTTTTTTACGAGCTATTTTCATGGTAGTATGACAGCTGAGGCTCCTCCCTTCTTGTAAGGGCCACTGTATGTGTGTGTGTGTAAGCCATGGATGAGACGGGCCTCCGGTCCTTCCTATGACTGATGCTCAGTGAAGGGCTCTCCTTCCTTCGCCTGGTCCCAGCCTCATTCACATCACTGTAGGAGGGAAAATATCTCAGCATTTTAAAACTTTATGATCAAAAATATTTAACAGTTTGTAATAGGAAGGTAATATACCTAAAAACGAATGATCGACTGTTATCGTCTCTGTAAGAGCAAAAATACTTGTTTAGCCATTGTTGATTATTTCTAGTTGTAACATTATTTGTTTACACCACACACCGTTGTTACTTCCTGAAATTGTCACATGAGTTTGGTTTAAGGTATGTAATCCACCTGTAGTGGGCTTGGGTGATAGACACAGAGGGGGATTTGGCTCTGATACCTTTTGTTGGTACCGTAAGGTCTTGCTGTAATTGTTTGTTATTTGCGTTATTAAATCGTATGGAACACAAACTTCAATAAGGCCTGCTCATTGGGAATGAGTCACAATGAAGAACCAAACTTACCCGACTTAATTCAATGAGAGTTTTGTCTCTACAGTCGCTTCCTAATGGAAGTTAATAGGGAAATATTTGTTGGGCCTAATGGCATCACATGAAGGACCCTGATGTACACGTTTTAGACACTATTATAAATGCCTTAAATCCCAGCGCTCTTAGTGTAGGCTTGGTGTGAGCAGACAGCATCTGCACCCCCAGCCCACCAGTTAAATACTGTGATCATCAGCAGCTACTGGTCTCATCACATCCTTTACACACACACACCCCAGCTAGCAGGGAACGTTCTCACAACTTTGGCTAACGTTACTTATTGGTTCTAATAAGGTTTTAAAGAAACGTTTTAATCTGATGTTCAAAGAACCTTTTTAGGATGTTTACTCTACAAATAATGTTCCTGTAAGGTTTAAGGTAAACTAAGACATAACGTTTTAACTGCAACATGCAGAGGATGTTTGGAGGATGTTATTGAGGCCTGAGAGGACAGGCAAGGACAAGGAATGTTTTCAGCGGGACGTTTTATTTTGGTTCCCAGAATGTTCTTCTGAAAGGTAGGATAATGTTCTCTAAAAACATTCTTAACATTTTTGGTGATAACCTTCTTAAGATGTATGAGCGCATTGAGACAATGAATAGGACGTATAAAAATGAATTTATGCATGCCAATATTCACTCACATGCACTTATAATCACACTAAGGTATGTAGGCCCACAGTTTTCATAATATCATGTGTAAAATATTCGAAAATAATCACACTTTTTTCTGACTATATAGGTTGTGTCTCGTATGTAGGTTCTAACTGTTAAGCTATCTGGCCGTGTGTGGTTTGTGAGGGCTGCGTATAAACAGTGTCCGCTATTTATGCATATTGGATAAAAATCGTTATTGCACCCTTTAGATTTGAGACCAACAGACATATAGAGGAACGGACCGACTGTCACTGCCCGTCCCTGAAACCCCTATAGTGTTTGTATGTGTTTGTTTCTACTGTGTGTCTCTCTCTCCCCCCCACCTGCCTGCTGGTCTGCTCTACACGGCTGGGAGCCATCTCCAATCAACCACACCTGCAACCTGCTCATCAGCCACACTATGAAAGCCTGCAGCCTGCACTCATTCCCTGCCGGATTTTTGCTGTGAATGGTTTGTTGCGTTCCGCTCTAGCTTTTTGACAGCATATTCTTTGACTACTTTGCCTGCTTTTGCCTCACACTCATTTTTATGTCTCTCGCAGGAGGAATCCAAGGCCTTCCACACTGCCAAGACCAGCCAGGCCTCTCTACCTAACCTGGAACAACTGTTTCCCACTGCCGCCATAACCAACCTCCACTGCCAGCTCCCCTTTTCTAATAAACAAATGTTACTTTCACCAGCTGATTCCGAGTCTGTCTCTGGGTCCCCTCCAGTACATGTGACACCGACAGTGACTTGTACTAGCTGCTGGTCGAATAACAAAAAGAAAAGACTTCTGATCAATCGGAATGATAAAGCACGTTATCCTACTCTAAAATAATAACATTCTGGCAACATAAACAAATCTAACTTGCAGCTGAAAACGTTTTAAGAATAGTAGGGCATAATGTTCTAACAATGTTATCAAAAACATTTAAAAAAAGGTTATTACCAAGAATTTTAAGAATGTTTTCAGAGAAAGTTATCCTACCTTTCAGAAGAACATTCTGGGAACAACAAAATAAAATGTCCCGCTGAAAACGTTTTAAGAGTAGTAGGGCATAATGTTCTAACAATGTTATCAAAAACATCTTAAGAATGTTTTTAGAGTACGTTATCCTACCTTTCAGAAGAACATTATTGGAACCAAAAGAAAACTTCCCACTGAAAACATTCCTAGAACAGTGAATGGTAACATTCTCAGAATGTTTTAGAACCAAACATTTCTAGCTGAGACTGTCTGTTACATCAGCAGACCAACCCACATTCACTCCAGCTCTACAGAGGTTAGTTCCCCGGGTTACACTGATGTGGACTCCTCAGAGTCAGAGTCATGCAGAGTCTATTCCTGGCTCCCAGCCTCGCTCACTCAATCACATTCAGTGTGATTGCAACAACAGTGAAGTCAAGTGCTCACCAGTACTTTAACAATTGCTGGCTTTCTGACACGTGGAAGAATTATCTGTATTATAAATAATTTCCTCAGCCCCCTCTTGACAGTCGAACAAAGAAATTATAATTGTCACAATGTGTTTTCTACAGTGAAAGGCCTCATTTATAAAGGGATATACGCTCAAAAAATGGCGTACGCCAGTTTCTACGCATGTTTGCGATTTATAAAATACTAACTTGACGGGAAAATGTGCGGTCCTCCACGCAAACTCTAACCCATGCGTACGCACTAAGCACAACAACGGGAGAGACGAGAAACTGCGACACCGTTGGCAGAAAGAAGAATGGAGAGAAATATGTGGAAATAATACCATCAATGAAATGTTACCTCTCATTTATCATATCTGAAGAATTCATTTCAAACATTGATTAAAGCCAATCTTAAAATTATTAAACAAACGCCTGTTTGAGACTCCTCAGTGCACACAAACACATAACTTGGAGAAATAAATAAATACGGATATGTTATTTAAAACCACCTCGAATATGTTGTCTTAATGTTATGAAATGTTTTCTCATAAATGATGCGGTAAGCAGGAGGACAGAATTACGTTTAAACTGACGCCGTTTTGCATTTCTATAAGTTGTAGATAGTAAATTGTGCAGCTAATATAACACAACACATTGGTTGTATTTCCTTTAACTGGTGGATATAGAGTTGCTGCGGGGGGGGGGGGGGGGGGGGGGGGTGTTGAGATGCACAGGCAGCAGTGGAGACGCTGCGCACAGCTGATCGACAGCTGGAACACAAACCACCAAATACAAAGACATAATTCAGATCCAGTCGTCATGACTCCACTCCGGAGGGATTCCCCGATAATTTCTTACAGTTTCTCATCAAGGGGGGGGTCTCCTGTCCCCGGTACAAACACACTGCCTGAGGAAGGCTATGTGTATTTATTTTGTCATTAACCTTTTTCGGACCACTTATTTATTTATTTTGGTGACGATCCGACCTCCATGCTGCTACTCTGGTTCAAACGGCATCCACCAAACAATATGATTTATCTCCACCTCCCCAAAATAACCAAAATCTGACACGGTGTGAGATGTCTTTTTTAGCTGTTCTGTCGTCATTTCCTGCGATCTTCTTCATAAAGTCAGTCAGAATGAATGAATGAATGGGCGTTTCTTTGACTATTTATAGGCAAATATGGGCGCTACGTGAAGCCCGCAAAAGCTGCACCGCAATTCGAGTTGATTGTGATTGTTGACTGTACGCACTTCCCTCGCCGGTACGCAATGTTTTTTGAATCGGAAAATGTCTGAACATTTCTGTACCTATTTCCTTGCTTTACGTAAGCAACCTTCCCACGTGAATCCTACGCAAGGCGTTATAAATGAGGCCCCTGATATTTTGTTTAAATGATGCCTGGAATGGAAGGCGCTAAATGGCCAGAAGAAAAACGGTGGAAGTTGATAAAGGAGTGTTGTAGTGCCGAGAGAAGGGAGTCGGAGGCGGTGCATCGAGGGTGCAAAGTTGGTTTTATGTTGTTGCCGGCTTGAAGCCCGGGAAGCAAAGAGGAAGAAGCAAGGAGGGAACACAATAAGTACAGTCAACAACATATATGTCCGTGCAGAAACAATACCCCCAACCTGTAGTTCCATGAGTGAATTAGTTAATTAGTGATCACTACAGTGTAGCAGTTAAACCAAAAACAAATCAAACTGCTGCTGAGGTAAGAGAAAGTGAATGTTGGGCAGGGATTCATCCAGACAAGAATCTAATTTGTGCATTTTATTCACTGGATGTGTGAATTGCATTGAAAAAACTGAAACGTTAACTCATTAAACTTGGGGTAGGGTATGTCATTTTGGAGAAACCAGCTCGAGTGCGCTAGAATTTGAAAATACTCAACCGGAAAAAATCCGCCACTTCCTTCCAGAGCCCCTCCTCCAACACACACGAACGCACACATGACCAATGAGGGCACAAGATAAGTTTGTGCCCAGATGGAAGGCTGACAGGCAGGTAGGCCATCCTGTCATTTTAGCCGGGCCGGCTCAGATGATTGGTCGTGCTTTTTACAGTACTACAGATGACATTTTTTATGGATTTATTGTCAAAGCACTTAAGATATTCATTGCTATCGGGATGTTAAGAGCATTACATGGAATATAACAAGTGTTTCTGAAATAAATTACATACCCCACCTTTAACTATTAAATTAAATATATGTCATAATAATAAAAGCATAAAACGGCTCTTACTTAAATCAAATAATTTCACCCAATAATGATGCGGAATGCTGAATTACTCCATACAAAACAGCGACAAAATAAATAAAATATCAAATAATAAAAATCAAGGAAAAGCTCCAACAAGTTGCTTTCTATTCTTTGAGATCTCAGTGCTGCATGTGACCCGATTGACTGTGGCATTATAATTACCAGGCTTGAGAAATGAATGGGCCTCCCGGTGTGGTGCTTGAAAAGAACTACAGGTCATTTTGTCCCCGCCATAGAAAACAACCTACTAGCATTTTCTGATGTGACGCCCCTAAAGCAGATTATTTTTTTAACTGCTGTCTAAAATTGTTACAAATGGTCATTACAAGAATCAGGCATATGATAGCTTTTTCATCGTCCGTAATGTTTTAGGGTACATTTTCAGAGTGAGTCTCTTCTATTATTCTATTTTACTCTAGTTCTGCTTTATTTGTTCATAATTTAGTTTTTTGGAGCGTGCAACCCAATGGACGAAAAATGCTATTTTAATGATGTTAAAGGTATTATACTGTTTTTCATCAATATATTATAGGTCTCAGATATATGCAAAAATGTCTCTGAAGTGTTTGTCTGAAACACCAAACAGATCATTGCAACATTACCCATAATCACCTCTGTTTCAGCCCTGTTTCCAAAGTGCTGATTCTCTGTCTTTCCACAGAGGGGACACATGTTGATGTAGAAGAGACATGAAGAAGAGGGGACACATGTTGATGTAGAAGAGACATGAAGAAGAGGGGACACATGTTGATGTAGAAGAGACATGAAGAAGAGGGGACACATGTTGATGTAGAAGAGACATGAAGAAGAGGGGACCCATGTTGATGTAGGAGAGACATGAAGAAGAGGTGACACATGTTGATGTAGAAGAGACATGAAGAAGAGGGGACACATGTTGATGTAGAAGAGACATGAAGAAGAGGGGACACATGTTGATGTAGAAGAGACATTAAGAAGAGGGGACCCATGTTGATGTAGGAGAGACATTAAGAAGAGGGGACACATGTTGATGTAGAAGAGACATGAAGAAGAGGGGACACATGTTGATGTAGAAGAGACATGAAGAAGAGGGGACACATGTTGATGTAGAAGAGACATGAAGAAGAGGGGACACATATTGATGAAGGAGAGACATGAAGAAGAGGGGACACATGTTGATGTAGAAGAGACATGAAGAAGAGGGGACACATGTTGATGTAGAAGAGACATGAAGAAGAGGGGACACATGTTGATCTAGAAGAGACATGAAGAAGAGGGGACACATGTTGATGTAGAAGAGACATGAAGAAGAGGGGACACATGTTGATGTAGAAGAGACATGAAGAAGAGGGGACACATGTTGATGTAGAAGAGACATGAAGAAGAGGGGACACATATTGATGTAGGAGAGACATGAAGAAGAGGGGACCCATGTTGATGTAGAAGAGACATGAAGAAGAGGGGACACATGTTGATGTAGAAGAGACATGAAGAAGAGGGGACCCATGTTGATGTAGAAGAGACATGAAGAAGAGGGGACACATGTTGATGTAGAAGAGACATGAAGAAGAGGGGACACATATTGATGTAGGAGAGACATGAAGAAGAGGGGACACATGTTGATGTAGAAGAGACATGAAGAAGAGGGGACACATGTTGATGTAGAAGAGACATGAAGAAGAGGGGACACATATTGATGTAGAAGAGACGTGAAGAAGAGGGGACACATGTTGATGTAGAAGAGACATGAAGAAGAGGGGACACATGTTGATGTAGAAGAGACATGAAGAAGAGGGGACACATGTTGATGTAGAAGAGTGGACACATGTTGATGTAGAAGAGACATGAAGAAGAGGGGACACATGTTGATGTAGAAGAGACATGAAGAAGAGGGGACACATGTTGATGTAGGAGAGACATGAAGAAGAGGGGACACATGTTGATGTAGAAGAGACATGAAGAAGAGGGGACACATGTTGATGTAGAAGAGACATGGAGAAGAGGGGACACATGTTGATGTAGAAGAGACATGAAGAAGAGGGGACACATGTTGATGTAGAAGAGACATGAAGAAGAGGGGACACATGTTGATGTAGAACAGACATGAAGAAGAGGGAACACATGTTGATGTAGAAGAGACATGAAGAAGAGGGGACACATGTTGATGTAGAAGAGACATGGAGAAGAGGGGACCCATGTTGATGTAGAAGAGACATGAAGAAGAGGGGACACATGTTGATGTAGAAGAGACATGGAGAAGAGGGGACCCATGTTGATGTAGAAGAGACATGAAGAAGAGGGGACACATGTTGATGTAGAAGAGACATGAAGAAGAGGGGACACATATTGATGTAGGAGAGACATGAAGAAGAGGGGACACATGTTGATGTAGAAGAGACATGAAGAAGAGGGGACACATGTTGATGTAGAAGAGTGGACACATGTTGATGTAGGAGAGACATGAAGAAGAGGGGACACATGTTGATGTAGAAGAGGGGACACATGTTGATGTAGAAGAGACATGAAGAAGAGGGGACACATGTTGATGAAGAAGAGACATGAAGAAGAGGGGACACATGTTGATGAAGAAGAGACATGAAGAAGAGGTGACACATGTTGATGTAGAAGAGACATGAAGAAGAGGGGACACATGTTGATGAAGAAGAGACATGAAGAAGAGGGGACACATGTTGATGAAGAAGAGACATGAAGAAGAGGTGACACATGTTGATGAAGAAGAGACATGAAGAAGAGGTGACACATGTTGATGTAGAAGAGACATGAAGAAGAGGGGACACATGTTGATGTAGAAGAGACATGAAGAAGAGGGGACACATATTGATGTAGGAGAGACATGAAGAAGAGGGGACACATGTTGATGTAGAAGAGACATGAAGAAGAGGGGACACATGTTGATGTAGAAGAGTGGACACATGTTGATGTAGGAGAGACATGAAGAAGAGGGGACACATGTTGATGTAGAAGAGGGGACACATGTTGATGTAGAAGAGACATGAAGAAGAGGGGACACATGTTGATGAAGAAGAGACATGAAGAAGAGGGGACACATGTTGATGAAGAAGAGACATGAAGAAGAGGTGACACATGTTGATGTAGAAGAGACATGAAGAAGAGGGGACACATGTTGATGAAGAAGAGACATGAAGAAGAGGGGACACATGTTGATGAAGAAGAGACATGAAGAAGAGGTGACACATGTTGATGAAGAAGAGACATGAAGAAGAGGTGACACATGTTGATGTAGAAGAGACATGAAGGAGAGGATTTTGTATAGGTGACCTTTAATGATGATGATGATGATGATGATGATGACACATTTGCATAATGTCTTAATATGATCGTGGGAACGCTTATCCCTGCATGAATTGGGCGAAAGACAGGAAAACACCGTGGACAATATTGCAGTCTACTGCAAGGACAAATAAACACTGTTACTGCTAGAGGCAATGTAGACCCTTCGACTCACCTGAGCTGCACATCGCTGCACATCGCTGCATGTCACATTCAAACTAATATATGAAAGCTCCACTCAGGCAGGGCGGATAGTCCAACTCCATGTTCACCTGATAAGAGAACTGGACATCAATATGTGATCACAGCGCTTTGCATTTACACCTGGTGTTAATCAGCAGCACTCTTGTTATCTTAATTCCACATGGGAACTGGATCTCAATAAAGATAGGCTGGGTGAAGATGGCGCAGAAGTGAAGTTGAGGAATGGGCGCTACTTATTCAGCCTTTGTAGAAGAAGAGCTGCTTTGCAAGGGAGCCCTTACAATGCTAACTTATGGGTCGGCCTACAGATATCGCACTCTATCGGCAGCCTGAGTTAGCAGGAAGAGGAAGAGCTAGTTCCAGTCATATTGTCCACCTGACTGATCCCGTGGCTTTCTCTTTGTAATGTGCTTTGCATGCAATAACACTAACAGGCATTAGTTGTAGCTACTAAGGCTGTTTTCGGACTGACTCGAACCCTGCTTGATCAAATGCAGCTCTCTCGTTTATTTGAATGAAGCTATTACCACAGAGGATGTGCCAGCACAGCTAAGCAGGCTACATTTTTGCTCCAACATGAATTGAGCTGGGATCGGACTCGAAAGCGTCTTGGAGGCAGGCTTATGGAAAACTAAAATGTGCATGCTCCATGCGCCCAGATCCCCGGATGATCTGGATATGTGTGTTCCAAAGAGTCAGGCCTTTTGGCTTCATGCATTCAGAGTGGTACTGTAGGTCTTTAAAACTATTCTCGGCCAAGAACCCTCCTTTTGCAGCAACCATTTTGTAGATAAAATGTTGATAATTAAGTAAATATTTGATAGTTACCAACAGGTCCTGTTCAGCACAATGGCTCAGGGGTTAGCACTGTGTCCTCACAGCAGAAAGCATCTGTGTAGGGGCTCCACCAACGCCAACTGGGTCATTTCCTCATCGAGATAGCATAAGTTATTCAGGAACAATATCTGACCTAATGACATAGAACATTGTCATTGGCATGTTTTTTTGTTATTTCAGTACGAAATAGACCATGTCGACTAATGCCTCTATATCCCACCTTTAAATATAATATTAACTGAACAATTAGCTGTGGCTTTGTTATTTAAATATAGATGGTGTTGCTTCTATTTCCCCGTTATGTCTATGTATCACCACTATGAGGATCACCGAATACATTTCCCCAACCTCCAAACATCTATTCATCATTCCTCATTCATTATATCTTTATTAAGAAATGACATATTGCTGCGGGTGGGCCTTGCTATTCTGAAGTCACTTGGTAGAGCTGCATCACCAAACTTTCATTAACACCAAAAGTGATTTCCTTATATCACGACATTGGTTAAACTTGACGGAGTGTCTTCAATAAAGCTTGAGGGTCTAAAATTTGACTTAAATGAGAATTTAGAATATTGTTTTTTATCTGAGTTTAGAATTTAGATCTAAATTAAACCTTCAAAACTGGCAACATAGAAGTCTGTAAAGTAAAATATGACATTATTCTGAGGTGGGACACAATGTTGTGTGTATCTCTTGTTTAGGCTCTGCTCCTTACATGTTATGAAATTTGCCTGCAGTCATGGCCCGGGGCTACGGCTGCCCTAGAGACAAAGGAAGAGGGCTGCCACCATCATGTTTAACCACCCCTGACACATCATCGCCCTTATTGTGCCTCTCAATCTGAACACACACACACACATACACACACACACACACACACACACACACACACACACACACACACACACACACACACACACACACACACACACACACACACACACACACACACACACACACACACACACACACACACACACACACACACACACACACACACACACACACACACACACACACACACACACACACACACAGCAGCAGCAGTCCAGGGCAGCAGTGCTGCAGCACCATCTGTCAGCCTGGTGTCAAGTGGCCCTTGTCTCCAGTGATTATGAGAGCTCCTGCTGCCTCAGGTGGTCCATGGACCAGCTCACCCATCTAGAGGGGGCCAGGCCGGGCCATATGGTCTGTGTGGGGCACAGGGGCACCCAGGGGAGGCAGCTCCCCTCCCCTGCCACTGGACAGGACAGACAGCAGCCACAGCCTGCGCCTGTGACTGTGGCTGTGGCTGAAGTGACGGGGAAGGACTTGACAGAAGTCACTCTGAGTTCCTGAGAGGACCACTGTGAGGGAGGAGCACAAAGTCAGAGGTCACACAGGTCAACGGTAGCTTCTTACGCTGTTATTTTAGAGGCATCCAGAATTATGAAAATGCAGTAGCACATTCAAGGTATTCTACAAATCCATATCAACTTAAAAACAGTGCCTGTACTAAATGAAGAAGACAGTTACTGTCAGCCTGAATGTACAGATGGATATTATTGGGTATAAGATGTTCTCTCTTTATGTCATTGTGAAATGAATATCTTTTAAATGTGGGCTTTTGGCTGGACAAACAATTCATGTAAAGATGTCCCGTTGGGATTCTAGCCATTTTCATAATGTTCATATCTCTTATAGACATCAGTTTCAGTTTGTAAGGTGACAGTGAGGTTCACTCAGCGATGTGAGCAGAGCCTTGACGAGTAAAAACAAAAGAGAAAGTTTGAGTCCATTCCAGACTGTCCTCTGATAACTACAATTTGTATCTGTAATCATTCTCATTCAAACTTGCAGTTGCGCTTTAAGTCCTGTAAACTCTAGTAGATGCTCAAATCAGATCGAACTCAGGATGATGTGCTTGCATGCTGCATGTTGAGCTAAAATAGATTTTGACACAGGCCCATTTGATGTCAGTTGGTGTCTCGGAAGTGCACATTCCTAATCATATTACCCCCATAGCTAAATAATGAGACTGAGGCCTGTGGCAGGTGTCCGCACGGTTGGTAGTCCAGTCCTAGACAATACTGTCCTTCCTTCATTGACTGACAGTAATTCAGTACTCTCTCTGCTGTAATACACTACATTATTTACTCTGCTCAACATTTGCTGTCCACTGCACTTTTCTCCTTCTTCTACATTTGACACCGTGTTTGTTGTATTCTACTCTGCTCCTTTCTGGTGTTTACTTGTGTTATCCACTGTTAAAGTTACTCTTCAATTCCATTGCATTACTACAAAATGACATGTCAATAATTGCTGGTGCATGAGTCAGAGCTCTCCACATCGAGCATGAAAAGCAGACAGTATGTGAGACTTCAATCACCTGTTCACACAGTTATTACAATAGTTGTATATATTATTTTAATAATCAAAATGTGTAAATGATACTCTTGTATTAGTTAGGTTGGATGATACAATAATATACAGTATAGGTATAAATAATAACCTTCATCATTAGAACAAATTAATTGAAACATTGACATTGTTCCTTTCCTGTAGTGTAGGATTGTGTGCATGTAAATGGTCTGCAAAGGCTACCATCCCTGTGTTGCCTCCAGAGGAGTTTCTCTCCCACAGAGCCTTAGAAGAGGAGACAGAGGGAATCTCTCCTGGTTAATAACCAAGATGTTAGCATCTGTTAGAAGAAGATGCATATATTTAGCATATATATGTAAAGCTATATTTCCCTGTGTTCGATTTGACTTACCAATTACACCCAGACAAGTGCTTGGATTTAGTTTAACTGTGAAAACAACCCCATTAAAAGGCCTTGACCAACAGTGGATGTATGGGTACTACCTTCCTGTTTCATAGAGCTTCATTGTTCTCTAAAAACCATTACAAACACACAGATGAGCCACAATGTTGCACTGCATGACACACTGCAGTATATTCTTTTTATTCAAACCTATTAAACCCAATAAAACCATTTCAGACATTACAATTGCGGTATGGCCAAGAAGGCAGCTCAAATCCAACGTTGTACACAGAATGATCACATACCACGTTTCATACAAAGGATCCTGAGTAAAGAACAGTCTAGAAATCAACGGAAGAATGTATGCATCGATAGCTCCTATCACCTTGCATTTTCACCCAGCAGATAAACAAAAACATGTGACTTATAGCGCTGATCAATTATTTGTGTCATAGTAAAAGCCAGTCAGCTGGAAATACCAAGCACATCTTTGTGTTCATCACACATGATCT